>LPNX010985240.1:524454-606775 GCA_001517045.1 Pseudotsuga menziesii
TGGGAGTCGATATTTGTATGACCAGAAAGCAGTCTTTTATAGAGAGCAGAATAAGTATCATCTTTTTAAAGAAGGTATGGAATATATTGTACGAGCACATAAGATAAAAACCAATCTAGCAATAGTTTCTGCAGGACAAATGAAGAGGCTGGTAAATGCTAGTAAGAATTTTGTGTTAATGATGGTTAAGGTAAAAAATGATGAGATCTCTAAATCTTTTGAAGGATGTGACCCTAAACAAAAATCTAAATTGATTGAAATTATTTCTGAGTATGATGATTTGTTTCAAGATCCGAAGGGGTTACCACCGAAGAGGGAGATTCAGCATGAGATACATTTGCAGCAGGATGTGCCACTCCCGAACATAGCCATGTACCGGATGTCTGTAATGCAAAATGAGGAAATCAAGAAGCAGGTTCAGGAGCTGATTGAGAAGGGGGTCATCCGGCCCAGCACTTCTCCTTGCGGTTCTCCTATAGTCTTGGTTCCAAAGAAGGATGGGTCATGGAGCATGTGTATCGACTACAGGTCCCTTAACAAAATCACCATTAAAAATAGTTATCCTCTTCCTCGCATTGATGATTTGCTTGATCAGTTGAAACATGCAATTTATTTTACAAAATTGGATCTGCGTAGTGGGTATCATCAAATCTGTGTTGCTGAAAATGATGCCTGGAAAACAACGTTTAAAACAAAACAGGGTTTGTATGAATGGCTTGTAATGTCTTTTGGGCTATGTAACGCTCCTGCTACTTTCATGCGGGTCATGAATGATGTCATTGATGATTTTGTAATTGTATATTTGGTGATATCCTTGTGTTTAGCAAAACCTGGGAAGAGCATATGGTACATGTGAAGGAAGTTTTAGATGTACTGAAGAAGGAGAAGCTTTATGTAAAAATGTCTAAATGTGAGTTTGCTAAAACTTCTCTAGTATATTTGGTCCATATTATTGGTGGAGGCCACCTGCGAGTGGACCCAGCCAAGGTTGTTGTCATTGTAAACTGACCACGGCCTAACACCGTTATTGAAATCAGAAGTTTTCTGGGTGCGGTTCAGTATTGGAGAAAATTCATTTCTGGATTTTCTTCCATTGCTGCTCCATTACATGCATTGACAAGTGTTAAAGAAATTTTCTAGTGGGGAGGCAACCATCAGAGAGCCTTCGACACTTTGAAGGAAAAGATTAGCACAGCACCAGTTCTGACATTGCCAGATTTGCAGCAGCCATTTGAGATCGAAACCGATGCTAGCGGTTTGGCCATGGGATCCATTTTGATGCAAGGGAGGAAGCCAGTCTGTTACCATTCAGAAACATTCTCTACTGCGGTAAGTAACTATCCAACTTATGAAAAAGAGTTGTATGATTTGGTACAGAGTGTGAAGAAGTGGAAACATTATATCATGGGAAAAGAAACAGTCATACATACTGATCATCAGCCACTTCAATATTTACAATCTCAAACTAAAGTACAACAAAGTAGGCATTTAATATGGATGGGATTCTTACAACAGTTTCATCTCGTAATTAAATACAAGAAGGGAATTCATAATAAGGTAGCAGACATGTTATCAAGGCCACCTATGAATGCCTCAATCATTCTTCAAAACAGCTCATTAACACATGAAAGTTATATTGAATAGTATGCAGAAGATAAAGATTTTAAGATGCATCACTAACACATGGTAAACAGGAAGAAAACTATTATGTGCATAATAAACTCTTGTATCATCTTGGTAAACTCTGTATTCCAGAGAAAGAAAGAGTGCATGTGATCCGAGAGGCACATAGTTCATTGATTGCAGGACATTTTGGAGTAAGTAAAACATTGTATGTATTGCATAATCACTGTTATTGGCCTCAAATGCAAGAAACTGTAGTTAAATACATAAGAGGTTGTGTTATGTGTGCAACGAGTAAGCCTAGCAATAGGAAATTCGGTCTGTACACACCTCTTCCAGTTTCTTCTCGTCCTTGGGAAAGCATTTCTATGGACTTTGTAGGAGGACTACCTATGTCTAGAAAAAGGGCATGATTATCTATATGTTGTTGTGGATAGATTCAGCAAAATGTGTATCTTAATGCCATGTAACAAACAGATCACTGCTGAACAAACAACTCATTTATTCTTTCAAAATGTTTGGGTGCATTTTGGGCTACCCATGTCTATTGTATCTAATCGGGATTCCCAGTTCTTGGTAAAATTCTGGTCAACTTTATGGGAGCTTATGGACACTAAACTAAAGAAAAGTACAGCTTTTCATCCACAGACCGATGGTAAAACAGAGGTAGTGAATATAACAGTGGTTCAGCTACTCAGGGGATATTGTAGTAAGCATCCTAAACTTTGGGATGAGCAGTTGCAGTATATACAGCATGCCTACAATCATTCAGTTCATTCTTCCACGAACAGATCTCCTTTTGAAACTTGTTTTTGTTATCTACCAAAAACACCGATGGACTTCTCTTTTGGCAAAGATGCAGTGGATGGACATCATGATGCAAATAAAGCGCTAAGGTTCATTGAAAGAATCCAAGCAGTGCAGCAGCCAGTTCAAGAACAGTTGGAGAAGAGCCAGGCAAAGTACAAAGCCAGGCATGACAAGCATCGAGTTGATCATCAATTTCAGGTTGGTGACAGAGTTTGGTTACATATCACCAAAGAGAGAATGAAAGGTGCAGGTAAAAAGCTTAAGCCTATCAGGTATGGTCCTTTTGAGATCTTGGAAAAGATCGGTACTAATGCTTTTCGCTTAAATTTACCTCCATACATGCAAATTTATTCAGTTGTCAATGTTGAGAATCTTAAATTGTATGAGCCTCCTATGATCATGGATGAGGAAACTAACATACAGATTCCTTCAGTTGATGATATGCCACCTGAATATATGAATGAGATGCAGGATGATGTTATTCTTGACAGAAATGTAAGGAATTCACGAAGGGGGAATGCTGAGTACCTTCGAGTGGGGCTTAAAGGCATGCATCCTAGAAAAGCAAAATGGATGGAGATTGGAAAAGTGAGGGAGTTGTACCCTCACTTACTTGCCGAATGATTCAGGCTTTTGGTGGTCCAAAAGCTCTCCAATGGGGAGGAATGATCCGGTGGATTATTCATCTTCAAAAATTAAACTGATCCAATATGGTACAATGGTATTTAATCTATGGTTCAAAGACTATAACATATGTTTTAACTCACAGATTTAGCTATGACACAAATTTAGCTGTGACACAGATTCAGCTATGACACAGATTTAGCTATGACACAGATTTAGCCGTGACACAGATTTAGCCGTGACACAGATTCAGCCGTGACACAGATTTAGCTATGACACAGATTTAGCTGTGACACAGATTTAGCTATGACACAGATTGAGCTGCGACACAGATTCAGCTGCAACACAGATTCAGCTGCGACACAGAATTAGCTGCGATAGACTTTTTACACTACTGTGATAGACATAGCTGCGACAGACTTTTCACACTACTGTGACAGACTTGCTGCGACATCGCGAAGTTAGTGGTGACATCAAACGGTTACGTTACGTGTGATGCTATGGTATGGTGCAACATATGTGCGTAACGGTCATTGCAACGTGTTGTGAATCAACCTGTGCATGGAGTTAGTTGCCACGTTTCGATAATATGGAACGTCATGGTAACATAATGCTTGTGCAATGACTTTGCTGAATTGCATGGTTCAACGTATGGTTGTAACAATAAAAAAAAAAGAAGATAGCAGCTGAGATGATGGAATCGAATCGATTACTTATCCCTCCCACTGAACTCTTAAATAGAGGAGGTTGGCCACCAAGAAGGGGGTGGATTGTTTTGGAGCGCAGAGTATCGTTTCTCTATTATGAGAAGCTTAGAGATCATTTTTTCTATGAAGTGTCCAGATGTTGTGCTGTAGAAGTTGACATTCTCTGTTATATTTTAGCTTTCTTTATCTTCGAAGGCTGATTGTAATTTCGAGAGAAAGGTCTTAAAGATTTTGTACAGCATTCTGTTTATAGTTACTGAAGTTGTTTCCAGAACCATTTTGTACCATTTTAAAAAGATTAATTGGATCGGTACCCATTGGAGAGGGACCCAGAGATGTAGCCCAGTGGAGGGGGTGAACTCCGTTATCAACTTCTGTTTGTGACGCTCTAATTCTGTGCTTCTTTATATCTGTTTATCAGTTCGTTTTCCATCTGTTTTCAATATTTAATTTCTGTTAATGCTGTTCCATTTAATTAACCTGCTGAACGCATTCTTTTAACACAAAATTTTAATGCACACAAGTTGAGGTCCAACGGATCAACGACAGTCAAAGACTCACTTCAACATAGGATAGATGAATTAATGGATTTGGAAGAAGATTGGTTTCTCATAGGTTTTACCCAATTGGTAGAGAAAAATAGGTAGAAGGCATGGCACGACAAGAATATCAAGAACAAAATTTTTACAATAAGTTTCTCAAGCACCCAATAAAGTTGCAGATGCGGTGTTTGGGCCCATTCCACATATTGTTCATCATAGAAGCTTGGACAAGGAAGATTGCCACTCTCACCAGCCAACCCATGAAAGGACTTATTAACGGAATCCTACTCAATCCCTATCATGGATCACAGGGAAATGAACATCTATAAGTAGAGAATAAATCATTCAAATTAAATCTAGAACATAATCATGGGTAATCATTCAACTTTCAATGCAAGAATTTTCAGTTAGATTGATTTATAGTTAAAGCTAGAGATGCCTGATTTAGTATATTAATGCCAATAAAGAAGGGATAAAGTATCATCATAGCAAGAAAGGTATCCTAAAAGGAAACAACACGAAGAAAAGGACAATGCATGATGTCAACAATAGTTAACAACCTAGCATAGGTGATGGTTATTTCATGGCAGCGTGTAGCCATGACAGACAGGTTAACCATAACTGGTCGTGTGCTTGAGAAATCAAGACAATGCATGGGGGTTAGTAATTCCATCATGTAGCAGTCGTATAGTTGTCAAGCATTGATTTATAAGAAGAGAAACATATCACAGAGAAACCAATATTCATCTAATAGTGTGAAGACAATAGTTCCAGTAAGGTGTTGGAAGAGAAATAAACTTGATTTTGACACACATAAAAGAGTATTTGTAGCCATGGCTAGGCCTCCCTCCATGGAGAATTTCCAAATAAAACAACACAAAATCAAGGAAAACCAAATGTGAAAGGTCCCAATCCTGACAGAAGTTGAGATTAAGGGGCCTTTGCAGGGTAGGGTCCCCTTTCTGAAGTATTATGATTTCAACATCCTCAATGAAGTCCAGTTCTCAGAGCTAGCATCTGACCGATACACTCAAGTAGTGATAAATGAAAATGGGGAGGAACGAGTTACCCCACATACCAAGGTTCTCTAGTTACATAAGTTGGGCATCATTTATTTTTTCGATGTTCCTCACTTCGAACGTAGTCCATCCTTCAATGCCTACACCTAATTCCTCCTTAGCCATCTCCATGGAGGATATTTATGGTTGGATCAGAAGTACGAGATCATGGATGCGGTCATCTAAAGAGTGTATGGGATATCATGCAAAGGAGACGATCCAATGGAGGTCATTTCCCCATTCCTTTGTAGATGAGGTATACCAAAAATTTCACCCATTGAGGGACGTTCATAATGGTAATTTTTATTATTTTAGAGCATTAGGTTTGATTCGCGACCTAAGTACTTGCATGTAAGGTCATGCATAAGTGCAGGAAAGATGAATGTGTTAGAAAATGGGATCACATAAAAATATCATAAACCAAGATGGAGAAATAAAACATATAAACACAATAAAACATGGACACCTATGTAACGTGATTCATCCAAGATGGAATACATCCACATAGAAATTGCAATTCCTTTCTATTAAACCATCCAACAAAAGGAAGGGATATAACCTGCAACATATTTGTTGCAATCTCCTCTTCTCTCTCTCAAACAATCTTGTTTTTCACAATACATTACACAATGGTAATAAAAATCCTCATACAAAAGAGGTTTTCCTTCTAGGGCTGAAATCCCTAACATAATTTCTACCGTCATATCTAAGATCTAATGAACAACTGATATTTACTATGAAGTTACAACATGTTACAAAGAAATTTTCATGACATTTCAATGGTTTTAATCCGAACACGGCTAAAACAATAATCAGGCTCCATAACCAACAATCTCTCACTTGGAAACTAATCACAACAACTCCACCGTTGTTGCACTTGCTAGAATATGCTATGGACCTTAGACCTGGAAAATTTCTCATCTTCGCATTCATACTTGAAGGCCAACTAAAACTGAGTAGGAATTCAGAATCTCTCTAGTTACAACCTTTGTCAACATGTCTGTAGGATTTTCACTAGTATGTATATTTTCCAACTTCAACAATTCATCTTCCAAAACATATCTTATGAAATGGTAATTAAGTTGTATATGTTTAGTCTTAGAATGGAAAGTTAAGTTCTTTGCAATATGAATGGCACTCTGATTGAAACTTTACAACCTATTATCATCACGCTTCTTACCTAGTTCCTCCATGAACCTCTATAGTTAAATCATCTCTTTACCAGGCTTTATAGTTGCAACATACCTGCTTTCGTCACTGAAAGTGAAAAACCCTTTTGCAGTTTCGAAATATAACTCACTGTTGTTCCACCTAAAATGAAGACACACCCTGTGGTGCCACTCCTACTATATTTATCACTTTCCATATTTGCATCAACATATCCCTGTAGACCAATGTCTGAACCTACAAAACACAATGCATGAGTATAAGTACCTCTCAAATACTTGAGAATTCACTGTACTTCCTTCCAATTCTCTTTACCTAAATTCTTCATATACCTACCCACAACTCCCACTGCATGTGCAATGTCCAGACTTTTGCACACTATGGAATACATCAAGACGCCACCTGCTAGTGAATAGGGAACCTTGGACATGTTTTTTATCTCCTCCTGTGTCTTGGGACACATCTCCTTACTTAGGTTGAAATGGATGGATAAATGTGTACTAACTAGTTTTTCATCCTACATTCTAGCCTTTCCAGCACCTTTTCTATGTACTCGCTTTGAGATGATGTCAATTTGTGATTCCTTCTATCTCTTGTTATTCTCATACCAAGGATTTGCTTTGCAGCACTCAAATCCTTCATCACAAATTAATTAGATAATTTTATTTTGAGAACATTTATATCCTGCATGTTAGACCCTGCAACAAGCATGCCATACACATACAATAACAATATAATATATCTTCTATTATCTAGCTTCTTGAAATAAACACATTGGTCAGAATGACATCTATTATAACCTTGTTCTGTCATAAACCAGTTAAATTTTAAATACCGCTGCCTTGGAGCTTGCTTCATGCCATACAATCTCTTCTTCAACCTGCATACTAAATTATCCTTCCCTTTGACCTCATACCCTTGTGGTTGCTACATATAAATATCTTCCTCCAAATCCCCATAGAGAAAGGTCAATTTTACATCTAACTATTCAAGATGCAAATATTCTACTACCACTAGACTTAAAATATTTATAACTACAGTCATTTTAACAACAGGATACAATATTTCATCAAAATCTATACCTTTCTTTTGTGCAAACCCATGTACAACAAGTATGGCCTTGTATCGCTTCTTGCTCCCATCGTATTCTTTCAACATGTAAAACCATGTATTCTGCATTTCTCTTTTTCCTACGGGAAACTAAACTGAATCCCAAGTTCGGTTTCTTACCAATGAATCTATCTCCTCATTCACGCCTTTCTCCCACTTCTTTTTAGTTTCCACCTGCATTGCTTTTTCATAACATTCTGGTTCACCAGAGTCAGTCATTAATAAATAATACAATTAAGGAGAGCATCATTCAAGGGGTCTACTTGACCTGGTAGATCTTCTAACACTTGTAGGAGATTGAGGTACCTATTACTATTCTTTATTTGTTGACACCTTTGGAACTTCATTTTCCTTTATTTCATAAAGCGCGATGTACTTTGTGTTTTCCTTTTCTTATTTCTTTCCCTACAACTTATATTAATACACAATCTTTTCATTGAATAACACATCTCTACTCCTAATGATTTTGTTATTTTCATAATCCCATAAACGATAACCAAAATCAACATCCCTGTATCCAATACAAGTACACTTCTTGGATTTAGCCTCAAGCTTTGTTATATTTTGTCTATCAATTTGGACAAATGCTTCACAACCAAAAGTTCTAAGAAATTAGTAGTTTACATTTTTACTTGTCCATGCCTCCTCTGGAATCCCACCATTCAAAGTGCTTGAAGGCCCTTTGTTTATTAAGTAAACAACAGTATCTACAAAATCTTCCCAAATCTATAAGGGAAACCTACATGCAATCTCATACACCTTGCATGCTTCATGATTGTTTTTTTCATCCTTTTTGACACACCATTTTCTTGTGGTGTTCCTGGAACAATCCTCTCTCTATGAATCCCATGGTATGAACAGTAACTATCAAACTCATTACTACAGTATTCACCTCCACTATCATATCTAAGACACTTCAATTTTTTCCTTTTCTCTTTCTCAACCAAAGCTTTCCATTTCATAAAAGTAGCAAACACATCAGATTTTTGTCAAATTCAATAAACCCAAGTTTTCCTAATTGCATCATAAATAAAAGTAACATAATAATTAGAGCCACCTAGATATTGTACATGATTCGCTCCCCATACATTTGTATGCACAAACTCTAAATTTTCACTCCTCTTTTGCTTCCCAACTCTGAGAAATATGGCTCTCTTATATTTTACATAAATACAATTCTCACACAATTTCAAGCTTACCTTCTTTAGATTTGGCAGCATCTTCGACAATTGGAGAACCTGCATCTCCTCCTCACTAATGTGGTGAAGCCTGTGATGCCACAATGTTGTATTTGTTTATTTGGAGGATAGAAGAATTGGTATTATGAGTACATAAATACAACATACTTATCCTATCTCCTTTTACTATTACCAATGATCCTTTGTTGATCTTCCACCACATTTCTTCAAACATAGATAAACAACCGCCATCTCCCAACTACCTTGTTGAGATCAAATTTGTTTTCATAGTAGGAATATTCATTACATCTTTTAGTATACATTCACCATTATTTAACTTTATTTGTCCCTTACCCATTCCAAAAATATTACATGGTTCGTCATCACCCAATAAAACATGTCCAAAATCACCTTGAACATAATCATGAAAATATTTCTTATGGGGTGTAGCTTGACATAAAGCGCCTGAATATACTACCTAGTAATCACTAGTACTATCTAATGAAAGAATCAAAGCATCGTGTAACATATCACATGCTACATTTGCTTCATGAGTAGTCTCATGTTGTCCATCTCCTTTCTTCTTTAGAGATCTACAGTCTTTCTTTAGATGTCCTTTCTTTCCGTAGTTCCAACACTCTATATTTTCCAGTCTAGATTTAGATCGACCCTTCCTAGACTTCCCATGATTGCATGGGCTCTTTCCTCTCTCCTTTTTTCTTTCCCTTCTCTCCATGGTCAACGCATTACTTGATGTCTCCCCTATGCTTTTTCTTCACATTTCCTTTCTCAGAATAACACCAACAACATCTTTAAATTTCAAAGTGTTTGAACCAGAGACAAAGTTACTTATCGCCATTACCAATCCATTCTAAATTTCTGGCAATGAGCACAAGAATAGATGATCCCTAACCTCATTGCAAAGTTCAATTTTACAAAACTTAGCTAATCAGTAATCATATTAAAATCATTTAGATGATCAACAACATATCCACCTTCTGACATCTTCATATTAAATAAGCGCTTCATTAGAAATACCTTGTTGGAGACCAAGTGTTTTTCATATATTTTATCCAATGTGTTCATCAAACCCTTTGTTGTATTTTCTTTCAAAATATTGAAAGCCACCAAAAAATCTAGGCACAATCATATCGTTCACAATGCCTTTCTATCCATAACCTCCCATTCTTCGTCCTTTATAGTCGTCGACTATTTTTCTTCAATACCCAATCGAAGGAATAGATCCTTCTGATACAAATAGTCCTCCATTTGTGTCTTACATAACTAGTAGTTGTGGTCATTAAATTTTTCAGCCCTAAACTTTCCTTCTTTCTCCATTGCTCCCAGTCGAACCAGGAACCTTTCTTTCCTACAAGTTTATGTGCCAAATAGGCCTTTGGCTCTGATACCAATTGTTAAAAAATAGGATCGCAGAACAATAACATAAATCAAGATGCACAATTAAAACACATACACACAATAAAACAAAGACACCAATATAACGTATTTCACCCAAGATGGGCTACGTCCACACAGAAATTGCAAGTCCTTTCTATTAAATCGTCCAACAAAATTAAGGGGTATAACCCGCAACACATCCATTGCAAATTCCTCTTCTCTCTCACACACAGTCTCATTTTTCAGAATACAATACACTGTTGTAATACAATTCCTCATACAAAGGAGGTTTTCCTTATAGGGATAAAATCCCTAACATAATTTATACCATCAAATATAATATCTAATGAACGGTTTATATTGACTACAAAGTTACAACATTTTGCAAGGAAATTGTCATCACATTTCAATTGTCGAGAATATAAACATGGTTGACACAATAATTAGGCTCCATAACCAACAAAATGCCTAGCATGGGTCATCCTAGTAGTAGAGAGATGACCCATCGAGCACAATATGCCATGGGTCAAGTACCTAAATCACAAGTTCCTATAGGATTACATGAATGCACAGGACAAGGGAATGAAGTTCCACTATAGTTGGGTCTTATTTCCCGTCGCCATGGTCATTTAGTAGCCATCACCATGGTACACCTATGACACTCCCACACCATACATGTTTCTAGTGCCCAAGTTATTCATAGTCTAGCATCAACAGAAGCATGAGGCCCAGGTGTCGATCCATACAGCCTTCTAACTATGGTACACCAACATGCTCACATCCACGACAAAAGATTTCAAAATTCCACAATCAGCTGTGGACAGGTATAATGAAACCGCCATTTTTTAATTTGATAACCATAGTGTAGTATGATAACCCCTGATATAAGGCCATAGTCATATGTAGATGTACTCCCATTCTACATAGCACTAGACGATGGTAAGGAAGCAATCATAGAATGCACACAACACCTACAGGCCTTCATAGACTCGGAGTTGGTGATCCTATAAGAGTTCACCCTACCCAAGAAATACAAAAGTGACTACATTGGATCCAGTATTCCTAAATAATCACCATGGTTGTCAAAGAATCACAAGTGGGAAGCAATACCCACCCAAAAAGAAAAAAACCAAAAAAAAAAAAAAAATAAGTCCCCATCCCCCACACTAGAGATANCTGGTAACGACCCCTAGAAAAAGTTCACCGACCTCAGTAATAAGATGGATTTTTGAGGATTATGGGATCAATCTGGAATAAGAGAAATCAACAAATCAATCAGAAGAAGGGGACCAAAAAGCATCAAAAAAGCACACCCAAGTGGCTCAACATAGCATAAGAGGCTCGACGCATGTCCCTAACATCATGGAGTAGCTAGAGTCAAACCTTGAGGTGACCCAAATCCTACAGAAGGAATGTAAGGAACAACTTAGGGAACTCAATATGGTCCTACATATAGATCCCCCAACACTAGATGCATAGATATGTAAGGGGGAATGCAGTAGTACAAGAGATAAACAAGTAGGTAACATAGGCCTTTTCATGCAGGACACTCCGAATAAACCCACTCTTAATAATTGGATTTTATCCTCTATCATTTTCAAACACTCATCCTTTAGGCTTACAATGAGCTAAATCTGGAGTAGGTATCTGCAGAGGATTTATAGTACTATGTCACTCATATATTCATCGAACTAGGTGACCGCCACTCTCAGCTGATCCATTATTATGCTAGGTCAAAGTAGAGAAATTCCAAGGTGATGAAATATTGCTCTGCACTAGAATCGGTCATGGATATAGCCTATTTCTCACTTCCATTCATAGAATCCTTGATGAATAGTCAACTACCATCTACACAAAAAGTTGCAAAAATGAGAGATATAAATACCTAGTTGCAGCATGAGAAGGAGGAGATTAGGGTTGAAATCAACCTAACTCCAACACCAGAGTAGATCAAGCTAGCATAGAAATTTTAAGAAGATGTGTATGTTTTGCAACAAGCAGAAGAACTAGTTGCGACCTTAGTAACAGTCTTCAAATCTAGTTTTAATACCTGGAATCACCTACAACATGTGCCTAAGTTACAACAAGGAGACCGAAAAATAAGAGAATATGAGGAACAAGTAAGAATGAAGAAGTAGAGCTTGTGGATCTTGAACCCTCAGAGCACAAAGAGGATATGACAAAAATGTTTGCCCTTACCTGAAATATCACCTCCAACATGACAAAGAAACAAACCATCGCATCTATTGTCATAGAGGCCTAGGAAGAAGTGTAGAAACACTTCGACAGTTTGACTATGCTTCAAATGAAAGCAATAAAAGTCATCACCCTCACAAAACAAGTCAAACCTAATATGGGAAAGAGCAGAAAAGAAGACGTGGATCAATTTAACATACAGCTTAGAGATCTCTTCAGTGGCTTCAACGCCTTCAAGATAGAGTTCCAAAACTTTATCAGTAAGTTGTGCATGCAACTACCTTCAATGAAAGCCTTGTAACCTTGAGGTTCGTGGCTTGAGATGAGCCACATCATAGTTTTGGGGGCCTATTGGAACCTAAATTTTGGGAAAAATGGTCATGCGTCGATGATCCCATATGGTAGGATAGGGCACACTCAGGGGGCATTACAAGTATAGTTCACATCACACATGAACAGCAACGTGCACGTTTCATTTTGCATGCCACTAAAGTTGTGAGTAGGGAAATGGCCAAAAGGGGGAACAAAAGCCTATTTAAAGGCACTATTGTAATGGGATGGGGTTCTATTATGAATAGTAATATTCCTACTCCAACTTCTAATGTATTCATGATGTCGAGCTTAAGCTATTGAACGAGATATGGAATTTTTGGGATTTATAATCAATGGTTGTAGAATGTATTCAAACCTTCTTTTATGTTAATAGAATAACATGAACTCCCTTATATTATAAGAAATGTATTTCATGTCATGTGTTGTATATGAATGTATTCCCTGTATAATCCTATGATCGATGAGTTGTCTATTGTTAGGAATGAATGTATGAGTAAATTAATGTTTAAATAAATGGAGAGTAATCCCCCATCCTTTCCTACGCACCTTGTATGATGTTCCTTATGATTCATATGTGTGTCTCAGGTGAGACCTTGCTTTATCTTCAAAATATTGAATATGCCAATGCCTGTAGGGTATTTGTTGGTGAAGCCTTTCTAACCATAGGTATGATTGACTGCATCCAACAATTGTGATTTTCCTTGCTTTCCCTTAGCATAGGTTTAAAAAATCAGGTGTCAATTCTTGACAATAGTTAAAAAAATTAAATATTGAGTCGTTGGTTAACATGGACCTAAGGGATGAAGAAGGAGGTCAACTAAGAAGCCTAGATGATCCACTCAACCTAGGGGGGTGATCTAGGGTTAGACGAAGCAAGGGAGTGAGGGCCTATAGAGATCTGGTGAGTGAAGGCATATCAGTACCAGGATGAGAAGGCGGCGTCACTATGTTGCAGCCATTTGGTGAGTTCGAAAGGGCATCCCAGGGAGGGGGGCATACCCTCCCCTTTCCAATATCTAGGATATAGCAGCAGTTAGGCAGAGGATGGATGGTTGGTGTGAAGGGGAAGGCAAGATCGTGGCAAAGAGCGATGAGGAGACAGAATTACATAGATTGAATATGGGATAGGGGGTTGTCTTCCCCGGCCCTTTAGATCTGATCTGATAAGGTAAGAGAAAAGGTAGAACTATGGAAGGAGAATGCATTGATTGGAAAATTCGTTGGGATATGGCCAAGATAGAGAGAACTGGCTCGATGGATCAAAAGTAACTGGAATCCAAAAGGTAATTATGATCTTCACTTGGTTTCTAAGGGATTATTTACTATAATCATTTTCAACCAAGATAATAGGGATAGGATTCTTGAAGGAGGTCCTTATTTCTTTTTCTCGGCAGGGCTTTACCTTAGACCATGGAAAGACAGGTTTGATCCGAAGGAAGAGGATATGAGAGTGGCCCCAATGTGGATCCAGTTATTTTCTCTCCCGTGTGAGTACTGGGATCTGGAAATATTACAAGATATAGGTAATACGATAGGGGAATTCGTAAAGATATCATAATAGATAAAACAATAGAGGTACACTGCTTTTTCCCGTATATGTGTATATATGGACATATCTAAAGAGCTTCCTGAAGCTATTAGCTTAAACTAGGAAGATGAGGAATGGATGCAACCAATAGATTACGAGCAAATCCCATTCAGATGTAGGAAGTGTCATGAATATGGCCACTTAAGTCGAAATTGTCCCAAGACAAGCCAACAAACCCCCCCACCCCAAATAACCACTCTCAAGGAGTTGCAGAGGACAAAGAGGGTTTTGTCCCAGTTCAAAGTAGGAAGAATACTAGATTGGGTTTGCAGCAGAAGAAAAATAAGGATCACCAAGGGGGAGGATTAAAAAGTAACAACCCTTTTAAGATATTGGAGGAGAGGGGGAGGAAGAAGAGGAGAGGGGGGGCAAGGAAGAAGCCTCAGAACTGCCAAAGGAAGGAGAAAAATTTGAGGAAGGGAAGGAGAAGGAACTAGAGGAATAGATAGAGGCCATGGAGGAGGACGGAGCTGAGGATATGTAACTTGGGGAGTTAGATCTGAATGAAATTGAGAAGGAATGTTAGAAGAAGGGGAAGGGGTATGTTTCTAGAAGGCAATTGGAACTACTCCAAGAAGCAATCATCAAGACAAGGGCTCGACAACAACTCGGGATTGCAATGGATCCTCATAAGGGGAGAAAAAGGAAGCAACCATAGGATGATATGAAATGAGGGAGAAAGGAAAAAAATAGAAGATAGCAGAGGTAGGGGTCAAACTCATAGAGTCAGGCCAATACCCGACGATAGTAGCAGATTTTTCTGAAGTGAATAAAGTAAACCAATGAAGATAATATCCTGGAATATAAGGGGATGCAACCCTCCCAAGAAAATCAAGACAATGACAAGGAAGTGTTACCACCTAAGTTGTACTTAGTGGTTTTTATCAAGTGACCCTGGTGAACCGGACAAGGATAACTTGTTCAGACTTCAGAAGACCTGTGGAAGTACTTCTGGGAAGTGCTTGTTGTATCATATCACATGTTCATACCCCATGGGGGAATTGTAATAAATGTTATAGCATGATAGTGTCTGTAAAAGACTCGGTCTCTTAGACTTCATTTATCAATCTGATCAGCCCAGGGTGTTTTTCCCCTTGGTTATTATGGGTTGTTGAACAAACGACTGATAATTTTTGAGTTTTTCACTCCATACCTCCAAAGTTGGGGTGGTCGGCTTGGCATTTAGGCCTATTGAGGTTATTAGAGTCTATGTATCAATGTATAAACATGCTAGACATCTTTTTTGAGTCATATGAACATGTCTGAGTCCCCCTAGGTGTTTTTCAATTTTTCAATTTTTTAGTTTTTTCAGTGTTTTTTATTAAAATTTAATTTTTCCAAAACTTAGGCTATTTTTTAATAGTTTAATTGGAAAATTTGATTTTGTAATAAAAGTGGGCCAAATAATCGGTTTCAGTCATGTAGGTGCTCATTTTCAAGCTAAGAGCACCATGTAAACCCATGGACCCACTTTTTCCTAAGTTTTGAGTGATCTTCCATCACTCAAGTCAGAAAGCCCCAAAAATCAATTATTGATTATTTTAATTAATAAATTGATGAATAATGGAGAAAATCCAAAATCAATAAATCAATGGATACTCAACCGATTTGACTGAAATCAATCAGATCTGGAGTAGATTGACTAGATCTGACAAATCCTTGACTGGGGGAGGGGATCAAATCAGATCCAGAGTTGATCTACAGAGTCAGGCCAATACCCGACGATAGTAGCAGATTTTTCTGAAGTGAATAAAGTAAACCAATGAAGATAATATCCTGGAATATAAGGGGATGCAACCATCCCAAGAAAATCAATACAATGACAAGGAAGTTAAAAAAAGAAGGAAAAACCATATATACTTTTCTTACAAGAGACAAAGCGTAAATCGGAAACACTCAACAAATTAGGACAGAATATTTGGAAAGCATGTAAGGTTATGAAGGTGGATGCCACAGGGATGGCAGTAGGTCTAGCGATACTATGGAACCCTAACTCAATATGTTTGACATATTGGAGGGCAAATTGATTCTCGATGTTAGCAAGTTTTACCATTCTTGAAATGGGGTAAAGGGAACCCTTGCAAACGTGTATGGACCAAGTTCCTTCCCCCAGAAACCAGCTTTTATAAATTTCATGAGTTGGATAAAATATCAAATAGGTGAAAGTACATGGATAATGGGAAGGATTTCAATTTGACAACCTTTCTGCGAGAAAATAAGGGGGGATGGAGGAATGTGGAAAAATTCCAGGAAGCTTTAGAGACTTTGTAGAACAAAGTCAACTGGTATATATAGATACTGGAAATGGATGGTATACGTGGAGCAACTGACGAGGAGGAATACACCACATGAGATATAGAATAGACAGATTCCTTTTCTTAGAGGACATAGCCATAGGAATAGGAGAAATAGCTGTCAGTGTCCTCCCGACAACAGGATTCAACCACTGGCCTATAGGCCTACAATGGGATTGGTCAGAACAACCCAATCAGGAAACCGTTTATATTTGAGTAATTCTAGCTTGCACATAAATAATTTTAGAAGTTGGTATGGAAATGGTGGCAGGAGTTGGTTCCCCCCATGGGGACATGGATGTTTCAATTCCAGCAGAAGCTATAGGCTCTGAAATCTAGGATATGCATGTGGAATAAAGAAAACTTTGGGAATATATTATAGGAAAAGAAAAGATTGATCGAAGGCCTAGAGGAAATTCAAAAAAATGGTATGGAGGAAGGGTGGGGATAAGAAATTAGACAGTGGGATAAATGTCTTCTCACTCATCTCAAATCCCGAGAAAGACTGGAGGATATTTTTTGGAAACAAAAGTCAAGAAACCAGTGGCTTCAAGAAGGAGAAAGGAACAACAAATTCTTCCATAACATGGAAATCCAAAACCATCAAAGGTCAAAGATTCACAAACTAAGGAAGACTCGGGTTTGTCAGGTAGAAACTAGGGGGAGATAGAAGAAGAATTGATCCATCACTTTGAGGGAATCATGTATGAATACCATGCATATAGGAGGCAAGAAATCAAAAATATCACCAGACTCATACCTAGGGTCGTCACCTAAGAGAAAAATGAGATGTTGGTCAAGCCCGTTGACCTTTAGGAGGTGGAGAAGGCTATGAACCAAATGGATCTAGGGAAGGCACAAGAACCAGATGGATTCAAGACCAACTTCTTCCATCACTTTTGGGACCTGATAAAATATGAAGTGTGGGAAATAGTGAAAGAATCAAGCAGAGCACATGGATTCTTGAAGGATTTTAATGCTGCTTTCCTAACCCTTGTGCCTAAAGTGGAAGGAGTTAATTCCCCTATCAAGTTCATACCAATTTCCCTATGCAATGTTATTTATAAAATCATCTCAAAAGTTATAGCCAATAGACTAATTCCGATTCTCCCCAGCTTGATCATCCCAGAATAATCGGGGTTCGTAGAAGGAAGATAGATTCTAGATGGAATTACCTGGTTCATGAAACCATTCATTCTTTGAAGACTACTAAAAAACCAGGCATGTTAGTTGAACTGGATATAGCTAAAGGTTATGATAAGCTAAGTTGGAAATACATGAGAAGTATGTTAGGGGCCTATGTTTTTGGAAGGGAATGGATTGAATGAATCATGAATTTGGCTACCACTCCATTCTACTCAATCTTGCTGAATGGGTCTCCCACCTAAATTATGAACCCAACCTGGGGGATTTGAGAGGGGGATCCCCTGTCTCCCTTCCTCTTCATCTTAATGGGAAAAGGGCTTAGTATGTTAAGTCAAGACCAATCGTCTAGAAGAGAAATTAGGGGGTTAAATATCCATGAGGGGATGGACAAGCAAACTCGTCAGCAGTTTGTGTATGATACAATGTTAATGGGGTGCCCTTCAGTTCAAGAGTCTCAATCCTTTAAGAGAAGTCTAACGCTTTTTGCTAAGGATTCAGGGCTCGAAGTCAACCTTGAAAAATATCAGGTTTTCTTCTTCAATTCTCTAAGGTCACCCAAAAGAACATATTCGGATACTTGGATTCACCAAAGGTTATCTTCCGTCAAAATAGTTGGGAGCTTCTCCTATTGAAGGAACCATTAAGAAGGTATCCTGGCAATATTTGATTTATAGGATGAGGATTAAGCTCATGAGTTGGATGTTGAGACCTATAAACCTCCCAAGTCGCTTGGTCTTAGTTAAAGCAGTCCTTCAGGCGATGTTGATATACCTCTTCTCTATTCTATCATCCCTAAGACAATTATTAAGGAAATACACAACCTTCAGAGAGCTTTCCTCTGGGGAGGAAGGGAAGAGAAGGAAAATTTTTCTCTAGTGGGGTGGGATAAAGTATGTCATCGGAAGGATAGGGAGTGTCTAGGCATTAGGGACCTAGAAGTGGTGAGCGTAATTTAAGAAGCGAAGATCTGGTGGAGATGGTTTAACCAAACCTCAGAGTCATGGGATAATTTATGGCATGTGAAGTATACTCGAGACAAGTTAACCTGTGACTTGGTCAGATTCAATGAGGAAAGGCTAGGTCACACATATGGATGAAGGCTCAAAGAAATAAGAAGTTGGTGCAAGACCATAGCTTTTGGGAAATGAGAGATGGTAGGCTTGTGAAATTTTGGGATGACTGATGGAATCAATGCCCAAAATTAAGGGAAGATACCATATGGAAGACCATAAGGGAAAGAGGCTTAAGAGAAGGAAAAACTAAGGTGTGCCAATTTTGGGAGGAAACACACTTAGGTGATTCTAGGAAATGGCTAGAACAAGAGTGGTGGGACAGAATAAAAAACAATGATGATACCCCAGCCTTCTTGGAGGTTCTCAGGGAAAGATATATCCATAAGCAGGTAGGGGCCGTGGATAAGTTAATATGGGGTTATTTTCCAAAAGGAACTTTTAGCATCAAGGAAGCTTACGACATCAAGACAAGAATAGGAGAAGAGAGGGAAGAAATATGGTGGAATATTTGGAATATGAACCCATGGCAAAAAACGTCCACCTTCAGCTGGTTGGTTTTAAGACAAAGGATTCTAACGGGGGATAATATCAGGAAGTAGGGGATTCATGGCCCCTCTCAATGCCCTATGTGCCTTAATGAGGAAGAAAATAACAATCATCTATTGGATGATTGCCCCTTCTCCTTGTCTCTAGGGGATAGGGGAGAGATGATATTCTGTAGAAGTGACCGAATCTGGGCTCAGCTAGACTTAACCCTCAAGGAATGGAATGTTAAAGCATTCAAAAACCCAATCCTAGGCACATTATGGATGATGTTCCCAGAGATACTGCTATGGATTATGTGGAAGGAATGAAACAGTTGCATATTTAGGATTAGAAGTCCAATGAAGAGAAAGTATGGAAGAGGCTATTCCTTAACCTTCAAGAAACGATTAGGATAAAGAAATGGGGAGAAAGGGACAAGGATCTCATGGAGGCAGAGGCTCGTATAGATACAGGATGGGGAATAAGTAGGAAATACCTTGATGGGATGCGAAAAAAAAAATATAGTTTTCCATCCATCCAGCCCAAACTTTTGGTCTCCTCTGCAATTGGGATCTTTCAAGCTTAACCTCGATGGAGCATCAAGGGGAAATCCATGAGCTACTAGGTATGGGGGTGTTTGCAAGGATGCAACAGGAGGTATTATGAAAAATTACTATGGATCAATTGGGGTTGATACTAATAACTTTGCCAAGATGGAAGGTCTTATTTAGGGCCTGAGGATTGTGTCTAGAGAAGGTTGGTTCTTGGTTGGCATTGAGAGAGATTCAAAATTCATCCTCCAAATGGCGAAGAAATTGTCCACGAGTCAATTGGTGGAAAAGGTCACTACCAATTGACGTCTTCTAAGTAGGCTAGTGTTATACCAAAATCTTGTCACCATCATGTGATAAGACATTTGACATACCTACTTGCCCCGAATCCCAGCTTCTGGAGTGGAAACTAAATGGTTTTTCATCAATCTGTCATACAAATTCCTAGCACCGTGCATGCCCCTTTATCCAGGAGTGGTAACCCTGCTCATACCACCTTTCATCGATTGTCCACAAGCAGTGCTACCGCCCATTGCCCTTGGTCCATAGGCAGTTATTACCAGAATCGCTCTGTAATAGAAGGAGAAGCACGATACCCTGGGTAAAAAGGGAAAAAGAGAAGTTTCTTGAGGCTTCTAGATGATAAGCCTCGTGTACTGCCTTATCCCTACTGTTGTGGGTTGGTTGAGCTCAAGATCCCTCATCCTAGGATCTTAGAGGCCACCTCACCCACTAATTTCTCAACCATCTTTATCCATTAAATCCCTATAAATATGAGCTTATAGCCATGGTTGGGGGGAGAACATTTGAAGGTATTGTTATGCTGTTGGATTGATTCTTGGACCAAGATCATTTGGAGAGAGCATAGAGAGCTAGAGTCAAATATTTTGGGGATGAAGAGCTGGTTTCATGGAGATGCATGTCAACACTAAGGCTTGGTTGTAAACTTCTTCATATTTCTAATGCAAGTTGATTTATGTCCCACATATGATGTTGGTGTTGTGATTTCGCATCTATATGTTGCCAAATTCCTTAGTCACTAGCATAGATTAGTAGATCATATTATGGTTGCTTTGATTCATTTCATGTTGAGCTTTTTGCAGGTACACAGGTGAACTATCAAAGCCTTGTATTCCAGATATCTACAGCGTCTAGGGAGAGCTTTCAACCTCTATCTTCTATTTGTTCTGGATCTAAACCATTCAGACCAGTGGAACACCTCACTGTCCGCAGGAGGTGAAATATTCCAACTAACAAATATGGCGACTCCGCTGGGGAATAGAGTATTTAGTTGTTCTGATCTTCCTCGGTCTGCAACTCTTGTCCTAATCCAGGATCCATTTTCTTCAACTCTTTTAAGTCAGATCTACTTTCTGATTTGTATTATTTGGGTTTGAAATTTCCAAATCTGTTCAGATCCGAGTCATTTCGATCTTTTATGCTCTGTTACCACATTCAATTCGACAATATTTTCCTTGATCTAGTCTTTTCTGACTTGATCCATTATTCTTTTTTTTGTTTTGGCCATCTACAGGGAACTGCACCCATGCTGTGTATGAGGAGCGGTGCCATTGCCTGAACATAGTGAGCAATAAGCGGTACCACCGCCTGTATCTGGTTTGCAAGGAGCGGTGTTGTCTTGGAAATGCTCTGTCAACACCTACGAAACGCGGTGCCAGGTAGGCATTAGTCCAAAACTCTATTTCCTCATTTTCTTTGTAAAAATTTGGAATTTTGATTGCTTTCAGTTCTGTTATCAAACTTGTGCTATTGAATCTTATGTGTATGGTTTGTTGCTTTGATGTTTTAAGATTGTTTGAGTGGAATTTCAAAAGTTTGTTTAGTCTTTTTTATTGGTCATCCGCTTCTTGCTTGTTGGTGGTGCTTAAAGAAGGATTTCTTGTTTTCTGAAAGTTAGGGTGCTCATTGAAGTCTCTTTTCATTGCATATACTAAAAGAAGAACACTATATTAGCTTCTAGAATTCATTTCTCGCTTGCATAGTAAACTTATTTTTCTTTCCTTCAAAAAAGAAAAGTTTTGCTTGAGATTATAGGACATCATATTTGAGCGTTGGATTTGGGTTTTCTAATTGGCTTTACAAGCTTTCAGGACCTTTATGATCTTTCGTCTCTCATGCATATAGGACTATCTCGATCAAAATTTTAAAAAAAATGGTAGTTTTAATTTAGATTTGCTTATGTTTTTGAGAAATTTGAAAAGTTAGAGCGCATTGGCATATACGTGTGCTTGGTGTTGTTCTTTTAGGAAAAGAGATTCTCACCCTTCCCATTTGCTTCCAAAAAGAAGAATTTGGTTTGTAAAAGTATTTTCTTGTCTTTGATTTGATGTTCATGACTTTTGATTAGAATGATTTTTGGTTTTGAAACAAAAATAAAAACACTCTCTTCCCTCCCGTAAGTAGGCATACTGAACGGTAAAGTGAACATTTGCACAAGGATATTGCATGGTTTTACTTTTATGTCAAAACATCATGCATTCACCTAACTGTACAAGTTAAAATTAACGATAGTTGTAGGTTAAAATTTATGTAGTAACTTGAGTGATAGGTTAGAGATGTGTTTGGGCATCATAAAATGTAGGAGCTATCATTATATGTCAGCATTACATTCTAGGACTCGCGCGGTTCTTCCACGTACCGTCAGTATATCGAACGGCCTTTCACGTACCCTTGAGGTATATAGAAAGGTACTTCACGTACTTGATTGTATATCAAAAGGCCCCTTGTGTACAGTTATGCATTAGACAGCACTACTACCGATTCAAGCTCCCACGTACCTTGAGTATATCAGGAGACCCCACTAGGGTACCTTATCTATCTAAGAAAAGCCCTTTGGCCATCTTGTTTGGAGCCATACACCGAAAACAACATTCAGGGAGATTACTACACATGTACCCTCGAGGTATATCACGAGTGGCACCTTCTTGACAATCCTAGTGAGAGACCTGACTTTTGAACTCCTCCTGTCATTTTAAGTCTGCCTATTTTGACCTATAGTTTGAGTAGGGAAGTCTTTTGGTGTGTTTTTTTTTTTTTTTAGATTTTCAGACCCTAGGTTAGATAGGAACTGTACAAACTGGCTGAGTTAAGACAGTCCATAAGAGTATGGGGCTTGCCACCTAATTTTATTCCTGTTTCAAGAGAAAATCCAATGGAAGCTATCAACCAGGGAGCTGCTACCACCTCCCAAGTGGGAGATAATGTGGTGGTGGAAATTGGAGTACCATGTTCTTCACACTCGCCTCCCCTGGTACAACAACCTTCTCGGGGAAATTCATCATTCCATTCTCCCTTGGAAGGTCATGTTGATGATACCCGTCCGAACTTTGTTCCTAATGCTCCTTTTTGGGAGACACCTATCAGACAGGCCATTGCCTCATTTGGCACCCGTGTAAGTTCTCCTGATAGTGAAGAAGAATGAAGGAAATACCGTGCTACTATTCTCCGTGCACAGGAGGTAGAAAAGTATATTGATAACATATTAGGCTCTACACCAGTACATTCCACGTCCCTTCTTGTGGTATATCATTCACTAGTCGATTCTATGAGACCCATTGAACCGATTATAGATCGTCCATTAACAACCCATAGCCCAGGTCAAATTTCCACCCCTCTCACCTCTTATGTTATGTCTGTTCCAAATCCTCTCAGGTCTTTTGCATCTGGGGCCCAACCTTAAATTCTTGTTTCGTTAGTACCTTTGAATGCCGGGGGGCAACCCCCAGCATGACCTACGTTATCTGATATCGGAGTTGTACCTAGTCAAGGGCAGACCTCTAACATAGAAACATCTACAGTTTTTGTCCCTCCCACCCACACTAATGTGTTAAATCCCCTATCTAGTTTAGGTCAGCCCTTAGGGGCACAACCTATTACCATTCAGTCTTCTAGTGGTTATGGTTATAAAATACCTGTAGGTAATCATCCATCTAATCCTGCAGAAATACCTTATACTGGAATTCCATACCCTAGCAACACTTTTACGTCATGGAGGTAACCCAACTGGTCTTACATGCTAGCTATGGGAGGGATATCTATACATACTGCTGGAGTTGCGGGAGGTGCGGGAGGACCACCTTATGGAGGTCCTCCCCCTGGGGGACCTCATGGTCCCATAGGATCTGTAAACTTTCCTCCTTATGGTATTGGGGGTCCTAGTGGTCCCGGGGAACCTGGTGGCTTTCCTCCTTATGGCTCTGGAGGGTTTGGTGGCCCTCCACCTAGTGGTTTCGATGGCTCTAGAGGTTTACCATCCCCTGGAGGCTTCAGAGGGTCTGGTGGTCCACCTCCTGGTGGCCCTGGTGGTCCTGGTGGTCCCGGTGGCTCTAGCGGTCCTCCTCCTGGAGGCCCTGGTGGTCCTAGTGGTCCTAATTCCAGAAATCAACCCCCCATGGGTGGATCCTCTGGTGGTTCTTCCTCACAAAAACCTGTTTATCAATCTACCTATGGCCCTACTAGTAATTATATTCCATATCAATATTACCATTATGTGCAACCAAATAGACAGTTACCTTTCCTAGAAGCTTTGGACTTGCCTGATTTGTCCAAGTTGATTAATGATCCCATTCAACACAATCCCTCGTGGCCTCCCATTCTGGTAAAGTTACCATCGAATATTTCGAAATTCGATGGGAAGCGGGCTGAAGATCCGCAGAACCATGTTATGACTTTTCATTTGTGGTGTTCCTCGAACTCCCTCGTGGATGATTCTGTTCGGTTATGACTCTTTCAGCGAACTTTGACCGATACGGCCACGAAGTGGTACATTGAACTCCCACAACATTCATTTGTGGATTTTGGCTCGTTGGCAACTGTATTTCTTACGGACTTTCAACTCCCTATCCGTTATGAAATGGGCACTGAAATTTTAACTTCTCTACGACAAAACACCTCCACCCACATTTCAGATCATATTCATGAGTGGAGAAGGCGGAGAAGGCTTATTAAGGCCCCTATTCTAGATCAGTTGTTAGCTGATTGGTTCACTAAGTCCTTGTCGCCTCCTATTTCCCGAGATGTGGTCATGGGCGGTGTCGTTACCGAAGAGCAGGATATTAGTCGGGCTCAGTACCTAGACTTGGTTTATTCCAAGTCTGGGACTCTTTATGACCTGATTCCTCAAGCTCCTCACCCCAACACTGACCCTGCCAAGCCACCAGCAGAAGTACCTGTTGATGGGGTTTTTGGTTCAATCCAGTCCCCATCTGCAGTGAAACCTGCCAAGCAAACCCAAACTGCTACTCCTTCGACTCCTAAGGTTTCTGCCAAGTTCAATTGTATTCAAATTACTCAACCCTCGGGTGATAAAAAGAAAGGTAAAAATAAAAATAAAAAACCTGAAAACCAACAGGAGACCCCACGATCAACCAATAATGAAAACTACAAAGGGAAAAGGAAGGCTAAATATCCTTGTCTGTTATGCAGTGGTGACCATTTTTCAAAGGAGTGTCCCCGTCGAGATGAAATCTCCCAGTCTCTGAAGTCTAATCCCGCACCTGCAATACTTACGGATCCCTTTCCCTCTCAAAAACAACTGGTAGACCACATGTCTAACCAGGGTAACTCTAGTTCATTAGAGGAAATTTGTATGATGTCCTTAGATACTATCCGTCTATAAACTCGAAGCCAGAATTATGATAAACCCGCAGATAAGAAAGAAGATCAATCTTCTTTAGGGAAATCTCCCTCTACTAGTTCTCTAGAATCCTCGTCTATTGTTCCCTTGTCTATCAAGAAGCCTACTCTCGACATGATTTTGTTCCCACCAAAGAGTACTCTTCGGAATGCTGTCTTTAATCCCAATGCCCGAGCTACTCAATTCTATAATGTAGTTGAAGATCTCTCTCATGCACCTTGTGCGATGTCTACCCTAGAAGTACTCCAAAGTTTCCCCACACAACGCAAGAACTTGTTGACAGCTTTAGGAGCTTTAGACCCAGATAACACTAACTTGATTCACTTCAATGTTGAGAACTATAAACCTATATTACCACATAAACTTTATTTTCAGATCATTGCGAAATTAGTGGGAAAGAAAGTCTTTTAAATAGTAATAGATGAAGGAGCTTCGACCTCGATGTTATCTCTGACTTGTTGGAAAGCTCTTGGCTCTCCTGAGCTTGTTACATCACTAACGACCCTTAAAGCCTTTGATGGATGGGGTTTCCAACCCCATGGTATAATATCAGCCCTCACGGTTGAGCTGGGGGGCAAAACCATTTCCATCCAAGTAGAAGTGGTGGATGCCCCTTTGGATTATAACCTCCTTTTAGAAAGGAATTGGTTCTATGCCATGACTATCGTTGCTTCAACAGTATTTCGAACGATCCAATTCTCGCATCTTGGGAGAATTGTTACCATTGACCAAATTGATTTCTATCTGCCGGATGTTACTACTTCCACGGCTAATAACATCCCATTGTTAGGTTAGTCCCCTCCTCCTTACCAGTCAATTGGGGTAGGTATGCTGAAGGATTCATCCCTTATGGGGATTTTTCCCTCTACTCCTCCTAGCATGGATACCGCAATAGTACATATGATCACCTCATTCGATTTTGATCCCAAGCTCAAAAATGTTGTTGATTCCACATCGTTGAGCCTGCACGAAGCTATGTATGACACCATTCAAACGTGTTCCGATAATCACACTGATGACCTTCATTTAGTGGCTTCGGATCCTTACCATTTACCGTACTGGTTAGAACCTTCTCTTCTGATTCTACATTATCTCTCTGAGACTTTTCCTTCTGACGAGTCCATTATAGAGATCATGAATACAGATGAGCCCATTTAGGAGGATCACCATCATAGATCCATGTTCCTCTCCAATACCAGTTTGGGCAGCCATGATTTTGTATCCTTGTTTCCTGCTGATATTGTGAACGTTCCGCAAAGTCATATATTGTTGCAAGACACAGATTCTGAATGAAACCTTTGCAACATTACTCAGATGAACCCAATTGACATATCAGCCAAGCCTGATGTTATTGAGCACGTTCATGTTGGGCAGAACTGCTCCACAGATGAATCTGAAGCATATAAGGCACTTTTTAAGGAAATCTGTGATATTTTTTCCTAGTCCTATGAAGAGATCCAGGGGATTGACACTTCCATTATGGTCCACGAGATTACAACTTATCCCATGGCTAAACTTGTCAGGAAAAAACTTAGGCAAGTCCATCCTAGGAAGGTCGTAGCTATTAAAGCTGAGATTGAGAAAATTCTGAAAGCTAGTTTTATTTATCCTGTACCTCTGACAGAATGGGTATCGAACGTTGTCCCTGTCAATAAAAAGTAGGGCACCATTAGAGTATGCATCGACTTTAGGTATTTAAATAAAGATTGTCCCAAGGACAACTTTCCTACCTTGCATATCGATTAGATTATCGACAACTGTGCTGGAAGTGTCATCTTTTCATTCATGGATGGCTTCTCCGGCTACAATCAGATTGAGATATTGCCCTCCGATCAGCATAAAATGGCATTCATTTTCCCATGGGGAAACTTTGCATATAATAATTTACCTTTCGGCTTCAAAAATGTTGGAGCCATGTTCCAGCGTGCAATGTCCTATGCATTTCACAGTGTTAAACATATTGTTGAACCATACCTTGACGACCTCCCTGCTCATTCACAGCAACGGGAGGACCATCCTGGTCTTCTTAGAGACATATTCATGAGATGTCGTCATTATAATATACGGCTCAATCCGCATAAATGTGTTTTTTGCGTTGAGACGGGACGTCTGCTTGGCTTTGTGGTATCCAAATATGGAATCCGGATCGATCCTTTGAAGATTGCCGCTATCATTAATCTACCAGCCCCAACCAACATCCTTGAACTCCAAATTTTACAGGGGAAGGAAAACTATCTCCGTCATTTTGTGTGCAATTTCACTGAGAAAACGCACGGTTATATGCGTCTCCTCAAGAAGAACACTCCATTCTTCTAGGATGACCAAGCCCAATCCAACTTTGATAATATTAAGCACGCTCTGACTCATTCACCCGTGATACACCCCCCAGATTATTCAAAGGACTTTCTTTTGTATATTGCTACCTCTGCTACTACCATCGCCATGGTTTTAGTGCAGGACAATCTCCATGGTCAGGAGCATGTGATTTATTACGCCAGTAAGAATCTTATTGATTCTGAAACCCATTATTCACATGTGGAGAATCTAGCTTTGGCCATGGTCATTGCTGTGCAAAAAAAAATTCTACATTCTGCTTCACACTACCACTGTATTGGCAGACCAGAACCCAATGTACTACATTTTGACTCGTCAGGTACTCGGGGGAAAGTACTCCCGTTGGATCGTCATCCTTCAGGAGTTCAATCTCGAGTTTGCCAAGGCTACATCAAAGAAATCCTTGGTTTTTGTTGAGCTTATGTGTGACCTTCCCTGTGCTATGACGGAATCTGAGCCCAGCGATTCATTTCCAGATGAATTCCTGCTCCTAATTAGCACTACTGATCCTTGGTATGGAGATTTGTTGATTTATCTCTAGACCCAGAGTTTTCAGCCGCATCTATCTCTTAAATGATACCTTGTATAGATGTGGGATTGATTCCATTCTTCGGTGATGCCTCACTCATGAGGAGGCTGAACACTTGTTGAATGATTTCCACTCTGGAGCATGTGGTGGTCTTTTATCTAGGATGGCTGCAGCCCAAAAAATCCTTCACGCTGGCTATTTCTGGCCTTCTGTCTTCAAAGACTGTCGTGAGGCTGTTAAGAAATGCCCACCTAGCTAACATTTTTATCAAAAAAAGCACACCCATCATGCTCCACTTCACCCCGTCATTTCCATTGGCCCTTTTTCCAAATGGGGGATTGAATTCATGCATTGTAAGCCTACCTCAGCTGGGGGGCATGGTTACTTCATCGTAGTCGTGGATTATTTCACAAAATGGGCTGAGGCCATGCCTACATATGCAGAAGATGGTAAGAATTCCGCTCTCTTCTTGTTCAATCATATCATAGCTAGATTTGGAGTTCTGCAGTCCATCGTCACTGATCACGGATCTCATTTCCGTAATCAAATGATGGAGGAATTGAGTGCCAAGCTAGGTTTTCGCCATGAAAATTCTACGTTGTATTATCCTCAAGCTAATGGTTAGGTAGAGGCCATTAACAAGGCTTTGAAAACTATGCTTCGTCGGATGGTTGGAGATCATAAATCCAATTGGCATCTCGTTCTTTTTTCCACTCTTTGGGCTTATCATACTTCCGTGAAAACAGCTACTGGTTTCACGCCATTCCAGCTTGTCTATGGACTTGAAGCTGTCTTGCCGATCCAATGTCAGATTCCATCTTTACAACTTGCCGTCGAACTTCTCCCAGACACTTCCACAGAGGAAGTGAGATTTTTGTACTTAAATAACCTTGATGAGACTCGTAGAGATGTTTCCTTGGCTAATGAGGCACATAAGAAATGCGTCAAGGCGCAGTACGATAAATCCATCCAGCCTCATGTTTTCAATGAGGGTGACCTAGTTTTGACTTATGACCAGAGATATGACAAGCTAGGGAAGGGTAAGTTCGAGTCCATGTGGTATGGACCTTTCGTTATTTCCAAGGTGTTAGAGAAAGGAGCCTCTGAGTTAGTTGATTATGATGGAATCCCTTTGGGGCAACCTCGCAATGGGTTGTACCTGAAAAGGTACTATGCCTAGGTTTTCTTGGATGGTATCTTGTATATATGTATATTGATTGACTTTCAGTATTTTCAAGATGGTTTTGAGTTTTAGTGTCTGCATCTGTTTCTACCATGTTTTGGTCATGCAGATGGCCTTCTACAGCTTCGCTGATGGTGCTTGCTGCCACACCTTGAATCTAGCCTTGGCTGCTTGGGTTCTCTATTCCCCAGCTAAATATTTGGTCAGTTCAGGAGTGGTTTGTTTATGTGCCGCTACTAATAACATCGCCGAATATGAAGCAGTCACTGGTATTTTGACTGAAGCTACCTCCCAGGATGTCCGTGATCTAGTAGTTTTGATGGACTCTCAACTCGTGGTTTGTCATTTAAACCATGTATACACCATTAGGAACCCGGTGCTCCTCCGCCTCTTCTGGAGGGTACGTTTGTTAGAAAGATCATTTGGAACCATTACCTATAGGCATATCCCTAGGGAACATAATGTAGTTGCTGATTCATTGGCTAATTACATCCTAGATTGGCATATTGTCCATTCGTGACGTTAAATCAAACATGGTATATTGTAAATAAACATTTAAAGACACATAGAACTCATAGAAAATGCATTTTTCCATTTGAGACATATAAACACCGTGTAAAAGTTTGTATATATATATATACGAAATTTTTTTACAAAAATAGGTCTCGAGACCTCATCTGAAGCACGTAGGCTTTCAGGCAAAATCATCATACAAAAAATCCTGAAGCTATCAGCTTTCAGTATACATGTCTCATCCACTAATGGTGCTTGTGATAGCACATCACTGCTTAAGCCACCCTACGTAGTAGCCTGCTGAATCGGCCTGGTACTCTCGTTGTAGATCTCTGATATCTAGTTGGGAGGTCATCTATATCAGCATCTAGGATGTCCAGATTCAACCTCTCTAGGTTCTCCTCCAGCTCCCCAGTGATACCATCACCCTGTGGCATGAAGCAAGCTCTGACTCACCTGTCTAATGAAGATGCTCCTCCAGGCCTCGCTGCTCCAACATCTGCATGAAGACAACGTCACTTATCATAAAAACCATCAAAAAAATTTCCATTGTTAGGGTTTCTTGCTTCTTACCAATGTCACCCCACTTCCCTCCAGGTGGGAGTGGTAGGTTAGGATCACCTGTAAAATCTGTGCCTGCATAGGCATAGTCCTCGACCATGAGTATCTGATCTCGCAGCCATCTGAATAATGGATCACCGAACTTCACTCTGACCCTACCTGATCATGTGCGAGCCATGGCCTTGACCCACCTCAACATACGAGGTTCCCATGCTCTCATACTCTGGAAATTCACTTGGGGCCTCATCTGTGGGACCCGCTCAAAGAAGAAGCAAGCTAAGATGGAACCAAATCCGAACTGTTTCAGCTCTCCCTACCGACATTTAGTCAACTGATCCTTGAAGATTGGAAGCAATGCTTCCACCCAGTTGAACACCGTAGGTTCCATAACCTCTAGGGTGTACAGCATATGTGCCCTGGAATCCTGATGCACACCCTAGCTCCCTGCCACCCTCTGCATGGTGAACAGGACAATCCGTAGAGTCCTGTCTGTCACTGCCCTGATGGGGATTTTCTTCCCTGATGTACCTGTACCTGGTACACCGTGCCGATCTATGAGCTCTCTAGTGGTAATGTCCCCACCACATGAACCTGTCAGTGAGATGGGGGCACCCCGTCTTGATAGGCCAGTCAGGAAGTAGATATCCTCTACCTCCACTCTAAGTATGTGTGCCCCCACCTCGAAATACTGCTATTCTGGATTCCACATTCTCAGTATATGTTCCATTAATCTCTCGTGGGACACCATGCTTGGTGTCTAGAAGAACTTTAAGAGCCCACGGTCCCGAAGTGTGGTGATGCAAACCACATTCCTTTTAGCAGCAGCATCCTCATCATCATGTGTCTTTCCTTCCATATCACCATATTTTGGACACCTAGACCTTCCAAAAACAACAATGGTATTCATTAATAGCATCCTTGATTCATTGCAAATCAAAAGAATGAATGAATTTTGCCCATATCATTTTTTTAACTTCTCCACGGCCGACACCGCCTGTGCCCCATTGGAGACAGGCGGTGGCATCGCCTGTCCACTGTATTCTTGGCGTGGTTCTCAAGTGGTACCATGTATCCTGTAAGGGGTAGCCACAGTGCCCGCATATTGGATTTTAGGGCTTTCCAAATAGGCCCAAAACCCCACCAAATCCCAAAATAGAAGCTATGAAATGAAAGATAAGGGTCTTAGTTGTTACCTGCAACTGACGAGACTGAAAATGAATGGTGGAAACTCCCGATATCAACTGTGGAAGATCTAACTAGAAAATGCTCCAAGTGCTCTCTGCTAGAGGTAAATAGTGAAATGTTTTGATTTTTTACTATTTACTTGCCTTATATAGACATTTTTGGGTTTGACTTACTATAGTTTTGATATTACATCATGTTCTGGTCAAAATATATTTGTCATAATCCCTTAATGTTGATTTTGAATGCATTTAACACTTGTTTATGAGTCGTCTACAAGTTGACTTTAGTAAGAAGCTTTGGAAAGTTTGTTTATGGCTTTTTTGTACTTTCACAAAACGAAAAAGGTCGTCGAGCATTTATTATGACACTTTGTCATGCTCGTAAAAATCTAGTATCAAAGTTCTGAGTCCAGTTCAAGTTTCTTTCCAGGCTCGTAAAATACAACATTCTGTAAAGAAGCGTCATGGAGTTCTCTTTTCACCTCTTTTTCAGGCTCCTTAAACACGAAAAAGTCATTGAGTCCATTTTCGATTCTTTCCAGGCTTGTAAAACATTACGTTGCGTAAGGAACCTCATGGAGTTCTCTTTAAACCCTTTTCAGGCTCCCTAAATACAAAAAAGATTGTCGAGCGATCTTGTCTTCTTCACGCTCGTTAAAGTATTTGAAGAGTCATCCATCCGACGGTAGGTTATCTCTTTCTCGGTTCGGATAGGACTATTTTACAAGAAAGGAACACTCCAGCCAATCATGACTGGAAGATTTCTCTAAGGTATGATTTTACACTTTTTTGGGCCTTAGAGACTAAATCATATGAAAAAGGACCCCCATGGAGTTTTCTTCTGTAATCGTTCAGACTCTCTAAACATGAACGATACCGAGTTTTCTTTCAGTGGACTCGTTAAATTAAACATTGAGAGACCCATTTTGGGAATGAACCCCTCCTCTCTCAGGTTCGTAAAACATATGAGACTGGACTTGTCTTCTGACAAGCTATATCGAGTGTTTGTTACCATCTTTGAACTCGTAAAACCGAAAAGAGGCACTCATTGATCATGATGGGGAAAATGGGAAGGGAATCATTTTGTAAATAATGGCAGTTGTTTGTTGTTACCTTTGAACATGGCACTTGTCTACACAATCATGTCAGTCAATTGGGTATTCAGCTGATCTCCATGACGATCCACTTTCATGAGTCATGTCAATCCTTTGAGTCTTTCAAAAGAATGCATTGTCTACTGTCGCATTGTGTATCTGTCCTATCTAGTCATGCTGCCAAGTCATTTTGTCGTGTCACCCGATGTTCAAAGGAGATCTGAAGAAGTTTTACCTCTGCAGTCTACACAGTCTTTGTGTCAGTATCTTTGAGTCAGTCATATGGTTACTACATTCACATCATTCCAAAACTATGTTCCGAGTTTTGTGTCATCGATGTGGGACTCATCATGGCCCTCCTTCGATGAGATTGTTCTCATCGACATCAGCTCATCATCCGGGAAATAGTCTTAGAAACACTATTTGGTACCTTGAGATTTGTATGCCTTAATGTCAGATTCTCTCGCTCTCGACATAGGTTCACATCATTGACCTTTAATCGATAGAATCGACTGGGTGTTCAACATCAGGACATCTATTTGCACTCAGTAGATTGTACTAGAGTTCCTTGGGAATCATTGACATTAATGGTGATCTCCCTCACACTTGTTAATGGTTCACATCATTGGCTAGTAATCAAGTGGTTTCTACCATGTTCGACTTCAGATCATTGTAATCACATGGATAGAATCATACTTTGTGGAAGACGAGATGAAGACCCTGGGCATTTGTTTAAAAGCGCTCATTGCTTTTTCCCCAGGTTGCGATGGATTTTTGTATATCTAGCATGGATCCACATTTGTATGGTCGTGGCTATGCTCAAATTTGCATCTGTATGACATAGATCTACGTTGTATGTCTGGTAGCTATGTCCAAGTTTGATTCCTCTATCACATGGATCTATGTTGTATTCTAGTAGCCATGCTTGTTTATTCCACTCATGGATCTGACTTGTATTGGTCTGCAGCTATGAGTTTGGTTACTTGTGTCTATGAGTCAACATACTGATGTACTACAGATGCCTACTTGACTGCATACTCCGATCGAGCCGACATTTTCATCTCCTGGTGATGACTTGTTCTCAAAGCTCTCGTTTATCGTATCACTCTAAGACTCATGCTTTGGGGGACATCCTGTTATACCAAAATCCTGTCACCATCATGTGATAAGATATTTGGCATACCTACTTGCCCTGAATCCTAGCTTATGGAGTGGAAACTAAATGGTTTTTCATCAATCTATCATACAAATTCCCAGCACCGCGCATGCCCCTTTATCCAGGAGCGGTGCCCCTGCTTGCACCGCCTTTCATCGGTTGTCCACAAGCGGTGCCATCGCCCATTTCCCTTGGTCCATAGGTGATTATTACCAGAACCGCTCTGTCATAGAAGGAGAAGCGTGATACCCTGGGTAAAAAGGGAAAAACAAAAGTTTCTTGAGGCTTCTAGATGATAATCCTCATGTACTACCTTATCCCTACTATTGTGGGTTGGTTGAGCTCGAGATCCCTCATCCTAGGATCTTAGAGGCCACCTCGCCCACTAATTTCTCAACCATCTCTATCCATTAAAGCCCTATAAATATGAGCTCATAGCCATGGTTGGGGGGAGAACATTTGAAGGTATTGTTATGCGGTTGGATTCATTCTTGGCCCAAGATCATTTGGAGAGAGCATAGAGAGCTAGAGTCGGAGCTTTTGGGGATGAAGAGTTGGTTTCATGGAGATGCATGTCAACACTAAGGCTTGGTTGTAAACTTCTTCATATTTCTAATGCAAGTTGATTTATGTCACACATATGATGTTGTTGTTGTGATTTCGCATATATATGTTGCTAGATTCCTTAGTCACTAGCATAGATTAGTAGATCATATTTTGGTTGCTTTGATTCATTTCGTGTTGAGATTTTTTGCAGGTACAGAGGTGAACTGTCAAAGCCTTGTATTCCAGATATCTATAGCATCTAGGGAGAGTTTTCAAGCTCTGTCTTCTATTTGTTTTGGATCTAAACCATTCAGACCAGTGGAACACCTTGTTGTCCGCGGGAGGTGAAATATTCCAGCTAACAGCTAGAAACCTTAAGTTGTCTCATCGCCGCCTACTTTTCCCTGTCATTTAACCACGTCAGGAGGGAATCCAATAAGGTTTTTGATCTCATGTAAAATCTAGGGGTAAGTGGAGGTTAGGGCCTAAGAGCGGGAATATTGGAAAAGTTTGGGAGGGGAGAATGGGTTAACCAATGCATACACTTGGCGAACAGAGATCATGCAATGACAAGAAAAGAGAAAGAAAGCATACATGTGATGCATAGCCACGACAACTTGCATCAAAGGGACATGACAAAATTTTCAAGCAGCATACAATAATCCTAGAACAAGGACGCGAAAAGGTCTACCTACTTTCGGCCAGAGTACGAGAAAGTACAGGGACCAACGAATGAAGAGATATGAACAGGATATGATCCAACCCCCAAACCACGTAATTAAGATCTTCATCATGCAGGAAACTAGGATCAGTATGGATCTCAGAGGTAGAAAGGATGGGATGAAAGGTGAAATGTGCATCTTGGTTATAGCAATTATGGGTTTTTTTGCTTTATTACAAAGTGAAAGACGAGGCATTGAAATCCGCACTTTGCAAAACCCTGTTAAGGTAATTGTTTTAGCTACCAATGAGAACTCTCAGAAATTGCTAAGAGCCTAGTTTGTTTTCACAAGGTCAAATGATCTTGCTAGACATCCCATGTTATTCATAAGGATGGTGCCAAAGAGGCAAGTTAATGTTGGAACCTGGTTGGGTTCAAGGTCTAGTGAGAAAGAAGGGAAAGGAAGTGATGGTGGAAGGAGGGGAGGAACTGGGGGAAGAGTCACCTGGGATCAATCCCAAGCTAAAGTTGCACCCACTTTCTTCCAGGAGCACATACCCCTGGTGTTTCACCAAGAAATAGAGGCTATTGAAAGGGAGTTGTGGTAGGAGGTGCAGGCAATTACCATGGAAGAAATTCGATTAGAGGTGGAAGGATGGGTGATGGATCCAGGAACCACTGTGTGGAGGGCATCAACCTATGAGAGGATTCCATGGTTTAGTGGGTCATGAAAAGTATCATGGCTCATGTATCCATGGATGGTGAGGGCAAGCACCAGGGAAACTAGGAGCCTGTCCAGGCTTGGAAGGAGCATCACTAGGACATTCGTGTGATGCACCGAAAGATTGATATTATGGAAACTAAGATGGGCCTGAAATTCTATTCCCATAATTTGTAGAATATTGAGGTAGGACACACCAATAGGAGCGGGAACCAGAGCCGACAAGTGGAGAAGGACACAGATCTGAATGAGCTAATAGAAGCTGGGAAGGGAAAAAGCACTGATTTAGGCAGTTCAAGTGGCGAGGACCATGGCCAAGTTCCTATTTGAAGTCAAGCTGATATATCGAGTAATTTTATGTGTTTTTATTGCATCCTTAAGTAGTTTTAGATTTGGAGTAGAAGTATAGACTAGTTATAGAGAGGACGGGATCCAATTTTTTGAGTCCCAACTAGAGTAGTATGGATTTGTTTTGTTGTTATGATTACTAGAAAAGCATGATGAATCTCAAACTCTGCAAGAGAGCTATGTAAACAGTTTTTATAAGTAATAAAGTCATTTTATTTTATTTTTTTAAAATGGACCTAATTTCCCCTTATATGAAGGAAACAAATATTTTTAAAAAGAGTCAATAACACCATCATTGTTTCCCAAAACACCTTATTGTAGTTCAAGAAAAACATTCATTGAAATTTCTTGTAAATATATTTTTTGGAGATTTAAAAGGCATCGATAACACTATAAATGGTTTTCTAGAAGATTTGGTTTCAATGTTTTAAAATCATTCCAATAACACTTTTGGAATCTTTTTGTAAGATTGGTTTATACGTTTTGAAATAGTCTAAATTATGCGAAGGAAAAAATCTTATGGGGAAAAACAATCTCCTATACTTCTTGAGACGTTATCTTTTGGGGAATCCTTAGCATATCATACGTCATCTTCCTAAACCTCCTCACGTATTTATGCATGCTCTCCTTAGTATGATACTCGGGAATAATGTGATAATCAAGTATATGTTTCAGATCTCTAGGAATGCCCAAATACTGGTCGCATAACTGTGTGTTCAATGTATTCCAATTATCCATATTTTCCATAGATACGTTACACGTTTCAAACCTACTAGAAAGGTAAACAATTCTCAAACTATAGATATTTATTATAAACTATTGTGCCCCCCATGTCTATATTATAAATAGGTATCAGAGAACATAATTCCTTTAGGTACCCTTTGACATATTATCCATCAGAGTTTCCATCTAAATGCAAAAAAAACAAAGATACCTTGGTTTTCTACAAATTCATGTCCAGAAAGTCTAGATGTTGCTTCCCATAAAATAATTTGAATGGAAGGATTATTACCTTCAAGCATAGACTTCTTTAGGGGAAAATTCAAACACTTTCACGCTTGCAGCAGGGTCCTTTAAAATTTATAAGCAAAGCTCACACAATAGATTACCGAAATCCAACAAGAAAATGGGGATGAAAGAGGGCATGGGAGGAAAAAAACAAATTTTGAAGTTCATGCCATAGAATCATAAGAATCCAACCAAAAAATAGTGAAAGAAAACATGGGAAGCAAAAGGAAAAATTTGAAATGAACATGAATGAATGATGCAGGCACCTACAACAATAAAGTGCTCAATGTACTTGTCCCAGTAATTGGGATCAGATTTCATTATATTATCATAAGACACCGTATAAATACCCACAATGTGGGCACATCTAACATTGTCATGGCAACTATGGGATCAAATACATCGAGTCTGATTTCTCATATGTTTTCTTATATCACATTTCTTCATCATATTATGGGAACTTAGGCACTTAGTTTATTTAACTAGTCAACTTTACAAGCTCTATTGGTTGAGTTTAAACTATAGCACACCTTCTTATTTGATAGTTTTTGCAAGTGCAATGGCCCAGTGGAATTTATGATTGTGAATATTGATAGCAACTACTATAGATCAGCAGTAAATTCTAGATGAAACCTTCATTTTAATGGTTTCTCTAGATTTTCTAATTTACATCAAATAAATGAGATTTTGCTTTTGTTTGTTTCTGATGCAAAAACTTTTTTTGTTTTATGTGTCTTATGATACTTACCTTGCTACCCTTTCCCAATCGTATCAAGATTCAAATCTAAATTTTGAATTAAAATTTCACTTATTTTTACCAACTTAATGGTTGAACATGTTCTATTTAAAATTGTCGTTCCAGCATAGAGTCTTAGATCTTTGCCCTATAAACCTACACGCAATTTTGCATTGGTGGAATAAACATATCAAATGCACAACACAAATAACTAGTCACGATGTTCATTTGTCTTAGTTGAGTATTTGTCAACAAACAACCCACCTTTATGAGTGTGAAATTGAATAACTATCATAAAAGTGAAAATAAATGCGTCAGTTCTTCCCTTTTAGAATATTTGAATTGAAAATTAGCACAACTAGTACAAATTAAAACAAGGATCTCAAGTTGTTAGGAATTTTAGCAAGGCTTTGATCACAATTATCTACAATTTCCTTAATAATTATCATGCACAATTCAAAAATATATACCCTGCAAAAGAGAAGGGACAAGCCACAAGTAGCTCTTATTATTCCCTGCCTTGTAGGGAATAATGTAATCGCCTTGGTTTTGATAAATGTGCAATGGAAATTTTAGTTTTTTATATCTTATCCTAAGTTTTTTCTAACCCACGTATTATTGCGAGATCAACGTTTCCTTTTTGTACAGTTTAATCAATGCACCTGTTGATAATTTAAACTTCAATCCATTTAACTAACGACAATGGAAGACACCAAAATAATGAATTTAAAAAGGACAGGGCATGTGCATTCCTCATGGATAATAAGGATAAATGTGTGGCCACTTGAAATATAAAAACTTGTGTAATGTCCCCATTTTAAATAATTGCATAGCAGGAAAATTCCATCAATCCTACTAGTTCCCTAGGTTGGGTGGAAACATTGGGAAGTTAATAAGGGAGATAATAAATGGTGTTTATACATTATGAGGAAAAAATATTTATTTAATGGAGTTAATTAAATGAATGCAAGTGAAAAATTAAATGGCTATGGAGAATGGAGACACATGGAGACTATGGGGCCCACTCAAGCTAGAATTCCTATGTTAAATGGCATCCTCCTCTTGCAATCTCAAATCTGTGGGAAGCCTAATGTTTTTGGATGGATTATAAGGTTAATATACTTGTCCATATACTTCATAGGTCGAATTTTGGATTAATTGTAACTTACATGGGGAGAGGAAGAGCCAAATGGGAGTTTCATGGACACTTGGCTAGATTCCCCTTACATTTATGACATCTATGACACCAATGATGGAGATTCTATGACAATTATGACAGAAGTCAGATATGAAGGCTGAAATCTGACATATATGACATGTCAGGTAGAAATATACCATCCAAGATATATCTCATGTGAGTTTTGGAAGCTCAATGGGATCCTACTCAAATTTGGGGAAGGTGGAAGGCTAGGAAAGAGGGGACACATGTCAATTCATGAGTCCACACCATAATTCGACTTGGATTGAGATTGTGGATGGATTTGGAACATTAGAAGGCTAAATAATTTTATAACATGCATGAAGCAACCAAGATAATGGTATTTTTATCATTTGTTAAATTTCTTGTTGTGAAGAGATAGAGCTAGTGGATGACTAGTTCATGCCTTAGCCAATTTCGAGGGTGAAAGATTCCCATCCTAGTTAGTGTTGGGAGAGGCCACTAAGGTATTTAAAGGAGCTTCAATGGAGTCTTAGTTATATGTGCAAGCTAAAACAGCTCATGGACACATCAAAGTTCAACTTGTTCTTCCTTTCATCTCAAGTTTTCTCACCATATTTCAGCTCCATGGAGTGAGGTGCACTTGGTGCGCTATTAATCTATTTGAGGGAGATTCTCTTGCTCCAGTATTTTGTATTCTGGTGTAAATTATATTTTGTTTAAGTTCATAAATATATCAGGTATAAAGGCAAATAAATCTCATGTATTATTGCTCAATAATGTAGAAACAGTGTCATTTTCCCACTACCTTGTTGTAAACTCTTGTAATATTGATGAATTCGAATGGATGTGTAAAATATTGATGATTTATGAATAAATGGACTGTAATTAAATAATATTATTGGTTTCATGTTCATTAACAGATAATTTGTGTCAATTCAGTCGAATTTCATAACTATTGGATCAAACTACACCTCATTTCCCCAAGGGTCCAAAACTAGTTTTTTATATCTAATCGAAAGAAGTGATAACAGCCATGGAAGTTCGATTGGTTATGAATATGATTCTATTATAATGTATTATACACATACCCTGCTTCAATTTCATAATTTGAGTGGGTTTCTGCACATTTGGGAAGCCATTTCTACCACTTACCCGAGGGGATTTGAGCCCAAAATTGCCAATAAAATCCTCTATCTTGTTCAGAATTTAGTACAGACTTGAAGAAGTGTTTGGAGGGCCATAATACATCCCTGAACATAATAATTAATATATTATATCATTCATACACCTTATTTGAATATTTGGAAGAAATTGGTGGATTTGGAGACCAAGACACTAAAACTAGTCAAGAGCCAAAATTGTGAAAAAATTGGAAAATTGGGCATTCTGGTAAAAAAATTTAAAAAGGGTCATTACAAATTGTTCAAAGTTTAATGGGATTTTAATAATAAAATGTGATTTGATTTTAATTATAAAATTTTGGAATATATGTATGATATTGAAGATACTAGAGTACACTCACATCGAAAATAAGACAATTGTTTTATGTTTGAAGGATCTAGGGTGAGGCATCGGCAAGAAGGATAGCTTGAGGAAGAGATAGTCATGCATTGAAACTAAACTAAACATAATGCATAAAGGATAGCTTAACGAATAACTATTCAATCTTTGAAAACTAGATAAATATAATGTTCTAAGCGTCCATTAGGATAAGAAACGTGTAAAGGGCACTTCACTTCTCCATATACAATGTAGAACAATCTATATTGCTCATCCACTATTTTTTAGCTACTTCAATGATATCATATCAAGCTTCCAACCTCATAATTTGAATTTTTAATCTTTCCCAAATTCTATCAAAGTTTAATTATGAGGTGAAGAAAACACATTGAAAACTTCATCTTGGGAATCATCCATGGATAGTTTATAAATTGTGTAAGAAATTTGAGTCTAGATAGAATTTAAATATTTTGAAATTAATGTTAGTTATCAATTACAATTAATAATTCTATTTAATGTGAAAAAATGCTTGATTTTATTTTTATTGTACTGAATTGTTTAGAAAGTATGGAATAAGACCAATTAGTATGGGCCTTTGGTGTTTGGTATGAAGAAAAGAATCATGTAATTGTAAATATGCCATGGTTTGGGTTGGACAGAGTTGAAATATTTAGAACAAATGGTTTTTGGTGAAAGCAAGTGAAACATGTTTGATTTGATGTGCTTTACTTCTTTCATCTCTCTCTATCTCATGCAGAGGTAAATTCATTCATTACTAAATAATAAAAGTTTTGAGACATAAAGCATGATAAATAATCTACTTTTCTAACAAAGATTTCAAACTATGGTTCAAACAATTCCTCCAACTGAGATTTTGAAAATATTTCTACCATCCTTTAAGGGTTCTTACCGATCTTATTGAAGTGGTCATATTATTTGATCAGTGATTTGATTGAGGATTTGCAATTGATTCATTCAAGCGAGGAATCTTTGTGCACAATTTCTGAATTAAGAAGAGGAAATCCAATTCAAAGCAAGGGATGGATCCATATCCATGTTGAAGGATACACTTTCCTATGGAGGGGGGGGGGGGGGGGGGGAGGAGGGGGAGCTCTAAGACTAGGGGGGGAATCTTCTGAAGAACAGTTCAAAACAAATGTGAAGATCGTAAATAGGCTACATTTTATTCACAAGTTATAAAAGATTCTTTAGCTTCGTGATTATTTACAAGGGACAATATAAATATCCATGATGTTTATTGACAAGGTAGAGTATGATACTCCCTCGCCAGGGGTATGCATATTCTATCATGAAATAAATTGTGAAAAAACTATCGAGGGACAGGATGAAAAGACCCCCGTGTTCATACCTCACCAAAGTCTGATGAACAATGACCTTTCATGAAAGTTAATAATGACCCAAGCCCTCTCAATATTGAAATAATTAAAGTCCATGCAAGGAATAAAGGAGCTCATGCGAAAAAGGATGTGGACTCATTATCTTTACGAAGGGAAATTGGATTCAATGAAATACCGAAATACCTCCCTCTGGCACCAGTAGATCGATTCTACAGTAAAATTATCGATGAAGAAGTGTTAAGAAGGTGGATGGATCTCAACTAGAAGCCAACAATGAATGAGATGCCACAATTCCATATTCTCTCCAGAGGTTGGATACTTTTCGGAATTAAATTGGAAACATAAAGACAAAATTTCTTGAAAAGGACGTGGAAATGGGGACCTTCAAACCTAATTGTTAAAAGGTGGAAGTTCAACTTTGAAGTTGATTGAGAACCATAGAATGTGCAACAATTATGGGCCTTACTACCTGGACTCCTGATGATGTTCTGGCAGAAAGATATCCTTGAGGCAATTGGTGGGAAACTTGGAAGATTCATTTTGTTATAAGACAACTGGGATTAAAAAGTGGATAGGATATGTGTGAAAATTCTTATCGAGATGGATATAAGAGACAGATTGTATGAAGGTATTATGTTGGAAATGAACAACAATACTTGAAAAAAACGACTGGACTACTGGAAGATCCCCCCCCCCCAATTTATTTTTCATGTCGACAAGTCACACATTTGATAAAATACTTCCCCAACACTACAAAGAGTTTCGTCCACCACAAAAAATATGGGTTAAGAAGCCAGAGAAAAATGCATGGAAGACTGGAATAAAATATGGTGAAATTAAAAAAGGTGACGGCCTTCCATCCGTAGATGATGAAAAGGATATGGAAACACAAACGAACCTCGATCTTGGTAAGCCTTTTATTTCTTTAGAAACTCTCCCAAATATTTCTTGTGTAGCTCCTTTGTTTCCAGTTGTTCCATCCCCCACTTCCCATGAGGAGGAATTTTATGCAAGTACATCGAATATAGAGAACTTCGTTGTTTCTTTACATTCATCACGTACCCGAGAACAGGAAGATATGAACAAAAATTTCGTAAGTCCTGAGAAAACCCCTTGTGACGTGGCCCATCCACAGGAGGAGAAGAGGGACCCCCCTCTCAGGTGAAGCATATAACGTATAAAATTAGATAAAAAAATAGCACCAATCGGAGGAGAAGAAGTAGCATCAAATGGAGGATTGGCTCAAAACCCATTGTCGAAGGTAATTCTAGGTCAGAAATATCAAATTTCAAAAGCCAAATATCAAGATGAGATGGAAGTCAAGTCTGAGAAGTAGACAATGATAAGCAGGGCCCTTAGAGTAGGGATATCCCAGTACAGGGTGCCTTGTTTCTTTATTTATCTATCAACTCAAGGGAATTAAGGAGATCCCCCAAGATAATAGCTCTCAAAAGGATGGTTAAGAATTTAAAACCCTCAGTCATCCTATTATAGGAAACTATGATGGACAGAGAAAAATCCCAAGAAGTTATTGTGGCTGAAAGATTGGTCCTTTGCACACATAAACTTTGAAGGTCGCTCTGGGGGTTTTATTAATAGCATGGAGTCTAGCTATAAAATAAATTAAGGTCGAAAGATATGAGACAATTATAAAAAAAAACCTTGGAATATAAGGTTTCTAGGAGAAATTTATCTTTCTACAATATATATGTACCATATCATACCTTTTGGGAATCCTTCTTCTCTCCAGGTTTCTTAGAACCTAAAATTATTGTCACGGGAGGAGACATGAACCTCTCCTTATCAGAAAGGGAAGTTCAGGGATCCTTAGAAACAATGGACGGTTTAAGCAATTTCTTCAGATTCATTTTAGACTCCAATGGACTAGAGGATGATTAGCCTTTAAAGTTAGAACCAACCTGGAGGAACAACAGAAGTGGGGAGAACATTATATCCAAATGCCTTGATAGATTCTTGGTCTCAGGCCCACTCAAAATGATATCCTAGGTAGATATTGGAGGATTCTCATATCACCGCCTTATCATTCTATCTATGGAAAAAGAAGATTCCAAACCCGCTCCTCCATTTAATTTCAACCCTTCTTGGCTCAAAGAGGATGATTATATGAAACTGGTTGAGTATACCAGGACTCCTCTAACAGATAACTCCTCATAGACCTTTATGAAAAAACTCTCTAGTAATTTAATAAAAACAAAAAAGGCGTCAAAGACCTAGGAAAAGGCTTATAACGAAAGAAAATAGGAGGAGCTAAAAGAAGTGGAGGCCAATTTAAAGAAAAGATACAGTCTTAATAGTTATGGAACATTCATAGAATAATAATTGAAGTTTGTAAAAGAGTGTGAATTAAAGCAAGAATATCTACTGGCAAGAGAAGAATAGTTGTGGAGACTAAAAAGCAGAGCCATTCGGATTTCTGAAGGAGACAACAATATCAAATTATTTCATAGGTATGCCTTGCATAGAAGAAATGTAAACACGATTTTAAAAACTAAGGATGCAAATGGGAATCTATTAAATTCATTGAAGGAAAAGATCGAGGCATGAAAGAGTTATTTTAAAAACCTATTCTTTGAGTCGGAAGGAATCCCTATCTAAGAGATTTTAAGAGTCCTAAGCCTATTTCCTAATATAGTAAATGATGAAATGAATAGGACCTAGCAGAGGAGGTTTCAGAAGAAGAATTGGCCAAGATAGTATATTCATTCCAAAAAGAAAAGAGCCTAGGTCTTGATGGATTCTCAATTGAATTTTATCAAGGATTTTATGAGTTACTAAAGCATGACCTGCTATTGGCTGTACGAGAATCTCAAATATTCGAGAAGGTTTTAGGTGCTCTGAATGCTACCTTTATATCTCTAATCCAAAAAAAAAAATCCTCCTCCTTAAAAGACTTCACGCCAATCTTGTGTTGTAATGTAGTATATAAAATCATTTCCAAAATCATAGCACAACAGCTGAAACCAGTTCTGAGAAAAATTGTTTCCAAGGAAAAATTTGGGTTCCTTTTCAATTGCTAAATGCATGATGTAGTATCCTTAGTTTAGGAGGCAATCCACCTCATTAACAAGAAAAATCTTAAAGCCTTTGTTCTCAAATTAGACATGTCCAAAGCTTATGACAGGGTAAGCTAGACTTTTTTTAGATTGCTTTTAGTACAGATTGGTGTCGCAGTGGATACATCCAATTGGATATTGGGATGCATTCAATTATCCTCCTTCACATTGCTTATAAATGTACCCCCCTCTTGCTTCTTCAGGCCCTCCAGAGGAATTAGACAAGGGTGCCCTCTTTCCCCTTTTTTTTTCCTATTGGTAGCAGAAGCACTAAGCATGATAATTAACGCTTCGGTTCCTACAAGGGTATTAAGGTAATTGAGATTGAAGAATTGTCTCATATATTTTTTATAGATGATGTCTTAATCATGGGGGAAGGTTCTTTAGAGAACTACAGAGAAAGAGAGCATATCCTAGAATTATATACGAAGGCTCTAGGGGTGCATATAAATGTGGAAAAATCAATTTATTCAGAGAATTCCCTTTGTTATCAATCCAAATGGCACTTCTCTGTCCGAGTGCCGACACTTCATATGTTGGTACACAAAAGGACACTTATGGATTGAAGGTTGCCTAAACACTATAGATGGGCATGACATGAGATGCATTCACTATCCAACCAACTTCCCATTTTACCTTTCTATATGTTGATTTCCATACACGACTATCTCCACAGCAACTCATGTACATACACGACTATCTTCTTTGACAACCCACATATTGTACGCGACTATTCTCATTGCAAACCGTGTACAGATCTGTACGTGGATTTCCCTTATAGCAACTTGCGTGTCATACGCGGGTTTCCAATATCAATAGTCACGTACACATCCATTCGACATTAAAAATAATAAAACATGATTAATGGAGATTTGTTGAGCCCAAATCATTAACTATCTCAACTGTCTCAACCTCCTCAACCTTCGAAACCGCCCTGTTTCCCAAAGTATAAATAGAGGCCTTGGGGAGGGCATTAATCAATCATACTTGGAGAGCAAAGTTATGCTGGTGGTATATCTTCAGAAGTCTTTGGAGCAGCAGAAATCAGAATCCATTGGTTGCAGAGGAGTCCTCATCTCAAGCATTAGGTTGTATACTTATCTCATTCACTATTGTTAATAAAGAGAATTATTCTTCCAACTTTGTGTTGAGTCTCTTTCATGTATCATGTTTGATGAATATTTTTGATTAAGCACTCTATATAGTGTTCATCTAACTCGTCATATATACATGTATAAGATTGTACTTGGAGAATTTGCTCTTTGTAGGTGAAGGAGGTGCATCCCTGAAAGCTTTGGAGAGAAGAAGCGCAGGAGAAGAGAAAGCTTGGATCAACCGTCGTTAATCGGGTGAGTTCAACATTTCTTCCTATTCCTTTTCTGTACTTTAAAGCTGATTGTCTACAAGTTTTAGAAGTACGTTGGTAACCCCAGACCCTAGGTTATAAGGGTATTTATTCCTGAACAACAGAACTGGCGACTCCACTGGGGAGCCCAAACTGCTATGGGTTATTTCTATTGATCGTTGCCCAGTCTTTGCCTTGATTCTGTGTGTGGTGTCCTATCTTGGTTCATACTTAGAGTGGTGTTTGAAGACATTGAAAATTTTTCTTTTCATTAGAAAATTTTGCACCTGTACGCGGGTTGCTATTGCATACACTCGTGTACAGAGGCCTGCATACGAGGGTTTCTCTCTAGGACAGTCACTTACGGTACGCGGGTTGCCCTTATACACAGTCGCGTACAAGCCTGAGCATTGAAATTTTTGGGCTAGGGTTTGCTTGTCCCTATCCCTCTTTAAAGTTTGTTTGTTGGTTGATCTTCCTAATAAGCATTGCACTGTGATTTTGATGACTTTGTTGGCCACACCTTGTGCTTTCTTGTAAATCCCTTGAGTTCTTATTGTTTGGATTGCCTTTCTTTTAGCAGCTTGAAGTGGGTTTTCCTATTTGGGTTATAGGTTCGATTGATTGGTTGTCTGAATCAGTGATCAGGGTTCTAGACGTTGTATATCCCATCCTATTTTCGGATAGTTTTTGGTTTGTCACTTGCCTTTGTTTGATCTCAGTGATTTCTTTCATTGTGTCCACCCAAGCTAGGGTTCCAAGTCTTCCTTAGATGGTTGATCTTTGGTATTATTAATCTGTTTACTTCAATTTGCTTACTTTATACAGTTAGTTTAATTCAAGCATACTCAACTTTTGTGCATTTAGGTGCATAGTAGTCTTTGAGCATTTTAAAAAGTGAAAAGAAAACATTTAGAAGCTCTTACATTTGATTTGCATACAATAGTTTTATTTTCAGTTTTTAAAATATAATCTCAAAAAACTACAAAAATATAGTCTTATTGTTCTCTTTATTGTTGCATTTTCATCAATTTACATTTACAAAAAGAAAAGAAGCTTGTTTTTTAGTGATATTTTACTTTGGAAGTATACACCTTTGCTTTTTATATTTCTTATTGAGTCAAAAACATCATAGTCTTTCACTCCACTTGCCTTCTGAGTAAAAAATAGCCCTTAAAATGAACACAATAATTATAATCTATTAGTAATTTTTATTTTTTAGGGCCATACACCTACTAGCTTAGGCTAGACTTGTGGGATAGGAAGTGTAAAATTCCCATAAGTATTAAAATTCAGACATAGTGGACCAATCGATAGGTAAACCCTTCTCTTTATCGATAGTATCTGGGAATCTCCTCTCAAACGAGAGTCAAGCACGAGGCCGCGTGGAGGCATTGGACTAAGGAGATAACCCTCTGATTCCTTATCAAAACGTAAATCAGGATTTTTACGCATCTGGGGATTCTGTCCTAAACAGAGTTTCGAGATCAGCTACCCTGCCCATGCGTATGAATCAGGCTTGTGACTGTCCCCCCAGACTATTGGTATAGTTAAGCTAGCCTCTAGTCTCTTGACATCTAGGGTTCATACATAGGTAAACTGAAAGGCTATTTCTAGTTCACCTTAGATGGGCTTGGAAGGTAACCCTTGTTGAAAGTGTAGGAGGGCGGTGGGTGATTCCTCTGCTTGTGCCTAAGAACCTCTTCAAGGACGCCAAGTAACAGTTCTTCAGCTTTCTTCGGGAAAGCATATCTTTTACCCTTGCTGACTGTTGAGACTTTAGGATTTTTTCATAGTGATTTCTCTATGGTTTGTCTGTGTTTAGCCGACCTTAGGGTTTGAATTGTCAAATTTACAATCGTGGAGGACCATCCTATTAGAAGGTCACAAAGGTTGCAAAACCTTCCTCCTCTCATCACATTGGAACCTCCACCTCCACCTCAAAGGCATAGATTGGACACAGACGATTCATTTGAACCAATAGGAGTAAGTGAAGTTCCGGGTGAACCAGAACTTAAGGAAAACTGCTTTGATTTTAACACAGTTGACATAGAAGACTTGCAGGCTGACGAGTTTGCAAGGAATTTTAATACACCCTTGACTGACATAAATGATCATGTGATCTTCCAGGTTCGTCCTTTCGATCTACCCGTGTTTGGTGTCCCTGTGGGCAGGATAATGTCTACTGTAGGAGAAAGTTCTTTTGTTTTCACCTTAGCCATTCCGGCTGAAGGGGTACTACCTCCCCCGGTAAGTTCCCCTAGAGCTAGTATACCTACTATGCCCTTAACTCCAACGAGCCGAGTGGTTCAACCACCAGTTCCCACAAGCCTGGTAGGTGCTTCTGGTGGCATGGTTACTGGGATTCCTAGTATACCTATTGTTCCTTCCTCCTTCACACACACTGCCCAGAGTGGTCCAGTAGGATCCTTGGCTTTTGTCCAAGGATTTCCTTGGAATGGGGGGCATATTCCCCCATCCACTCCATACGTAGGCCCATCACCTTCTTATGTAGGAGTGCAGTTTGGAAACACTAACCCTTACGGGTAAGGTTTTCAAACTCTGATCTCAGCCCCATTCATGAGCTCTCCCTTTTCGTTGTTTAGCGGAGGGATACCTGCACCTATTTTTCAAAACCTAGTTTCGACTGGGGCGGCCGGGACCTCTTATACTGCACCTCCAACCCATAATTCTATGGCTTACGGATGGAATCCATTCCAAAGTAACCCATCCACTTCGCAACTGGTGACAGGGGGAAACCCCACCTTCACTTATTGGAATTTGGGGGCAAGTCCCTCTAATCCCCATTCTGGCACTTTTAGTGCCCCGGTTTGACCTAAGCTTCCATTCCTGGCAATGTTAAACTTGTCAGATTTGTCTAAATTGATGAATGACCCAGTGAGGCATGACCCCTCATGGCCACCTGTCCCCACCAAATTTCCATCGAACATCCCAAAATTTGAAGGCAAAGTTGGTGAATATCCTGGGGCTCATGCCACCACTTTTCATTTATGGTGTTCTTCTAATTCGCTGAATGAAGATTCAGTTAGGTTGAGGTTGTTCCAAAGAAGCTTAACGAGTACTGCAGCAAAATGGTACATTGAGTTTCCTTCTGCTGTGTTTAGTAGTTTTAGGGACTTGGATAATGCATTCCTTAGCCACTTTCAGCTTTCGGTCCGATACGATTTCAGAACGGACTTGTTATCTACCTTCAAGCAGAACAAGGATACCCACATCTCGGATCACATCCAAGAGTGGAGGAGGCGGAAGAGTTTTATTAAAGCCACTATTCCTCCTGAGTTCTTACTAGAATGGTTCCTTAAATCATTATTGCCTTACATTTCTAAGGATGTATCTGCTTCAAGAGTGACGAATGAGGAAGAAGCTATCCTCAGGGCCCAACAATTGGATTTGATTTATTCTCAATTTGGGATCTTGTATGAGATTATTCCTGAGGCACCGAGGCCTACCCACGATGCAAAGAAACCTAAGCCTGGAACCCATGTCGATGGTGTGGTTGGGTCCGTAAACTCTCCCACTGTAGAATCTTTGGCCAAACAGCTCCATCAGCTGTCCATCAAACATTCTATGGTGGAGGCAGCAAAGGCTTCCCCCTCACCCAAAAATGCAAATGTTTTTGCACATACCTTTCAGAAGGTCAATAGCAGCCCGGTGGGAAGAAGAAGAGAGGAAAGAAAGGGGAGGGAAATCAAAACAAGCAAAAACCCGCAAATAGTGCTAATGGGGGCAAGAAAGAAAAGAAAAAGGTGAAATTCCCGTGTAAGTTGTGCCATGAGGATCACCTCACCCATATTTTTCCCCTTATGGAACAAACCCAGAAGCTGCTAAAAGCTCAACAACCGGTTGTCCTGAATGATCCATTTCCCCAAGGGCAGAATTCTGCTTCAGCTTCTAATGTAACAGGGGGCACTCCAAATGCCCCTGACCCCAATTATATCAACATGGTTCGATCTTCGACTTTGCTACAGACTAGGAATAAAAACTATGAAAAAGAGACTTCTGAGAAGGGTAATTCTATAGGTGAAACTTCTAACCCTCTCACGTTCGAGAAGCCTGCTGAAACTATGCCTAAGATACTAAAAGGTGTCTTTAAGAAGACCTTGCATAACCCTAATGCAAGAGTTGCTTCAAACTACTATGTGGTTGAAGACTTGGCCCAAACCCCTTGTGCAATGTCAGCTTTAGAGGTGTTACAAAGCTGTCCCACCCAGCGGGGTGCACTCTTAGCAGCCTTAGGCAGCATGAACTCATCGAGTCTCATGGCAAAATTATGGCGAAATTTCACTTGTCTGATGTTAAAATTCACCTACCTTACCATGTAGCCTTATCAATAGATGTCATCCATGGTGCAAAGACCATTGGAAGGGCAGTTGTTGACGAGGGTGCTTCTACATGTGTTATGTCCTTGTCACGTTGGAAAGCTCTCGGATCCCCAGAGCTGGTCCCGTCAAACACTCTGCTTACTGCTTTTGACGGAAGGTCATTCCATCCACATGGTATCCTACCAGCTTTTGAAATTAAGTTGGCAGGGAAAGCGGTGTCTATTGAGGTGGAAGTGATTGATGCACCTTTGGACTATAATTTGCTTTTGGGAAGAAGCTAGACTTATGCCATGTCTGCTATTGCATCAGCCATCTTTTGAGTGGTAGTGTTTCCACACAAAGGGAAGTTGGTTACTGTTGACCAACTCAATTTTACTCGGAAATGCCGCATGGAGTCTAATGAGTCCACTGTACCATTGGTTGATCAGGTGAAACTTGTTACTAAGATCTTGGGGGCTGGAATGTATGCATCACTAATGGGCACATTTGATCTTCCAGACTCGATTAAATATATAGGTTCTACTAGTGTGGGGAATTCCATAGCCATGGTTGTTGATAGGACTGATCCTTGGGTTCTCCCTTCCCCCCATGAACCGGAAGTTCCCTTATCAGCAATGGAAGTGGCTTACCAAGCTATCACTCAAACCACTATTGATCCCATTCCAAACCCTCTCACAGTCTCAGAGGATCTGGAAGAAATCTATTTTCCTGCTTGGGCAGAAAACTCTTTTCATTCTATGGATTGTTTAGATATGGTTTTACCTTCTCATGAAGCCATTTTGGAAGCCATGTGCGGACATGATAAAATCTACGAAGATCTTCATCATCAGTCCTATTTTCTTCCATAGCTAAGCAGGATAGAGAATCAAGATTTTCATATGAGACTGGAAGATGATGTTGATACATCCATCAATCCCTTACCAAGGGAAGGAATGTTTGGTGAGGGAAATATGGAAAATATTTCCACTACTATCCCTATCAACATCTCTGTAAATCCTGAAGTTGTGGAAAATATACATATCAGTGCAAACTGCTCTCTTGAGGAGATTGCAATCTATACGTCCTTGTTCAAGGAATTCTGTGACGTTTTTGCATGGTCATATGAGGAGATGCCAGGCATTGATCCATCGATAGTTGAGCATGAGATCTAAACATACCCTGATGCTAAACCTGTTCGGCAAAATTTAAGACCTGTTAACCCGCATAAAGCGGCGGCTGTGAAGGCTGAAGTTGAAAAACTGTTGAAAGTTGGTTTTATTTATACCATAGCTCTGACGGAATGGGTATCTAACCTAGATCCTGTTGATAAGAAGCAAGGGACCATACGCATCTTTACTGAATTTTGAGGTTTGAATAAAGCCTGTCCTAAGGACAACTATCCCACACCATTTATAGATCAAATTATAGATGCTTGCACGAGAAGTGAAGTTTTCTCATTTATGTATGGTTTCTCCGGATACAATCAAATTCAAATAAAACTGGAAGACCAACATAAATATGCTTTCATTTGTCCTTGGGGTACCTTCACGTACAAAAAAATGCCCTTCGAATTGAAAAATGTTGGGGAAACCTTGATGATATTCCTACACATTCTCGTAAGAGGATTGACCATCCAGATCACACAAGGTTAATATTTGAGTGACGCAGATACTATAAGATCTGCTTGAATCCCCACAAGTGCGTGTTCTGTGTCGAGTCAGGGAGACTGCTCAAATTCATTGTTTCTAATAGAGGCATTCAGGTGGATCCGTTAAAAGTAGATGCCATTGTAAATCTGCCTCCTCCTCGTTCTATCAGGAAACTTCAGAGCCTGCAAGGAAAGTCCAATTTTCTTTGACGTTTCATTGTAAACTATGCCAATATTACCAATGGTTTCATGCGCCTGCTAAAACAGGACAACCCATTTGTATGGGATGAAACTGCACAACTCACTTTCGAGGCATTGAAAAAAACTTTGTTGTCGGCACCTTTACTGCGATTACTCTAGGGATTTTATATTGTATCTGGCTGCATCCAAGTCAACCATTGGGGTAGTCCTGGTCCAGGAGGGTGATAATCTCTAGGAGAATGTTGTTTACTATCTTAGTCATGCTTTAGTTGAACCTGAACTCAGGTACTCCCATGTCGAGAAATTGGCCTTAGCAGCTGTCTATGTTGTTCAGAGGTTACGTCACTACATTTTACTGAGGACTACAATGGTAGTGGCGGATGTTAATCCTTTTCAATATGTTTTGTCCCGATGGATTGTTGGGGGAAAATTCAACAAATGGATAGTCATTATCCAAGAGTTTGACTTGGATTTCTAGTCCGCTAAATCTAAAAAATCCTTACTTTTTGTTGAGTTTATAGCAGAATTTTCAACCGAAGAAGATGTAGTCATTGAAGAAGACTCAATCCCAGATGAGCATATCTTCTTTATATCCACCTCTAACCCATGGTACAGAGATATAATTATATATATCCAAACTTTGAAGTATCCTGCAGCTTCTTCGTGGGAGGAATGACGTAAACTACGCCTTCATGCTAAGAACTACCTCATCATAGGAGATACTCTATAGTGTCGGGGAGTAGATTCTATTTTGCGTCGATGTCTTACCCATGAGGAAGCGGAGATTGTTCTGAATGATGCCCATAGTGAAGTGTGTGGGGGTCATTTATCTAGGTTAGCAACGGCCTAGAAGATACTATGTGCCAGTTATTTATGGCCCACAATCTTCAAGGATTGTGTGGAAGCCATGAAGCATTTTAATCCTTGTTAGCTTTACACTAGGAAGATGCGGTCACATCCCGCTCCGTTATTTCCCGTTGTCTCAGTGGGCCCCTTCATGAAGTGGGGGATTTATTACGTGACGTGTATCCTAGCCTTGGCTAGGGAGCACAAATATATCATTGTCGTTGTGGACTATTTTACGAAATGGGCAGAGGCAAAGCCCACCTTTAAAGCCGGCGGGGAAACCGCAGATTTTTTCGTGTTTAATCAAATTATAGCACGGTTTGGTATAACCAAGGTGATTTTCACTGACCATGGCAATCATTTTCAAAATAGCATGATGACAGAACTAACCACTATGCTTGGATTCAGACAAGAACATTCATCTTCGTACTATCCTCAAGCAAATGGTCAGGTTGAGGCTGTTAATAAAACTTTGAAGACAATCCTCAAACGTACTATTGATGCAGATCGTTCTAACTGGCATATCATGCTATACCCCACACTTTGGGTGTATCGAACTAATGTAAAAATTGCTACGGATTTCTCCCCCTTCCAACTCGTTCATGGAGTGGAAGCCATTACCCCGATTGAATGTGAAATCCCATCCTTGAAAATAGTTATTTATGTGTTATCTCATACGACGGAGCTTGAAGAATGTCTTGTACATTTAGAACATCTTGATTAGTAGCGTAGAGATACGCTGACAACAAATCAAGCTCACAAAAATAACGTCAAAAGCCAATATGATAAATCATTCAAGCCTCGGATTTTCTCTGAGGGGGAACTTGTTTTGCTCTGGGACCAGAAAAAGAACCCCTGGGGGTAGGAAAATTCAAGTCCATGTGGTTGGGGCCTTATGTCGTGTCAAAGGTATTAAAGAAGGGCGCATATGATGTGATTGATTTTGATGGGAATAAGTTGCCTGAGCCTAGAAATGGGCTCTACCTGAAGAAGTACTATGCTTAGGCTTAGCACTTTTTCTTGTATTTTATTGTATGTATTTTTATGTACACTAGTTCATCGGTTTGTGTTTTTTATAACATCTGCTGGTGTTTTAGATGTCTTCCGATAGGTTCGTAGGTTTCGCTGATGGTGCCAGTCGCCACACTTGTAATCTAGCTTCAGCGGCATGGGTCATTTATTCTCCCTCAGGACAGTTAGTTGCCTTAGGAGGCGCTTGCTTAGGTCTTGCTTCTAATAATGTCGCTGAGTATAGGGATATAATTGATATTCTATGGGAAGCTTTGTCACGTGGTATCACTCAGCTGGAAGTCCGAATAGACTCTCAACTGGTGGTTTCTGAGGTCAATCGATCTTATCAGGTGTGGAACCCTATTCTATTACATCAGTTTATGCAAGTTAGGTTATTGGAAAGAAATTTTGAATTCATTACATTCAATCATATTCCAAGGAATCAAAATTCATTAACTGATGCATACGCTAATTACATCTTGGATTGGCATTTAACACATTTTTCATAAAAATATACAACATACACATAAAAAACATTTGTAAATAACCGACAAAATATATATATATATATGTGAATATATGTGCATAGATAGGTTGAGTCTCTGATCCTCAGATCCAGTCATAACTATATAATATACAAAATATGGATCATAGTCCATAAAATGCCCTAGATCTAAGCTGGACCACCCTAGTCCCCCAGGTCTCCCTGTACTCTGGCTTCTTCAACCTCTTTGGCTTCAGCAGCCTCAACAGCATCTATGTATACTAAAACTGCTCTGGCTATCTGCCTCAAAAGGTGAATCCAGATAGGTGGTACACCAACCACAAAATCCTGCATGATGGCTGGGATGTGCTCAATCTGTAAGGTGGGTACTCTCTAGGTAAGCCTAGCCAGCTTCCCCTCAAGAACCCTAATCAGCCCCCGGTCTTCTCCTAAGACAGAATGCACATACATGTGTGGATGCCCTTCAGGCTGGACTGGTCCAATATCTACATTTTGACATGTGTATAGGATTAGAACTCTTATACATATGTATATATCTCTATATTTAACATTCATAAAAATTTAAAAAATTTAAAAAAAAAATTACCTAACTCTCCCCATGCTTCCCCTGGAGGGAGAATGAGGTCTGGATCACCACGGAAATCCATCCCAGCAAATGGAAACTGCTCCAATGCTGGCAACTGTCGCTTCCACCAAAAGTAGAATTCATCATCATATACACTATGCACTGAACCACCTCCTCCTTAGCGGAGAAAGATATCTCCCCATCTACTCAGCCTAGGCTGACGAGGAGAACGAATTGGTAGGGGTACTGCAGGGCTCAATCCCAGCACTCTCAAAGAAGAAGAAGGATACTAGTATGCTAGAATATCCAAAATTCTTTCTCCTTCCTCTCTTGCAGTCAGAGAGTTGTTTCCTCAAAATCGGGATCACTCCTGAGCACCAATCATATAAGGCCCCCTGCATGCAATCCACTGCTAACCTCATCTGGTTCCGTGTAGCAAGATGAAGAGAACATGATCCAGCAACCCTCACTATGGTACTTGTTAATACCTGTGGAGGAAGATCACGTATGTGTACAATAGGGATGCAACTCCCTCTCTTTTGTGTACCTGGTGCGCAGTATATGTCAATGTAGTTTTGGACACTTAGAGGGTCACCACCTCTGTCGGTGCCCTCCAAGTTGACTAGAGCTCCTCGTCATGATAGACTGGAAATGAAATAGATATCTTCTGAAGTAATCTCCAAGGAGTCACCTTGAAGGTCAAACATGCCCAAATCATGATCCCAGTAATTTATCATGAACTCTAGCAGGAGGACATTGGCCCACATAGGTGATGTACAAAAAAACTTTAACAATCCACTTGAACGTAAAACATTCACAGTGGGGGCATCCTGGAGTTCTTCTTGATCCATATCTTCATGCTCATGCTCCCTCCACTCAAGCACCATCTTCAAACCTAGTAAAACAAGCATTGCAAACCTTTAGTTTCATGTAAATATTCAAAATTTTGACCCTACATACTTCTTTTACCCTTCACGAATCATACGCGACTATCTAGTTAGGCATGTCGCATACTGTATGTGACTGTCCTTCAGGCAAATCGCGTACAGAATGCGTGTACACTAGTTTCACTATAGCGAACCCATGTACACAGCATTCCTTGCTTAAGGGCACTCAAAAATATAAAATTTGGACTCAATTTTGAAATTTGCTGGGATCAATTTGAAGAGCTTGGGGTGTAGTCTTACCTGACACTTGCGGAATTGGATTTGGTCCACCAGATTGTCCACACCGATCAACTGAAGGTAGAGGTGAAAACTTGTCTTTTATGGCTAAAATTCAAAATTGTGAGTTTTATTTATGTTTTTGAACTATTTATAGAAATTATATTTCTCAAGTGGGTTTTTTTCCCTATAGTTCATAATTCATCAAACTAATACCATATCTTTTTTCCTTGTAACAGGTTTATCATCATTCTAAGGTGTTTTTTAATCATATAGGATGGTTTTTCGTCATTTCACATGCATTTTGCATCTATACTTACTCCATATTAAACTTAGCAATCAACATTTTAACCACGAACTATGGTATTTTTAACCATTAGCTCCTTGTCTTTACCATTGTTCTTCTGTGGATAGGGCCTTTCTCTCATGAGTATCCTCATTTAGAACCTATATTGTCTTTCGATACTCATGCTACAACTGTCTTAGGTATAGGGGAATCCTTTTAGCTATTTTTCACACCAAATGGAGCCTCATTTTGGTCTCTTTTTACAAGCTATCCCTTTAAAGGACTCCCCTCCCTTATGGAGTTTCTTTAGGCCCAATTCTGACTCCTTAAAACAGACTTGACTTCCGAGTTAACTTGTTCGTTCAAGCTCGTTAAGAATATGTGAATGGGCATCCGCATTGGTGGTAGGTTATCTCTTTCTCAGACCATGCGGAATAATACGAGAAAGGATCACTCTCTTTTCTACGGAATTGAGAAGAGTATTCTCAGGCATAGGTTTATCACTTTTCTGGACCTGAGGGACTAAATTTACGGAAAAGGAACACCTTCTAGAAGCAATTAAGAGCAGGTTAAACATTGAAGTCCCCTTTACCCTAAAACCTCTAGCATAAGGGTTTAAATATTTAGGCTTCAAATAAATCCCAACTCTTACTCTTTTAAAGATTGGCAATGGTTGTATAGGAAGGTGGAGGGAAGAATAGGGGTTTGGACAAATAGGTTTATGTCTAGAGGGAGAATATTGGTTCTTCTCAAGGTAGCCATTCAGAGCATTCATGTTTATTGGGCATCTATAGAATATATCCTGAAAGGGATCCTCCACAAAATTCGGAAGAAGTTCTTCTATTTCCAGTGGACCGCAAGTAAGCAAGTTGAAGGAATCCCTCATGTCAATTGGAAAATAATGGCTAATTTCAAGGATCTGGGAGGGTGGGGTATAAAAAAATCCCTTTATGTTTTGTCAATCTCTGGGATCCAATTCTTTGTGGAGGTTGATAAAAAAATCCTACTTCTTTATGGGTAAAAGTCATGGTGTCGAAGTACTTTCCACACTCCTCCATCTTATATTTAATAAGGAATCCAGAAAAAATATTATAAAAATAGTTCCATTGGTTGGTTAGCATGGGAAGTTAGAAATGGCAAGAAAATATGGATTAGGGAAGATCCTTGGATTGGAGCAGGAAATAGATTCAAACTCTCCATTACAACTTTAGAAAATCTCGAAAACAACCAAATAAGCGACTTAAATGATGCCAAATCTCAAACTTCTCTTGAAGAAGGGAAAACAGTACGGAAAAATGCTGGAGAACTAAGACTGGAAGGTGATTCAACAGTAGAATGGGTGTCATTCATGGCCCTACTTGAATAATTCTACATGTGCTTAGAGGAAGATGATGAGGACATACTGGTCTAGTCGAAAAACGCAGCCACGGGGGATTTTAGTATGAAAGTTGGGTATGCCATGATGGCCAAATAATCCTCCAATGGTAACAAAGAGTGGTGGTGGAAGGTTGTATGGAAGGAAACGTGATCACTAAAATCCAATATCACATTGTGGCTTACGCTCAACAATAAATTATTAACTTGGTAAAACCTCTTGAAAAGAGGATGGAAAGGCCCGAGTCATTGTGTCTTATGCCATTCATATAAGGAAACAATCTCTCACATTTTTGTTTTTGTCACTATGCAGTGTCAGCATGGAAGGATGCCTCCACTGAAATAAAATATCAGGGTTCACATGAAGGTTCACCTATGGAATAGAAAATCCATGTGTGGTGGACGGATAGATCAGTACATCACTACAATGCATTCCCTTCCTCATTCATTTACGGAATTTTGTGGGCTCGAAACACAACCATTTTCCAAAACTGTCTCATCCCTAAATAGGTAACGACTAGCCTTATTGTGCAATAGACAAAGGAATGCAAAGAAAAGGAAAAAAACAAAAAGTCCTCGAATATTGGCTCCCCCTACCATTGACAAAGCTTCTCCATGGGATTTTTTTATGGTGCGAGCCAGGGAGATCACCCTCTGGGAGGATCTAGAGGAGTATTATATATTACTGAGAATCACAAATTTATAATAAAATATGTGTCAAGGAACTGTTCAAACAGTAAAGCAGAGATTTATACTTTGCATTCAGTTTTGAAATTGGCAATTATCAGGAATGCAAAGTGTCTTCATCTATTTGGAGACTCGAAGATTGTTGTTCATTGGGCCAAAAACAAAATTCAAATCAAAGTGCCACACCTTCAGCAGCTCCTTAGTGCCATCAGAAGGTTCATTGATACATTCTTTGTTTTCTCTATAACTCATGTATATAGGGAACTAAATATAGAAGATGATCTATTATCAAAAAATGTACTACTCTTGGTGCCGGTGCAAACATAGATTGAAGAATTTCTTGATGGCATGGATATATAAATTCAAAAATAAATTTTATGAAGAGTATAAGAAGGCATGATGATATGTAATCTCTTTGTAAAGACAGTTGAATGTATCTCTGAATGTAAGTCCCATGAGGACAATTCATGATCATTCTTCTTGAGTGTTTTATATTTTTCATTTGGAAGATATACTTTCCTATTTAATCCTATTTCTCCTCTCTTTATTGGTAAATAATAAGTCATCATAGTAAATAATAGGGACGAGTAAAAACAAGTATAAAAGTATAAAGTGTTTCCTCACTTTATTAAATAAAATTCAATCTAAGGTTTCACATTACAGGAAATCTCAACTCAAAATGGGCCTCGAAAAAAAAATTAATAAAATAGTAGTTAAAATAATAAAATAATATTTATTAATTTTGGAGGAAGAAAAGAAAAAAAAACTACTTTTTGTTTGTATTTTCGACATATCTCCCCGTGATTTTACTCAAATTTCGATTGGGAGAGCTCATTGGATGCTGAATTAAATTATGCATCCAACGAGTACCCACTCGGCATACTTTTGATGGATCCCTCTACCCAAAACACAAGAAATACATGAAAAATGTGATGATGACATCATCATCACATTTTTCAGGTATTTCTTGTTTATGTCATCATCACTTTTTTCAAGTATTTCTTGTTTTTAGGGTAGCGGGGTCTATCAAAAGTATGTCGAGTGGATACTCGTTGGATGCGGAATTTATTTCTGCATCCAATGAGCTCTCCCGATCAAAATTTGAGTAAAAACACGAGGATATATGTCGAAAATACAAACAAAAAAAAGTATTTTTTTTATGATACTTATCCCCAAATTTATATTAAAAAGTGCTTAAGACCTATATGGTATTTCAAATTTAAATAAATTTCATTGGCTAACACATGATGACATGGAATTTGAATTAGAGTAAAAAGGCCCATTTTGAGTTGAAATTTCCTCTAGTGACCCTGTCAGCTAGAAGACCTGCTTGAAGAGACATCCGTGGATACACGCACAACAAGATTAAAAAGGTTGATTGATTTGGAACAACTCAACGAAGATTTCTTTGTTTCTCTTGAATTGTTATAAATCTCGATATGATTGGCAACATCCATCCTCAAGTCTTCCATGAAGGTGATCCATTATTGAGACAACGATTATGGACAGTGGGTAGTAGATATGCTACACATTTCAAAGTTGTAGTCAAATGTTAAACCACTTGACAATGCAAGGAATGTGTAGATTTCAAATCTTAGGTAAGGAATGTGTAGATTTGCTACTTAATCTTGCTATAACAATGATAACAACATATATCTTTCCCAAAAGAAATTCTAAGTAAATTGAAATATAAAAAATAAACTAGCATAGATCTATTTTAAACCCAAATCTATCAAGCACCGAGAGGGATCCAATTTTTTGAGGTGTACATTTTTTACCTTTGGATCCCTCTGGGTGGTTGATAGATCTGGATTTAAAATGGATCTATGCTAGTTTAATTTTTTTTTAATATTTTTATTTAAGTAATATGTAATTTATATTTTTCATTTTTTATTTTTAATATTTTTATATTTATGTCGGCTATAGCATAACGTGACAGGATCTCCCCCATACTGGGCTGAAGAGCACCTCACTTATCTCGGTGCAATAATTCATTTAAATATAAAAACATATTTGATTAAATAATTACGTCAAAGGAGTTATTTAAGGGATCAGTTCCTCTGACCCCTTCATTGTCTGCCAATGGCCTATGAGGAACTGCCCCTTGTCAATTGGTGTAATGAATTTATTGACGGATCATTAATTATCTTCATTGACAAATCTGAGGCCCACTGCATTTGACATTACCTTGGCATAGAACGATACTGAAGTGTTATCTGTGACAGGGTCGAACAAGTGATATGACCTAGACATAGGAAATAGATGCTTGGGGTTTCAAATCTTGGGTGAATCTGTATTCTTAAAGCTGGGGGAAATTCTCCATGAATAGGACCCCACCAGATCATTACACCTGAGTCTTCCAATCCTGCCTCAGTAGGAAATGGATTTTTCAGTCCATATGCGAAAGAATCTGTCGGGCTCACAATAGGGATTGAAAATAGTATTTTGAATCTGAAGACGGAGGCTCTGATTGCAGCGTTCGAGGACTGACATCCCAACTCATGTGAGAAGTGGGGAACAAACCCTAGATGTTGTCATTATAATTAATTTGAGACATGACTGTAGATCTCGTGTGGGAATAGATGAAGTTTGTATGCACTTTATAGCCGCTCATGGATAATGAGGCTTGGTCATAAGACACAATTGCTTCCTTGGTTGTGTCAAAGGTTTCGATCCATTGCCTTTTTTTTGTAAAGGGATATCAATTTTTCACAGCGTAGTAACCCAAAGGCCTTCTATAGACTCCCAGATATTCTATTGGTTGATGCTTCCTTTTCATTGCCTTGGATAGTAATCTACGAGGCTTGGGTGTGTTACCACTATTTTTGGGCTAAATAGTTGGAAAGAGATTTGACCAATAAATGGAGGAATATGGTTTGGAAATATTCTTATCATATGACCTTGATGAATGTTAATGAGGTTCCGCAGCAAATGGATGGCTTGGATGTACAGCAGAAAAGATCAAAGGCTGAAAATAATTTCCACCAAGGCAAAATCGGGAGTAGAAAAGCGGAAAGGACAAATTTCGGTAGTGAAAATTGGAAAACCCGACTTCCCCTTTTTGCAGCCCGAGATCTGACGACTCAAAACACTTCTACACAAATCAATAGTCCAGCAAAGACAGAAGCGAAAAGGAAGGAGAGGAAAGATCCAAATCGAGCTTCGAGAAAATTGAAAATTTGTTTTCCACGTTCTGCTTTCCGCGAAAGGTGGGAGTGAAAAGATCCAAATCAAGCTTTGAGAAAATTGAAAATTCATTTTCCGCGAAAGGTGGAAGCATAAAGGCGGGACCGAAAAGATCCAAATCGAGCTTCGAGAAAAATGAAAATCCATTTTTCGCGTTCTGTTTTCTTCGAAAGGCGGAAGCGGAAGGGAGGAAGCGTAAAGGCAGAAGCGAAAGAGAAGTTTCAGTGAAGAAAGTTGGAGAATTTGTGTTTCGTTTTCCATGAAATATGGAAGTGAAAGGACAGAAGTGGAAGGTCGAAAGCAGAAAGAGGGAAAATGGAAAAGACAGAAATTTGGTCATGGAAAGGTGCAAGTCCGCTTTCCTCTATATGTCGAATCGACGGCATAGATCACCCTTAATCTCAATCAATGGTGGAAATTCATTCCGTTGATCTAACTTGCATGAAGACATTAGATTTCCATATTTGCAGAATGGTTTAAAGGCCTGCATGTTTCGATGGCTAGGATTGAGGATGAGGTAAGATCAACAACTGAGGTTTATTTCGCAAGCTGAATATGCAAGGTAGATTGAAGCTGTTGCAGACCATCGAGGGTGTTTTGAGCCATCATTTTCATCCAGTGGGAGTGGTTTCCAGATGTCAAAATTTCTTGTTTGATCCACCACGCCCATTCCAGCATGCTTTCCTATTTTGTTTATGATCATGGTGAATCTGCCAGATCATAATTTGTTAGGGTTAATTCCCGATTTTGTAATTGATTTTAGGTTTTCGAGGTTGGTCTCGGGAGCCTGTTGATTCTATAAATATAGCCTCAATAGATGAATACGGGGTTGGAACCCATGATATTTTTTGTTATGCATTTTAAGATCTATCATTAATAAAATTGCAGAGCCAAATGTTGGCTTGTTACTGCAAAGATTCATGTGTATTTCGTAGTTACAGTCTATTATTTCCTTTCCAATGTGTATGTCATTCATGTTAAACTTGCCATCATGTGTTCTTCATATCTGGAATAAGTGTGTAATAGTTCAGAATTCATATTTTTATGCTCTGGTTATTGTTTCAGGTAGTCACCAATCTTTCTTTCTAAAGTTGATGCAAAATTCATCTTTTGGGTGCTTTGTGTTGATGGACTCCTCTTGTTTCTTATTTCTCAGGAAAACTGCTTTTTTACTGTAACCGAGTTCTACCTTGCCTTTGTGGCATTTCACCTGCAAACAACTATGTGTTTCATAAGGATATTTGTGACTCCATAGCCCAATGTATGCTTCCCTTGTTTCAACCACCAATTCAATTTGAAACTTTATTTCATTTTATATCAGGACCTATTAACAATCTGTGAGATATCCCTCTCTAGAAAGGAAGAATCCAGCTACCTTTCTTAAAGTGGTTCTATTGTTACCTTGGTATTTACCTTCCACAACCTTGGTACAATTCTGAGTGCTAACAAAATGGCATCATTGTTAGGGATGAAAGTGCAAATCATCCCTAGGAAAACAACATTGTCTTAGTTCTATGACTTGGTTGAGCAACCGGTCATAAACACATATAGATTGTATATGCTTTGGCGACTCCAGTCAAAGCTTCTAGAAGATGACTCCACTGGGGAGATTGGCGGCCAAAAGGAGTGATATGGGGAGGAGGGTTCAAATCTTCCCTGGGTATGAACAATAGAGTTTTAGATCTGAATGTTAATGGTGAAAAACAACCAAACATCAAGAAGGTTGTGCATATTTCACCTGGTGACTCCATTCTGAAAGAATCCATAATTCAAATTTCAGTGATCCACTGGGGGCATGATCTAGAAATCAAGTTTTCAAAGAGAACCGGCAGACTCTTCTGGGGAAATGAGCTCAATGTAAAGACAGGGAAAGGTATGATGAAAAGATAAGGTATTCAAGTTTCATTTTGCTCCAAGATGTCTTATGCTTTCTTGTAATTTTTTTCCTATCTTTTCCTAAGCTTGTCAAAACAGTTTTCCATTGTTCATTGCACTCAAAACATAACGATGAATTTACACCTATATATACTTCTTTATGAAATGAAAGTATCTCATCATCTTGTACATTCAATTTTGAACAAAAGTGACTACCTGTTATGTTCACTTACAAAATAATTTATAATGGTTCATAATTTCAACCATCGCAGAGCATTTTGGTATGTTTTATGTCGAGGCGGAACCGTCGAGGTGAACCTGTCAAATGAACCTATCAAGGTAGACCTGTTGAAGGCAAACCTGTCGAATGAACATGTCGAGGAAGATCTGTCGAAGACGAACTTATCGGCTACTGGTTGGATCATTCCTCCTTCCTTAAGAAACAATGGTATCCATTGTGTATTCATTCAAGTGAGGAAACTTGTTGGCTACTTCAGTAGCAGAGTACCATTTTCCTTGTGTGGGGAGTTGTCAAACTTTAGCCACTTGAAACAAGGGAATGGACTTCGTCCTTGTATGGTGTATGCGTCATCCCACAATGGTGTCGCAAAGAAGAGTTTCCTAAACATTTGGATGGATGTCTTCAGGTTCTGTTGTTTGCATGTCGTTCTATTCCAACAATGGTGCATAGTATGGTCGAAGTAGATCTACATTGAAAACTAGATATAGGCGAAGGCATGCAGGAATGTTGAGCTAAAAATAATTTTTGCCAATATTTTTAAGGATACTGCATGGACCATATCGCAAAGGTTTCATATTTTTGTATGGACCGGTGATGCGCTCCTTCTATAGATGTAACCAGACCCTATCCCTAATTTGGAATGAATGAGGAATACGATGTGTGTCGTGTCGGGCCTTAGATTTTGCATTAGCTTGTTGCAACATCTCTTGTGCTTTCTTCTGAATGTTGTAGATTTGATCTCTGAACTTCAATGCTTTCTCCACTTCTCATCCTTGGAATTCAGTGTCGTTCGACTGTGTCAAGGAACTGATTAAGTCGATAGGCGTTCAGGGTTGAAATCTGTGACATATCTCAAATGGGCTATTGCCCGTAGAGTTGTGTTGAGAACTATTGTGGATGTGTTATATGTATGGAAGGTTTTCGTCCCATGTTCGATGATTCTTTTGGTTGTACATGCGAAGCAATTGTATGACTAAGCGATTTGCAACTTCCGTATGTCCATCTGTCTGCGGATGGAAGGTTGTCGACAAAGAAAGTCTCGTGTCGAGTTGTTCCCAGAGAGTTTTCCAAAAGGTGCTGACAAATTTAGCATCTATGTCAAAAATAATGGTTGTCGAGAGGCCATAATGTTTCCAAACATGTTCAAAGAAGAGTTGAGCAGTCTTTTGTGTTGTCATAGTCTTCTTGCGTGGTATGAGTATAGCCATCTTGGAAAATCTGTCAACTACTGCTAGTATAATGTCATGCTAATGTTTGGTAGTAGGATATCTCATTAAGTAGTCCATAGTGTTAAAATAATGTAACTTCATAAAATATTCCAGTTGTATTGTATTCCTCCTATTGGAGATGAGTTTGGTCTTGTTAGATTCATTGAAGGATGCAATGTAAACCTCTGAATGTAAGTTGGGTCATTAGTACCCAAGTGAAAATATAATAAATTCTATTTGTAATGTCCAGTTGGACATGTAGGGTCGGACAGCTAGTGAATTCAGCCCCACCAAGTCAGAATTCAATCCAACAGAAGAATATAAATAGGAGGGCGCTCCTCTTCATTTGTACTCACTCACTCAAGCTAGTTTTAGCAAGAGAGAGAAGTAGTAGTGCACCAAGAAAAAGGAATTTGTTGTTCTCTTGAGTTTTACACGGTCTTGGTCGAGTTCTATACCGAGGAATTTTTTGGGGTTTTATCCCTTGTGGTTTCCTCGAGGAAAATATCTGTGTTCTCGTGTTCTTATGTTTTTGTGCATGTTGTTCTTTCAGTGATCTTCTAGTGGCTAATTGTTTAAAGTTATCATATAAATGATTTTAAATAAAATTCAACATGGTATCAGAGCCACCCTGAAAGGAGACACTACACATCTAGGGTTTGTTGTTCTTGACAAACCTCTTGACAGATCAACCAGAAAAGAAGGCTCCTCCAACTCGCCTCTGAAGGGCACATATTTATGTGGTGACAAAACTAAAATCCAAGAATTTTCAATTTTGGACCTGTTACTGTTGTCGAGACAAACTAGGGTTTCATTTTTCTAGGGTTTTCATCGTCAATATTAGAAAAAGGAAGATACATTCTACCTTGCCTCAGGAGGGCGCATCTTTTCCATCATTCAACTCCACCTGTGATCCCAGCTACAAAATTAGGGTTTATACTCCAAACCCTAGAACCTCTAAATCAGGTGTTGTCTTCTGCAAGTAAGTATACTTTTATCTTTTCCATTTGAGGTTCTCAGTTTCTTAAATATGACAAAGAATACCTAGCTAGATGAAAATATTGAAGGGGCTGAAAACTTCAGAGCATGGAAGTACAGAATCATGCTCATCCTCCAAGAGAATGATCTAGATCAATTTGTGAAAGAGGAAGGGAAAGAACCAAAAGAAGCTGAAGCCAAAGCCAAGCACAAGAAGGATATGATCATATCTAAGAGAATCATAGTTGATTCAATCAAAGATAACCTAATCCCTCAGGTATCATCCATGGAGACTCCAAAAGAAATATTTAATTCCCTATCAAGTCTATTTGAAGGAAGGAACATTAACAAGAAGATGACCCTGAGGAATCAACTCAAAGGTGTAAGAGCTCAGAAGTCATAAAATATGCAATATTATTTCACAATAGTAGCTCAAATCAAGGATCAATTAGAAGCCATCGGTGACATGGTTGAAGAAGCAAAGGTTGTAATGACTGTTGGAGTCATTTACCCAACGTGCACACTTATTTGGTCAATTTTGGCCTATTTACCCACTATCCTAAGTTTAATTGACTTACTCAGCATCAGATGAGCACACTATGACTTTAGCATGAACTCATCCATTCCCTCCTTCAGTCAAGGATGCCAACTAAGCCTTCTCCTTCATTCAGGGAGGCTAACTGGGCTTCCTCCTTCAAACAGGGAGCATTTCTAGGGTGATCTAAGTGTCATAAATGCACCTAATTGCTAACTAATTGTTACAATCAGTTAACTTGAGTTTTGAAGGCACGTCCATTCATTATTTCATTATTTCTAGTCATTATTTATCAACTAGAGCTAACACATGCACCTACAACCACTTCTGATGACATGTTTACTTCAGTTAACTCCATCGGAGCTACTTGGAGTTATGGATGCGCTACTTCCTTTAGTTGGACATCCAGTTACATGTGATGAGTCACTTTCAGTTAGACTCAGTCATCCATTGCACTCCATTCAGTTAGGACTTAGTGTGAGAGCCAGTTATTGATTAGCTTGGTGGTTAACTATGTGTGTTGACTGTGGCTGACATTTAGTTAAGCTACACACATCCATTCAATTCGAATGACCTCCTTGAGTATTAAAATTTTCTTGGAATTCATGCATATTGCATGATCATTGTATTGTATTACTCATTCTTTATTGAAAATACAGAGCTGCAACTCCTATTGCAGCACCATTATGCCATTTTCATGCTTAATTGTCTGAAATCTCTTATGAGACTGTGTTTTAGTCCCTAGATTACTATGACAAATTAATATGGTATCAAATATCACGATGGGATGAAGTTCATTCTCTCAAAAACATGGTTTTGTATGGATCTTGCATGAAAATTTGAGCAAAAGCTCAAATTCCAACACTGCACCAGAAGCTGAAGGTTTACCACTTAATACCCCAAGTTAAGGAATTGTTGATCAAAATTACTTGATAAACTATGTTGGGTGTGATGAAAACCTGAAATGTGTAGTTTGTTCGACCTTACGGTGAATTTTTGTGTTTTTGCAGGTACAACTTCGAATCAACTCATCAGTCCCTCTTCTCACCCCATTCACAAGTTATTCAAAATGGAAGTTGAAGATGATTGCATCTCTGAAGAGACAAGGTCTCTATGAGGTCTCTATTATACTTGGAAAATATTCTTATGAGAATGAGAATTACTAGCTAAATGACGGTGATATAGCTTTTGGAGCTTGATATGTCTGGCCCTTTATCCTAGCTTGTGCTACCTTATTGGTTCTCCTTAATACCCAAAGGATCTTTGGACAAAATTGGACAGAAATTTTGGCAAGCACAATGAGGATCATAATAGCAATTTGGAGATCACATCCAGCACCACAAGAGTTATTTACTCAAAGTTCTTGGTCTCTACTCTCTCTGATGAAGTTGTTCAAGATGAAGAAGAAGCAGAATCTTCTACACAGTCAATTCAAATTGAAGAAAGTCTCCTTGAAGTGACTCTTTCTCCTGATGCTTAGGAAGTTTCTGAGATCTCTTATATCTCATATCCTCATATGGATGAAATAGAATAATACATTTGAATCTCTGATATTGAAGAAAAACACTACTGCACTTCCATGCAAACATTCACAGTGATTTTTCTTTGAATTCTGTGCAAAATTTGTCAATAATTGCTTGTAATTTGATTTTTCTCCCTCTAATGTTGCTACTGGTGTGAAAATATGTAATACCTTGTATATTTTGGAAAAAATATCATACTACAAGAGTGATCAATTCGCTCCCCATAAACTAGATCTTCCAACAATTTCCTGCACGATTGCATGCACCAAAATTCAGAATTTTGAAGAAAAAGAAAATTGTGCATCCACCGTCTCGGTTGACCATTTATTTGGATATGATATGATATTATTTGGATCTGAATTGATATTTCTTGGTTCAATATTTCAGGTTCATAATCTTTCAGTACTGCTTGTAGTTGTTCTCATTAATTTTGTGAAGAAACAAGTACCGCAAGTCTCCTTCAAAACTGTTGCTGGGGATTTGATTTCATTCCACACTTTTGGATCTGATATGAAATTATTTGGATCTGATATTATCTCATTTATATCTTATCTGATATTAATTGGTTCAAATTTTATATTCCAAAAGCTTTCAGTACTGCTTGAAGCTGCTCTCACCAATTTTGGTGTGAAAAATCAAGTACCGCAATTCTTCTTCAAATTTGTTGTTGGGGATTTGGTGTTAGTTTCCTCTTATGAGGTTGATGATATTTTATTTTGTGAATAATTAGCTATTTATGAAGCTATATCATATTATGGAGCTCAAGCATTCGTTCTCTACAGCCCCAGGGCTTCTCTACCTTTGGTCACATGCTCATATCTCCTCACGGAACTAGTAAAGAGGAAGACATTCTACATCCACTTGGACACTTGCTCCTAAGACTTTGGGCTGATTTTACCACTCATGGTTTTCTGTTAAAGGCTGCAACATATCATTTTATTGAGTTTTCCACACATGGTTTGAATCCTCAAGCACTTTTTCTCTCTTATCAATTGATTTCAGTTGCTCTACATGGGTCCAGTTTGTATCCTGCAGTTGTCTATGTTCCTGATTCATTTGAGCACATTAGTATTCTTCCAAAGAGGAAGATTCCTCCAGAAATATTCATTTAGTTTCAATTCAGATGTTCACATGCACAATCTCAGGATGCTGCTGCATAGAAGAACCAAAATTTTCTTGATTTACTACTTAGTTTGAGGGGGGGTATTTTTCCCATGAGGTTTTTCCCGTTTCCTTGGTTATATTAAGCAGTTACTTTATTGTACAGGGTGACCTATGGCCTTTGTTTTTGGGGCCCTAGCATTTCATGCATTTTTTTCATTCCTCCTGAGTATAGCTTAAGGGGGGTTGTTGGAGTCATTTACCCAACATGCACACTTATTTGGTCAATTTTGGCCTATTTACCCACTATCCTAAGTTTAATTGACTTAATCAGCATCAGATGAGCACACTATGACATCAGCATGAGCTCACCCATGCCCTCCTTCAGTCAAGGAGGCCAACTAAGCCTTCTCCTTCATTCGGGGAGGTTAACTGGGCTTCCTCCTTCAAACAGGGAGCACTTTTGGGTGATCTAAGTGTCATAAATGCACCTAATTTCTAATTGATTGTTACAATCAGTTAACATGAGTTGTGAAGGCACCTCCATTCATTATTTCATTATTTTTAGTCATTATTTATCAACTGGAGCTAACACATGCACCTACAACCACTTCTGATGACATGTTTACTTCAGTTAACTCCATCATAGCTACTTGGAGTTATGGATGTGCTACCTCCTTCAGTTGGACATGCAGTTACATGTGATGAGTCACTTTCAGTTAGACTCAGTCATCTATTGCACTCCATTCAGTTAGGACTTAGTGTGAGAGCCAGTTATTGATTAGCTTGGTGGTTAACTATGTGTGCTTACTGTGGCTGACATTTAGTTAAGCTACACACATCCATTCAATTTGAATGACCTCCTTGAGTATTCAATTTGTCTTGGAATTCATTCATCTTGCATGATCATTGTATTGTATTACTCATTCTTTATTGAAAATACAGAGTTGCAACTCCTATTGCAGCACCATTATGCCATTTTCATGCTTAATTGTCTAAAATATCTTATGAGACTATGTTTTAGTCCCTAGATTACAGTGACAGATAAATATGGTATCAAATATCACAGTGGGACAAAGCTCATTCTCTCAAAAACATGGTTTTTTACGGATCTTGCATGAAAAATTGAGCAAAACCTCAAATTCCAACACTGCACCAGAATTCGAAGGTTTACCACTTAATACCCCAAGTTAAGGAATTGTTTATCAAACTTGCTTGATAAATTATGCTGGGTGTGATGAAAACTTGAAATGTGCAGGTTGTTCGACCTTACGGTGACTTTTTGTGTTTTTGCAGGTACAAATTCGAATGGACTCATCAATCCCTAGCTTACTGTGACAAATTAATAATGACAACCTTGAATGCCCTTCCAAGAGATTGGGAAGCTTTGATCCAAGGAATCTGTTCAAGAAGAAATCTAACCAAATTCCAAAAGTTATGGGAATAATGTGTCCAAGAAGAAGAGAGAATAGCATCCAGAGAAGAAAATATAAATGAAAATGAGGATCAAGCTTTAACTGCCCATACCAAAGGCAAAAGAAAGAGCCATGACCATCCTCCTAAGAATCAAGGGTTTAAAATACCCAAGAGATATTTCTCAAGCTTTGAATGCTTCAACTGTCACAAGTTAGGACACATTGCAATCAACTGTCCCATGAAAGCAAAAAGAATCAAGAAGATGAGAAGGTTTCAAGCACATGTTGCTGAAGACAGTGATCAAGGAGAAGAAGAGGAAACAAAGAAGGATGAATATTCCAATGAAGAGTATGTTTTGATCTTTGCCCTAGCTGGATTAGTCTCACCAGGAAATGATACCTGGTTGATTGATAGTGGTGCATCCAAAAACATGACTGGTTTCAAGGAGTCACTCTCATGCCTTGAACAAAAGGAATATCCACATAAAGTAATGCTTGGATATGATTCCCAATATCCAATTAAAGGGCTAGGAGAAGCATCTTATAAATTGGATTCTGAAAAACCTATGAAGATGAAGGATGTCCTATATGTCCCGGGACTAAAGAAGAATCTTCTCTCTAATTCAGCCTTAGACAAGAAAGGATTTAGAGTTGCCTTTGTCGATGGAAAAGTCCTCATGTGGACCAAAGGCAAAACCATAGATGATGCAGTATAGATTGGAGTTGAAGAAGGAGGTCTCTACAAACTAAAGCGACTTATAGATTCTGCATTAACAACCAGCACCATCAATCCAAGTGAGCTATGGCATAGAAGGCTTGCTCATGTTCACTACAAGGCTATTCCAATTGTAAACAAGGTCATAATTGGTTTACAAGAAATCTAGGTAAAACATGAAGGAGTGTGCAAAGGATGTGCACAAGGGAAGAGTACTAAGAATCCCTTTCTAAAAAGTAACAATAAGGCAAAAGGGATCCTATACATTATTCACTCAGATATATGTGGACCAATGCAAACCACTTCATTAAGCGGGTACTCTTACTATGCCTCCTTCATTGATGACTACTCTAGAAAGACTTGGATATACTTCTTGAAAAATAAGGATGAAGTATTTGAAAGATTCAAATAGTTTAAACCTCTATTAGAAAACCTTTTGGAAAAGAAAATCAAAATTCTAAGGTCAGACAATGGAGGAGAATTTACTTTGAATGAATTCAATGATTTCTACAAAGAGGATAGAATTAAGAGGGAGCTCACCATTCCCTGCAATCCGCGACAAAATGGTGTGGTGGAAAGAAAGAAAATATCTATCATGGAAGCTGTGAAATCCGTGACCCATGACCAAGATCTCCCAATGTACCTATGGGAAGAAGCAGCACGAACAGCGGTATATGTTCAGAATCAAATCTCTCACAAGACTCTTGGGAACAAAACTCCAGAAGAAACGTTCTCCGGTGAAAGACTAGAGGTAAGACATCTTAATATTTTTGGTTGTCCTATATACATTCATATTCCCAAAGAGAAAATATCAAAATTATATCCTTGAGGGAAGAAAGGATTGTTCGTAGGATATAGTGAACAATCAAAAGCCTATCGAATATATATTCCTGGGTACCATCAAATCGAGCTTAGCAGAGATGTTACATTTGATGAAGATTCAACTTTCAGGAAATCAAGAAAATACAAGGAAGATGAAGAGGAGCATGAAACTCCCAAGACTATTGAAAGTCCTAAAGAAGTCAGAGTTGAAGAAGTAGACCTGATACCTGAAGATAATGATGTAACTGAACCCCAACTACCTGAAGATTTACCAAGTGAACTGATTTCTCAAAAGAGAAAACCTGCCTGGGCTCATGAAGCAAGTTAAGAAAAAAAATACTTTGTGCTCCCGAAGGAGCCATTCAAGAAAGGAAGAATCCAAAGTCATACCTTGGCTACATGGCTTTAATGAGTGATCTAGTTGATAAAGAATCATCTTGTGTTGAATAAGCAATAAAACAAAAGGAGTGGGATGATGCAATGGTCGAAGAATACCAATCTATTATGAAGAATGATGTATGGGAAATAGTACCTAGACCAAAGGACAAGTCAGTGGTATCCTCTAAATGGATATTCAAAACTAAGCACTCAACAAATGGAAGTATAGAAAAATATAAAGCCAGATTTGTAGCCCGAGGATTCTCTCAAAAAGAGGGAATTGATTATGAAGATACTTTTTCCCCAGTAGCAAGATACACCTCTATAAGGACTATTATTTCCTTGGCCTCCAACATGAAATGGAAGCTACATCAAATGGACGTAAATACGACATTCCTAAATGGAATAATTGAAGAAGAAGTCTATATCGAACAACCACAAGTATTCAAGATAAATGATTAGAAGACTCATGTATGTCAACTAAAGAAAGCATTGTATGGATTAAAGCAAGCACCCAGATCGTGGTATGGAAGGATCGATGGACTCCTAATGATATTAGGCTTTACCAAGAGTAAAGCAGACTCCAACCTCTACTACAAGGTTGATGAATATGGAATTTTAATTTTGTTACTATATGTAGATGATTTTTTCTTGACGGGTGAAGATAAGTCAATAATCGAATGTAAGAAGAGGCTTGCTGCAAAATTCGAAATGAAGGACCTTGAATGATGCACTACTTTCTAGGTCTTGAAGTATGGTAACATTTAGATGAGATTTTTCTAAATCAAGGAAAGCATACTACTAAAATCTTGAAAATATTTGGAATGCTAGATTGCAAAGCTATGACCACTCCAATGACTACTAGTTTGAAGTTATTGAATGATGACACTTCAGAAGCTGTCGATGTCACAATATATAGACAGATCATTGGTTCATTGATTTACCTCACCAATACCAGACCAGATATATGTTTTGTAGTAAACACATTAAGTTGGTACATGGTGAATCCTAAACACATTCATCTAATTGGTGCAAATCATGTGATGAGGTGTCTAAAGGGAACTTTAGATTATGGGCTGAGATATACATCTAGTGGAGAGATCAAGTTGCATGGATATGTAGATTCGGATTGTGGTGGAAGTGCCAAAGATAGAAAGAGTACATCAAGATGATGTTTCAGTTTGGGATCTAGCATGATCTCATGGTTCAGTAGAAATCAAACCAATATTGCACTTAGCACAGTCGAGGCAGAATATATTGCAGCACGTTCATCCTGCAGTGAAACAATATGGCTTCGAAAGATGTTGTCGGGATTATTCAATGTAGAGGTAGATGCCATTGATATCCTTTGTGATAATCATAGTTGTATCAATATGACAGAGAATCCCATATTTCATGATAAGTCAAAACACATTGAGATCAAATATCATTTCATACAAGATATGGTGCAGAAGGGAGCTATAAAGCTCAAGTATGTTCCCACTAATGAACAAGTAACAGATGTGTTGACTAAGCCTCTAGCTCGTGTAAAGTTTGAATACTTTAGATACAAGCTTGTTCTGGTCCTAAAGGACCTCTCTCAAAAGAGGGAGTGACAGTAGATGTTGGATGCAGTGGTGAGTAGGTCAGTCTAGGGGAGGGTACATCCTGACAGGCTTGTTTTGCCTGAAAGGGTTAGTAAGCCAGACTAAAGACCTGTCAATCCTTGGGGGATTAGTATGTCTGGCTAGACTTGTTTGGACTGAAAGGGTTAGTAATCCATACAAGGCTTGTTTGGTCCCCAGGGAGATCCATCTGTCTAACTAGGCTTTTTTGGCTCAAAAGAGTTAGTAAGTTAGACAAAATGCCCGGATGGATCTACCGGATAACACACTGTGATGTTTCCCTGAAGAAGATGAAGGGCAAGATGTATCCTCAGTATTGTTATAATGTTGATTGTTGATGATTGTTGAAAATCTTGATAGATGTTTCAGTATTATTATACTGATTGATGAGTGATGAGATGCTTGATAGTTGATACGGTATTTCTATACTGTTGATTGTTGTTGACTGCTGAAAATCTTGATAGATGTTTCAGTATTGCTATATTGATTGTTGATGACTACTAAGATGCTTGACAGTTGTTACAATATTACTATACTATTAGTTGGTGTTGATCAGTGAAAGGATTGATGATTGATGCAGTATTGACATACTACTAAGATGTCGATGATTGATGCCATGCTTGATGATTGTTTGATGACTATTATCAATAATTATACTGTTATTATTGAGATGTATGTTTGCTTCTTGATCAATGATTGATTGAGTCTGTATCAGTAATGATACATTGATGATTATAGTATGATGATTTTGATGTTCCAGCATTTCTATGCTGACTATGCAGATAATGCTCTAGCATGAGTTATGATTGAGTCTTTAGTACTAACAAGTTGATGATGATTGTTGATGTTGTCAATATACTTACACATATATTGTAGATAGTAGAAACAAAGAAGGTTCAGTATTCATATACTAATGTGACAGAAGAAGATTCAGTATTCACATATTGATGTTAGAGAAGAAGGTCTAGAAGTTGATTCAAGTAGAAGAGAAATAAAATATGATCAAAGTTGTAAAGACTACAAGAAGAAGATCCAGAAGATGGAAAATAGAAGATGTTCGAGAATGTACAAAAGACGAAAATTATAAGAAGAAGATGAAAAAGACAAATAGAAGATGTTCAATAATATACTGAAGATGAAGATTACAGAATATGTTAGACAAATGTTCCAAAACTTCCTATGAAATACAGAGTCTCACCAGTCAATTGTACAGTTGTAATAGTAGCAGTTTCTACTACAGTTGAATACTTTCCTAGTTAAGAGGGAGCATTAAAATAATGCAACTTCGGAAGATAATCCAGTTGTATTGTATTCCTCCTATTGGAGATGATTTTGATCTTGTTAGATTCATTGAAGGATGTAATGTAAACCTCCGAATGTAATTCGAGTCATTAGTACCCAAGTGTCAATATAATAAATGTTATTTGTAATGTCCAGTTGGACATGTAGGCTTGGACAGCTAGTGAAGTTGGCCCCACAAAGTTAGAATTCAAGTCAACAGAAGAATATAAATAGGAGGGTGCTCCTCTTCATCTGTACTCACTCACTCAAGCTAGTTTTAGTAAGAGAGAGAAGTAGTAGCGCACCAAGAAGGAGGAAGTTGTTGTTGTCTGGAGTTTTACACTGTCTTGGTCGAGTTCTATAATGAGGAAGTTTTGGAGGGTTTTCTCCCTTCTGTTTTTCCCGAGGAAAATATCTGTGTTCTTATGTTCTTATGTTTTTGTGCATGTTGTTCTTTTAGTGATCTTCTAGTGGCTAATTGTTTAAAGTTATCATATAAAAAAATTTAAAGAAAATTCAACATGGTATCAGAGCCACACTGAAAGTAAACACTACACATCTAGGGTTTGTTGTTCTTGACAAACCTCTCGACAGATCAACCACAAAAGAAGGCTCCTCCAACTCGTCTATGAAGGGAGCATTTTTCTATGGTGACAAAACTGAAATCCAAGAATTTCCAATTTTGGACCTGTTATTGCTACTGAGACAAACTAGGGTTTCAGTTTTTTAGGGTTTTCATCATCAGGGTTTTTTGAGGTCGAGTTTCATAAAGAACTTAGCACCTTTCATATTGTCGATGAGTTCATCAATCTGTGGAAGAGGGTATTTTCTCTTCACTGAAATTTTGTTGAGATCCAGATAGTCAATGCACATGTGCCAAGTCTCGTCTTTATTTGGAACTAAGACACCTGGACTTCCACAAGGAGAGGAGCTGCGGTGGATATGACCCTTTTCGATAAAATCCTAGATTCTCCTACGAATCTCTTCATTTTCAAGAATGGATCTTCTATAAACAGATGTGTTAGGTAATGAAGAACCATGAACAAGTTCAATGGAGTGTTTTACTTGACAATGCATAGGTACTTCATCGGGTGCTTGAAATTTGTTCCAGCTTTCTTCAAGAATGTTGTTGAACTGTTCTTTTTGTCGGGAGATGCGTTGGTCGGTGAGTTGAATCATTATTGCAATATTCCTGGAAGGTTAAGGATTTATCATGATTAATGCAAACTTTTGAGCATGATTAATAAGCTTATTTGTTTGTTTGGAAGACATCATAGCAACCGTTGATGTGGGTTGTCGCTCTGGTATGCCATACCATCAATTTTGGATTTTGACGATCACCTTCTCAGGCCACGAATGATATGTATCATTTCGATCCCATAGGTAGGGTTTACCAAATAGGGCATCAGCTACGAAAATTGATGCCATGTCATATATTACTTCATCTTCAAAAGGCTTAATGAAGTAGGCGATCGGTATTGTCGTGTGATCCTTATATCATGCCCATCCTTCATCCAATCGATATTACAAGGTTGAGGATGTGGAGTGGTGACAATACCTAATTTCTTCACAATATATTTAGAAACAAAGTTATGCTGGCTACCATTATCCACAATCAGGTGTAATGGATTTTTCTGAACCCATATCCGTGTATGGAACATGTGCTCTCGTTCCTCCTCATCGAAGATGGTTGAGGCCTTCAGGATGGTCGAGGTCGAAGCTAGGACAGTTGATGCATCTATATCATATTCTACCATGGTTCTATCGGGCAAGTCAGATGTCGACAATTTTTCCAAAAATGTCTTTTGAGCTTTGCATTCTGACGTATCATGCCATCATGAACTGTGATAATCACACCATAAAATGGTAGGAGCTTGTTTGTTGTGATCCCTCTTATATTTCTAAAATTTCTTCTTTTGATGATCGAGATTTGGTGGAGTCATCTGAGAAGGGTTCTTGAACTTATTGAAGTCGATCGGTGACTTCTTGTCGGATGTTCGACCTGTTGGCTTGTTCGCAAAATGTGCTTTTCCTTTCTGTTTAGCTTCAAGCTTGATGGCGTAATGAAATGCATCTGCAAGTGTGTTGACAGTCAAAAAATCCATCTCTTGCTCAATGTATGAGGATAAAATACTAACGTACTTCAGGAGAATAAATTTCTCTTCTTCTTGGACGCCAAGTCTAGCCATGAGTCGATAGAACTCATCGATGTAACTCTGTACCGACTGGTCTTTCCATTGCCATAGTTGTTGCCACTTCTTACACTGTTGTTCAAGGTGCTTGGGTAGGTAGAACTCCTTTTGGACATATTCAAAAAAATTTACCCATGTGTCTATGGGGTCTTCTTCTTTTCCCATCTTTGTCGATAGATTCTCCCACCAGCAGTGTACGAAGGTTGACATCTTTAAGGATGCAATGGTGATATTTTCCGCTTTGGAGAGTTGATCCACTGCATAGTAAGATTCTAGTTGTTGTACCCAATTGTCAATGGATTATGCGTCAATCTTTCCTTCAAGTTTTAGTATGTCCAGATTCATTTCCACTTTGAAGGGGCTGATTTTATCGGAGTGAGGTCACACCGAGGATTCCCTGGAGTTCCAAGTGACTCTCATGAGAATCTCACTGAACTGGGTGAAAATTTTGGTTTTCTAGTAAGCCAATGCTTTTTCTATGAGTTGTTCTACCTTGTCATTTGCATGTCTATTGTTTGCTTCTTCGGTCATCTCTTCTGAAGTAGAAGGAAGTGTCAGGTTGTGTTGCTGATTTTTGTGAGCGTGTTTGAACAAGCATAAGTTAAATAACTTCGATGGAAGTGCTTATGTAACTTAAACTCTGAACAAGATCTTGCTCTAATACCAATGATATAGGTCGTCCCCAGGTGCACACTCGGGACAATAGTCGACTGAATGAGTCAAGTATTGTTATAGCGGAAGCATAGAAGAAGAACCAGCAAAGCAAGAAACACACTAGGTCGACAAGAAATATACACACAGACATAATGCAAGAATTCAAACCAATTTATTACTTCTTCTCCCTGAAATATGGAGGAATCAGATGATCAAAAATATGCCTATTACATTAGTGTACATGCTTATATAGGAGGCTGAGACGCTCGGGTGACTACCCGTTACGTTTAGTTACAAAAGAAGTTATAATGATTCAGAAATTCAACCACCGTAGAGCATGTTGGTTTGTTATATGTTGAGGAGGGCCTGTCAAGGAAAACCTGTCGAATGAACATTTTGAGGTGGACCTATCGAAGGAAAACCTGTTGAATGAACATGTCAAGGCAAACCTGCCGAAGGCGAAACTATCGGCTGCTGGTTGGATCAGTACCTTCCTAAATTTGATGGAGATCCAAGAACCTTACAGCTGAGACATATCTACAAGCCTTTGAGCATTTCCTTGGCCTATTTGAAGTAGAACATGATGATGTTTGCATGAGGGATTTTTCCCAATCTTTGCAAGGAGATGTTAAGGAATGGTTAAAGCATTTGCAGCCTGATTCCATTAAGACATGGGAGGAATTTTATGATATATTTTTGGGGTTTTGGGGTGAGAGGAGGTCATTGGACCAAGTTCTTTCATAATTTTATTCCATGAAGAAACAGGAGGGTGAAACTATGTCTAGTTTCAACAGGAGGTGTACAAGATTTTATTATAACATGCAGAAATAAATTCAACAATTAAAAGGTGCTACAAAATTGTATTATGCAACTACCTTTCCTCCTTAATTGTATTTTCTTCTTTTGGAGAGAAAGTCAGTCACATTACAGCGTATGTTCATTGATTATTTGGAGGTTGAAGACAATATTAGAATTTGTAAAGGAATTTCAGACCAAGATAGTGGTGATAAAATGGAAAAAGAACTAGAATTGGTTGAACAATATGAACTAGAAGAACTTGCCCTACCTTCCAATTCTGTTTTTTGTGAGCAAAAAGTTGATCAAACCAATGATGTTCAAAGAAAGATCAAATTCAAAAATAGAGATGTTACTGTAAATAAAGGAAGGTTCAATCAAAATCAGCCTTCTAGTAGCCAATACAATATAGAAAAGAAAAATGAAAGACGAAAAGGTCCTATTGTAAACAAACAATCTGAAAATAAAATAGAAAAAAAAAAAAAAATTCAAACAACCAACACAGAGGGATGTAGAAAAAGCTATTTCAGATTTCAATTTGTAAACAGAGCTTTCAAATATGAAAATTTCCATTCCTTTAAATGAATTGTTGAGAAACAGGGAATACAGAGATAACATAACAGATGTGGCTATGAGTTAGAAAAAAATTCAACCAGATAATCATGCTATCTATGATGTTGGTACTGACTTGGGGTTTTCCATTTTCCTTAATGATGGTCTTCTTTGTGATCCTGAAATTCTTGTACCAATTGAAATTAAAGAAGATGAAGAGTTTTCAAAAAGAAAAGAGGTTTTGGAACAAAAACAAAAACAAGTTCAACCCAATGTTGGGTAAGAAGAGGGTTATAAGGATTTATTTTATGAAGAATGCAATCAGCTTGTTACAAACCCTATTGGTGATGTTTTTAAAGGATATTTCTGCATGTTTGTATATTGTGAATGTGAGAATGTCCACTTGGATGATACACCTCAAGAAGAAGCAGACTGCAATAATGGATTGGATCGCCAAGAACAAGAGGAGCACTCCGAATGGGATGTCTCTTCATGTTATTTAAATTCATAATTTTCATGTCAAGAAGAGTTTATTTCACTTGATTTTATTAGATATATTCCCTATGAAATGCATGAAAAGAATCAAGTTTTAAATTCTGGAATTTTCAATGAAATAGTTGATATTTCATGAACAAGTTGTCGGGAACATTCCTTGCATGATTCTTTTGAAGAGAAATTTGACAGTGTGTAGGTGGAGTTACAGTTTGAGCAGCCTTATTGGGGTAAACAAATGACAATAAAAATTTGAAGGCTATCAGGGGTTTTATGATCCAATAGCTGAGTATGTGGAGAAGCTTTCCAGAGATAATGGTTGGTTATTGTAGAAGGATCAAGTTGACATAAGTTGACTTGAATGAAGACCAACTTAGTCAGCCGACTAAGTTGATGGACCGACTACGTCGGTCGTCCGACTAAACTAGTTAATTAAGTCGGCTAACTAACAGTCGTGTCAGTTCACCGAACCGACAGGTAGTTATTCTATAACTGTTTGTAAACTTGTATATATTAGGCTGTTGAGCCACACAAGAACTCAGTTCAGTTCTGTGCTTTTGTATGAACTCATTGTAATAAAATATTATGTTCTATCCATATGGTTCTTGTCTTCTGTCTCTGTTTATAATTGTGTATGTTTTAGTATGTATTATTGGTAACCTTATGCGATCTGTGAGATTACAACATTGGTTCCGTTGCCGGTAGTACATGACTAGAATATCTGTTCACATATGATACCAGAGCAGGAGATAAAGGACTGGTGGGAGCGTAAGATTGCCAATTACTTACAAAATTACGCACGTAGGAACAGACTAACAGTTGCAGAAGCCAAAGCCAGATTTTTCACCGAGACACACGAGAAGTTTGTTGAATCCGTGCCACAACTATTGAAGCAACTCCTGGATGAAAAAGACCGATGCAACTAAAGAAGAACAGTTGCTGGAGAAACTTATTCGAGGGGGTAGGACAAATCTGTCGGAGTGGTGTGAGAAGATCGCCGACGACTTCTGTGAAGAGCAAGCAATCGAAGACAGAACCTCAGTAGAAACTGTAAAAGCCAAATTCTACACAGATTTTACTGACCAATTTCTGTGCTCCTTACCAACGCTGCTGTTCAAATTCCTGATAGAGAACGGAGCAGGCCATATCGTTGAACCTCGACCACCATTGTACGAACCGCCATCAAACACTAATTGGGCGGAGAAGCAAAAGAAGTGGGAGAAATTCATCGCTGAAAGGGAGTGGGAATACTTCCTGAGCAAATAGACAGAACTATCCGAGCTTTCTAAAAAGCGTCGGGTAGGCTATGGGGGCGTATCTGGTCGTGTGTCGGAGAGGGAGCATAGTGGATACCAGTCGACCAAACCAGCAATGAACAGTCGACCGAAGAGGACTCGCAGGAATAGCATTGTATGAACGTATGTCAGACATTCAGAAAATCGAGAGGGACGAACGACAGCAAACAAGGGAAGCCAGACGTGAACGAGCCGACGAGCTGCGTCGAGAACAAAACCCTAGGGAGACCGACCATGATGAGAATCCGCCAGAGTCGGGTCATGACCGACAAGAAGAAGGCGTAGAGGAAGAGACGGCCCCTAAGGATGAAGAAGTGTGGATAGAGCAGCAAGAAGCTC
>LPNX010985240.1:607202-645887 GCA_001517045.1 Pseudotsuga menziesii
AAACGCTAAGCACCTGGCGGCCAAAAAGCTAAAAAAAACCCAACATAATCCAGCAGAAACAGTCCGCGACTATGACAAATGCTGGAAGGACTTACTGAACCAACTAGATTATGTTATTGACGAACAATTATTAATTCAGTGGTTCCTTGCAGGTCTATCACAGAAAGTTCGCCGACATATCAGTCTGGAAACTTTCAAGACATATGAAGACGCGCTGACAAAATCTGTGCAGGTCGAAATGGACGAAGACATCCCTACGTATCCAACAGACCACCGCCTGGAGGAACAGCTAGAAAATGTCCAGAATTCTTTAAAAGAGTTGACCCTGAAGAATCAAGAGATCTGGTGTACAAACTGTTCGACGGCCAGTCATTCAAAAGATACTTGTCGACAGCAGTACAGCCGACAAGATGTCCGTTTTGTGCAGACTCAAGCGTTTTGTGACATCTGCCAGGAACGTGGAGACCATTCTACAGCTGACTGTCCATACAACATGAAGAATGGAAAGGCCTCCTGGTGTGCCATCTGCGAGACAAAAAGCCACAACACGGCCGACTGTCAACTGAACCTGAAAAATAGACAGAACTATCAGGCCGTTTACCAAACAAACGCAGTAGCACAGACTAATGAGCAAAGCAATCCAAACAATCAAAATGGGCAACAAGCTAACGGCCGACGATACGAACGTCGGTATGACAACTGATGACAAGGGTTTGGAAGAGGTCAATTCATTGGGAATCGAGACATACGCCCTCGTCGACCTAGCCAGTGCTTCATTTGCTATAAAGAGGGGCACAGATGCGCAGACTGTCCGTATAAGGACAGAACTGACCTGAAATTCTGTACGCATTGTGGAGTAGGCGATCACTCCTTGGAGGATTGTCCTACTATGTTGGAAAAAATTAATATGAAAAATAATGTTAATGTCTTGTCCTGTGTACAAAAGCATGATGTATTACATACTAAAAATCTGCATATTGTCACTCGTCAAGGCACAAAAACAGGGCCTGATAACCCCCAAATTAGCAAAATACAAGACACAAATAATTATCCAGACCCTATAAAACAAAAACACACCTATAAAGAGGCATCACACATATTTCAAAACATTGCACAGCAAGAAGACATTATTCACAGCCGACTTAGCACGACACAGCAGTTAACCCATCTCATTCAAACCGATGAGTCGGTAGCCCACTTCATTGATTTATTGCATCAAATCAAAAATACTAACCCTGAAAAACAAACTAAGAACATTTGCAACCTAAATCAAAAAGACAAAAACGATGTCGACCCTCTAGTCGACTTGGAAATTGAAGGTTTTCATGTCCGACAAGTGGTGCTTGATTTCGGGTCGCAGGTGAATATTATGACCCGAGACACATGGGAAAAGATGGGAAGACCTCGACTCTATGAGTCAGGCATTTATCTAAAGCTGGCCGACCAAGGTCTCATTGAACCCATTGGGGTTTGGAAAAACGTAGACACAACCATCAAAGGAATATCAACCAAGGTTGATTTCGAAATTATTGACCCAAAGGAAGGATCTAGCTCCTTCCCAGCGCTTGTAGGTCAACCTTGGGGTCGAAAGATGAAAGCTTCTATCTCTTTAGACAAAGAACGTATTAAGCTCAAAGGAAATGGTCAAAAGGTCATAGTACCTATCAATCCATCCCAAGGACAACCTTGGATTGAACCGATTGATGAGGAAGTCGATATCCGACAACTTTATCAGATCCAGAACAATACCAACTATACTGAACCAAACGCCCAAGGAGAGATTTACTTAGGTAACCCAGACTCAGTAGGGTATAATTCAGACGCTGAACTCTATGACTAGGAGATAGAAAACTACAAAACACAAGCAAGAGGGTGCTGGACTATTCAAACAGTATGGACAAAACCCACCCAACAGTGCTTCATCGTATCAATTATACCTAAAATCTTTGAAAAAAAAACAAAGGGAACGTCCTACCTTACAACCCACGGACTTAAACAATACTCAACTACCCCAGTATAAGGAGAGGGACTCCCCAGTCATGCATGTCGAACAAGTCTCTAAAAATATTGGAGAACATGGTCGACTGCAAAGCTTATTGGAAACATTTACCGGTCAAGCAGCTAGATGGTGGGATACCCATCAATCAAAACTACAGACTTGGACAACTGCTTCAACCTTCTTTGTCGAACGGTTTGGAGGAAATAAGTTAACACAAGAAGCTCAAATCCCTATCTTCACTCAAGGCCAGAACCCAAAAGACCACATTAGGACTTGTGAAAAGGAGTGGAAAAGACTTGGTTATAAAGACGAGAGAGCCTGGCCCCATTTGTTTCCTTCAACCTTAGACGACTTACCTAACAAATGGTATAAAATGGAGGAAGCTAGGGGAGAAACCTTCTTTTGGCAGGAATTGAGAGACAACTCTATCAAAGACTTACAGTTTACACCTCACAACGAAAAATTGGATGAAACATCACAGCAAATCAAACAATTCCTCCAACCGACTGTCACTCAACCCTACCCGAACCATCGACCGGTTAAGGACTGTAATACTATACAAACTACATCCCGACCACAGTCGACCCGCTTGCACTTAGAAAATGAACACACCACAGGAAAAAGCTTTAGATGGAACCCTCACCACAGTGAAACTAACAAACCTATCTATTCCATCTTGAAAGTCGAGACCACAGATAAACCCGATATTGACAGAATGACTGCAGCCGACTTTCCTGCTACATTCTCACAGTTCAAAGAGGGAAGTCGGCCGATCAATGAAGCTAAAGCACCAGAGTGGCTGGATGCAAAAGTAAAAACTAAGGAGGTCGACATTTCAAATGACGACCGTCCAAAGATAGCTAAGATTGGAGACTATTGGAACGAACATCAAACCACTGAAATTGTAAACCTACTTAGAGAGTTCCAAGATGTCTTTGCACGGGACTACAAAGACTTAAAAGGACTAGTACATGAAATGGGAGAGATGAAAATAGATACTAAACCTGATGTCCGACCTGTTAAGAAACGACCTTATAAACTAGCTCATAAGTATAAGGAAATAGTTAAGAAGGAAATAGACAACATGTTAGCAGCAGGAATCATTTACGCCATCGACCAGTCGGAATGGGCAAGCCCCATGGTCGTACAGCCTAAGAAACATGACCCGACTAGGTTAAGAATTTGTGTCGACTTTAGAGAGCTTAATAAAGTCACACTAACAGATCCCTTCCCAACCCCTTATGCTGATGAAATCTTGAATGAAGTGGCAGGACATGAATGCTACTCATTCACAGATGGATTTTCAGGCTATAACCAAGTACCTATAGCAAAGGAAGACCAGAAGAAAATGACATTTGTCTGTGAATTTGGGTCTTTTGCTTATAGGGTTATGCCTTTTGGATTAAAGAATGCACCTGCAGTCTTTTCCAGAATTGTTGTAAAAACTTTCCAAGAATACATCTATAAAACCATGGCAGTCTACTTCGACGACTGGACTATATACTCCACCTAAAGGATCACTACACATGGCTCCGACTTATGCTGGAGAGATGTCGACAGATCCAACTCTCCTTAAACATTAAGAAGTGTATCTTTATGACCCCCATAGGGATACTATTAGGACATGTTGTGTGCAAAGATGGTGTTAAGGTTGATTTTGCCAAAATTAAAATCATCCTCGACTTGAAGCCTCCAATAAACGCTAAACAAGTTCGGGTATTATTGGGACATACAGGGTATTATAGGAAGTTTATCAGACATTACTCAGACATGACCTACCCTCTGGAAGAGTTGCTAAAAGAAGATCAAGAATTTAAGTGGACAGAAGAATGCCAAATATCCTTCGACAAACTCAAGAGAAAACTAGTCGAAGCCCCCATACTTAAATTTCCAAATTGGTCTACCAAATTTCATGTGCATATTGATGCATCAGGGATAGCTATTGGAGCAATCTTGACTCAACCAGGGGATGATGGAATGGATTACCCAATAGTTTACAGCAGTCGAAAACTCAATAAGGCTGAAAAGAACTATTCGACCACTGAAAGAGAAGCCCTAGGTATGGTCTTTGCCCTTCAAAAGTATCGACATTACCTGTTAGCCAACCCCTTCATATTTTACACTGACCATCAAGCGTTAAAATATCTTGTTAATAAACCCCTTCATCACGGAAGAATTTGTCGATGGCTACTTCTTTTTCAAGAATTTGAGTTTGAAGTAGTGGTCCGACTAGGAAAGCTCAATGTTGGACCCGACCACCTATCCCGTATCAACACAGGAGAGAAACCGACCGGAGTCGATGATGACTTGCCGGACGCACACCTATTTCGTATAGAAGTGGTACCAGAAGAACTGGAAGAGATAGCACAATTCTTAGAGACAGGTCAGGCACCAGAAGGTCTGAACACTAAGAAAAAGCAAATCCTAGCTATGAAGGCTGCCCCATACAGCCTCATCAATGGATTTTTATACAAAATGGGCTTAAACGATGTCCTTAGAAGATGTGTACTAGACCATGAACGAGACCAAATCATGCACGAAGCTCATTATGGACCTGTAGGAGGACACTTCCAAGCCGACACAACTGCCAAGAAAATCCAATAGTCTGGATTATGGTGGCTGACACTCCACAGAGATTGTAAAACCTTTGTAAGTCGATATGACAGATGCCAACGACTTGGTCGACCACTGCCGAGTATGGAAATGCCCCTGATCTCTGTAAACCCTAGCCTCACATTTGAAATTTGGGCCATAGACTTCATAGGACCATTCCCTGTCCTAGCCCGATGATCAGGTGCAAGATATATCATCACTGCAGTAGAGTATGTTACTAAATGGGCAGAAGCTGAACCTGTCGAAACATGTTCAAGCGAGGTAGCTGCTAGGTTCATCTATGAAAACATCATTACTCGATTTGGATGTCCCCTCACCCTAATCAGCGACCAAGGATCACACTTCATTAACAAAACCATCAAACACTTAACCGACCAGTTTCACATCGACCACCGTCGAAGTACAGCATACCACCCTCAGTCGAATGGTGCGATTGAAGCCTTCAACAAAACGTTGACAAAAGGGTTAACAAAAATATGCAATACCGACAAAGATGACTGGGATGAGAAAATCCCTGCAGTCTTATGGGCATACAGGACTGCGTATAAACGGTCGACCGACCAAACTCCCTTTCGACTGGTATATGGCCAAGAAGCAGTCATCCCCCTACACTTGCGACAGTAGGCACCTATTGTAGCTCACCTACTACATATCGATGTCGAGCATGCAAGAAAGGATCGACTGTTCCAACTCAGTAAGCTGGAAGAACATAGAGTTATGGCTATTCAACACCAGGAAATCCAAAAACAACAGCAAAATGCCTGGCACGACCGTAACATCAAGAACAAAAACTTGTCGGTTGGAGACCTTGCTCTACTCTATAACAGTCAAGTAAAAGGAAAACAAAAAAAATTGCACACAGAATGGATGGGACCCTATGTTGTCGACGAAATCCATCCCAATGGTTCAGTCCGACTAAAAACATTACAGGGCCTAGTATTTCGGAAGCTCGTCAATGGAGCCCGACTTAAACGATACAAAAACTGATTAAAAAAAAAATATATATATATATATATATATATATATATATATAAATAACGACCGTAACTGTCACCCAAAACCTATAAAAAGTTAGGAAAAGTCTAAAACAACAAAACAATCCACTCAAAAATAACCAGCATGACAGCCACTCACCCCTTCGACAACCGACATCATTTTCATCGACCTTTCTCATCGACCAGTCATGCCGACCATTTTCATCATCGACACCAACCGTCGACCTCGAGAGTCCCATCACACATTAATGGCCTCGAGCGCCGAACCAGATCCTCCAAATCGCACTCGAGTATTACAGTTGGACTGTCAAGTCCGCCATTAATACAACCTGTCCGACACTCCACCATTCCCACGCCTATACATAATGGACCATCGACAGTTGATTCACCACAACCCTTACACACAGAGCACTCGCACCCTCCGTCGACCAGCACCCACGAACCCTGTTCAAATTCCAACCAATCCACAATCATGGCACCCAAACTCACCCGAGCCGCGGCGAAGTCCAAGGAGTTGCAGGTAGAGGACACACCTTTGGTCCAAAGACTGAAGAACATCAAAACTGCCAAAGTCCAGGAGGGTCCATTTCAAAAACTCTGGGCCGAAATCCAAGAATGGGCATATGAAGGAAGTAAAATGACACAGGCCGCGGAGAAAGTCCGGAACAGCAGCATTCTCCAGTACCCTAACGCACCATTGATGGCCAGCTTCGGCGGGACAAAGGAATCCGCTGTTAAATTTATTATCAGTCGTTACCACAACGACCAATTCTATTTCGACCAACCGATTGACATCACCGGGGATTTTATTTCGGCGCTTACGGGTCTATCGAACAAAGGCGACCCTGTCCCAATCAGGATTAAGGAAGGACTCGTCCAAGAACTCACAGGCACACCGACTGAAAAAAACTCTAAAGGACTAATGATAGGACAGATTGCGACCCGAACCCCGCAAATTGTGGCAAAAATAATCGCAATCACCCTTACCTTGGTCGGTCGAAGCAGCGACCTAAAATTAGAGATGCTGGAGGCGATCGACACATCGCCACCAATGGAAAATTCTACCGATGGGGAGACTATGTCGCCGACATGGTCAAAACCATCTGTGAACGCTTCCAAGAGACGGGAGGTATTATCAAATTCCCCTCCCTGATTATCTGGATAGTCATGTATCATTTCTGTCCGGAAGGCAGTCCAGTCTTCCGTGAGCCGACTAGATTTGAAATGCACCGTTTCAAACCTTTCTCACAAAAAGGCACCCTGCATGAGCTAGCACAGGGGAAAGTCTTCTTGGAGACTTGGTTCCAGCAGTTAAAATTTTGGACGACGAGGTGGAGGGTGCCCCAAAACATCCGACGAAACCTCCCTGCTGACTCACATATCCAGTTAGCACTTGACCATACATCAGTATGGTACATGCGAGGTCAAGACCCCAAAGCAAAAGACCTCGACTACTACCCGACAGTTGAACAAATTTTCAGAGAATTGACCCGACAGGTAGGAACAAAGGTACCAATTCCAGAGGCTGCCAAAAAGGTCGACTTCTCTACCATCGAACCGCTGACCGACCAGGAGAAGGAGGAGGACTACGACCTTAATCTGTATATCAGTACCTTCGTCTCGGAGGATGCCCCGACCGTGACCACTAGTAGGGTGCATATTACTGTCAAACCTCCGACTGCACAGGCCGTCGACCCTCAGCCGACAGAACAACAACAACCAACCATACAAACGCAGCCAACAGTGCAACAGACAACTCCTCCGGCTCCTGCAATCATCAAACACACTCCAGAACCCCAAGGTGAAGTCGAAGAGGATGACCCTGAGTATGCCCTATCAAAGAGCAACATCAAGAAGCTTGCTAAGGAGATAGCGGTTTCCAGGAAGAGACTCAAAACACAAAAACAACAAACAGGCAGGGGTAAGCGCAAGCTTATTCTTGACTCCTCCGACGATGACGAGGAACTCGCAGCCGCGGCTGTCGACATTGTCGAAGATGCCCGCGCTAATAAAGTGTCGGTCGAAACCCAGTTTCAACGATATATTGAGGCCGGCACCCCAGAAGGTAGGCCCAAGAAAGCTAAAACACAAAAGACGCCTGAAAACGTCGTCGACCTTGTGTCAACCCCCCCTCCTCCATCCCCGACGCGTGTGGTCGAAGAATAAGCACCGGCAGAACAGTTGGGCGACCCCATGGAAGACTATCAAAGAGCAATTCCGAAGGCAGTAAGAGCCAGAGCCGACAAATACACTGAGCTTAGAGCCTTCTTCGCGACGCTGCCTACACTGTTCCAGTCGACACAGACAATACGGACGACAACTCCTCTTAAAGCACACCAACAAATATACGCCCAAGAAACAACGGAATTCACCAGGATCGACGACGGAGGCGACGTGATTGGAGCCATCCACTCTGTCACAGAGCCAATCGTCGCCGACACCCAGAATGAACCACCCATGTCACCGTCGGAAGCAGGTATCTCTTCTGAACAAATCCCACCAAACAGTCCCGTCACCCTTTTGTCCCCTACTCCGTCTCCGCAACCATCATCTCCACCACCTCCGCCACCCCCTGACTCACAGCCGGAAGAAGTCATACCAACTCCTCCAGCAGCAAAACCATCGTCCCCCATACCCCCTCCTCCTCAAAAATAAACTCCCTCGACTTCTCTACCACCTCCCCAAGCAGAGCAACCCTCGGCCTCCGTTCCACCAACTACAGATCCCACTTCAACTACTGCAGGTACCCAAGAGCCACAGACAGACACTCAGAAGAAAAAGAAAGACCATCATAGAACATCCGGCCTGAAGATTAGCTTAAAAGATGCAAGTTCACTAACCGACTCAGAGGTCGGCCAACTACTCAAAACTTTGGCCAAAGAGTCAAAGAAGAGGACGGTCACCAAAAGTAAAGAGCTCAAAGACAAGGAGGCAGAACAGGTCGAGTTTCTCAGCAAATGCAGGTCTCTTGCACAAGCTGTTGTCCCAGGACCAGTCGAAGATGCTATAGATCGACCTCTGGAAAGGGCATACCAGCTATTTGAAAGCATGGTGTCGACTATACAGACACATCTCCAAGAGACTAAGGAAGAGCAAAAGGAAGAGACCGCCCGACTACTCCTGACACAGCACACTGCATTTTCCAAAGCCTACAAAGTCTTACAGGACCATATGCAAGAATCCATTGTTATTGAGGAAGTCCTGAGAGACTGGCCTACTCATTATGGGCAAGTCTATCATCAGACCAAGCAGACAAGACAAGATATTCAGGCCTTGGAGGGACGTAAGTCGACAGAGGCAGCAATGAGGCAGACCATTGACGAGCAGATTGTGATGGAAAATAGCAAACTGCAGAAGCTAGAACGAGAAGCTCATCAGTGGGTTCAGCAAGCCCTTCCAAACTTAGAAAAGGTCGACAACATCTGCCCACAGATGCAAAGACTCCTTCATGCGGCAGAAGAACAGAACCAGATGTTGGGTCCCAACATGGAGCACATTGCAGAAATGCCCATGGCAGGAAAGATGTCGATACTTTCAAATCTGACTCCTCTGACGATCGACATCCAGAAGGCCTTGCAGACCTGGACAGATTTCCAGCACCAGCTTGCTGTCACTGCACCAGCAATAGTCAAAGTATGCGTCCAGCGAAGACCGACTATCCGTCTGCACAGTCCACCTCAGTAGCCGTTGCAGGGTTCGACAAAACAAACATTTTTTGTACCTCCCTGTTTCTTCGGGATGAAGAAACGTTTTGTTCGTGGGGGAGATGTAGAAGGAGCAAGTCAACATAAGTCGACTTGAACGAAGACCGACTTAGTCAGCCGACTAAGTCGATGGACCGACTACGTTGGTCGTCCGACTAAACTAGTTAATTAAGTCGGCTAACTAACAGTCGTGTCGGTTCACCGAACCGACAGGTAGTTATTCTGTAACAGTTTGTAAACTTGTATATATTAGGCTGTTGAGACACACAAGAACTCAGTTCAGTTCTGTGCTTTTGTATGAACTCATTGTAATAAAATATTCTGTTCTATCCATACGGTTCTTGTCTTCTGTCTCTATTTATAATTGTGTATGTTTTAGTATGTATTATTGGTAACCTTATGTGATCTGTGAGATTACAACAGTTATGTCTTTGCAATAAAGATCAATTTCTTTATCCTAACCTTTTTCCATTAATTATTTTATCTATGTTTTTTATCAAGCATCAAGATAAAGTTGGTTTATGGGATCATTTCCTTGATTGAATTCACTAGAAGTCAGAATTTACTTGACTGGGCATTGATGCTCAGTAAGTAGAGTAGGTAGGTGTGAATAAGCTCGATATGACTAGCATTTCTTTCAGTAGTTTTTCAGTTTGTTTCAGCATCAGTTTAGTTTTTTGCTTTTAGAGAATGTTGGGGATTTCAGGAAATATTTGGAGAGGCCCAATGGATTTGGAACCTGATCTATGGGTTTCTTTTCTACCTCGCAGGGAGGATAGCATCCCTAGTTGGAGACAGCTATTAGCACTATTTTTGGGCTAAATAGTTGGCAAGGGATTTGGCCAATAAATGGAGGAGTAAGGTTTGAAATTTTTCTTATCATATGACCTTGATGAAAGTTAATGAGGTTCTGTAGCAAATGGACGGCTTGGATGTACATCAGAAAAGATCAAAGGCCAAAAATAGTTTCGGCCAAGGAAAAATTGGGAGCGAAAAAATGGAAAAGACAAGTTTCGGTAGTGAAAATTGGCAAACCCAACTTATCCTTTCCACGGCCTGAGATCCGACGGCTCGAAACGCTTCCGCACAAATCAATGGTCCAACAAAGGCGGGAGCGAAAATATCCAAATCGAGCTTCAAGAGAATTGAAAATTTGTTTTCCGCTTTATACATTCCACGAAAGGCAGAAGTAGAAAGGCGGGAGCGGAAAGATCCGAATCAAACTTCGAGAAAATTGAAAATATGTTTTCCGCATTCCATTTTCTATGAAATATGGAAGCAGAAGAGGAGAATGTAATGTCCCTGTTCAAATAATTGCATAGCAGGAAAATTCCATCAATCCTACTAGTTCCCTATGTTGGCTGGAAACATTGGGAAGTTAATAAGGGAGCTAATAAATGGTGTTTAGAAATTAGAAGGAATAAATATTTATTTAATGGATTTAATTAAATGAATTCAAGTGAAAAATGAAATGGCTATGAAGAATGGAGACACATGGAAACTATGGGGCCCACTCAAGCTAGAATTCCTATGTTAAATGGCATCCTCCTCTTACAATCTCGAATCTATGGGAAGCCTAATGTTTTTGGATGGATTATAAGGTTAATATACTTGTCCATATACTTCATAGGTCGAGTTAGGGATGAATTGTAACTTACATGGGGAGAGGAAGAGCCAAATGGGAGTTTCATGGACACTTGGCTAGATTCCCCTTACATTTATGACATCTAGGACACCAATGATGGAGATTCTATGATAGTTATGACACAAGTAAGATATGAAGACTGACATATGACATGTCATGGCTGAATAGAGAATCTTAGAGGTCGCTCATGGGAGTTGGAGAAGGCCAAGAGGCTCTTACTCAAATTTGGGAGAAGAGGGAAGGTGAAGAGAGAGGCCACATGACATAGCATGAGCAGCCACACTAATTCAACTTCGCTTTGGTTTATGGATGGATTTGAAACCTTAGAAGACCAATAATTTTTATAAAATGCAGGGATCAGCCATGAGAAGGCCCTTTCAATCATTGTGAAAATTGTTATTGTGAAGAGAGAGAGCTAGTGGATGACTAGTTCATGCCTTAGCCAATTTTGAGGGTGAAAGATTCCCATCCTAGTTGGTGTTTGGAGAGGCCACTCAGGTATTTCAAGGATATTCAATGAATTCATAAGGTACAGGTGCAAGCTACAGCAGCTCGTGGACATATCAATTTCATCTTGTTCTTCCTTTCATCTCAAGTTTTCTCACCATATTTCATCTCTATGGAGTGAGGCGCACTTGGTGAGCTATTCATCTCTTTGAGGGAACTTATATTGATCCAGTATTTTTTATTCTGATGTAAATGCACTGATCTTTAATTTCATAAATATCTCAGGTCAAAATGCCAATAAATCTCATGTATTATTGCTCAATAATGAAGAAACAGTGCCATTTCCCCTCTACCTTGATGTAAACTCTTGTAATATTGATGGATTCGAGTGGATGTATAAACTATTGATAATTTATGATTCATTAATTGAGAATTTTTGGCCATTGGGTCAAATTTCATAGCAATTGGAGCAAACTACACCTCATTTCCCCAAGGGTCCAAAACTAGTTTTGTATATCTGATTGAAAGAAGTGATAACATCCATGGGAGGTCGATTGGTTATGCATATGAGTATTTGATAATGTATTATACACATACCCTACCTCAATTTAAGAATTTGAGTGGGTTTCTACACATTTTGGAATCCATTTCTACCACTAACCCCGGGGGGGATTTGAACCCAAAATTGCCAGTAGAATCATCTATCTTGTTCAGAATTTAGTACAGATTTACAGAAGTGATTGGGGGCCCATAATACATCCCTAAACATAATAATTAAGTTATTATATCCTTCATACACCTTATCTGAATATATGGGAGCAATTGGGCTGATTTGGAGACCAAGACACTAAAACTAGTTAAGAGCCAAAATTGTGAAAAAATTGGAAAATTGGGCATTTTGGTAAAAACTTAAAAAAGGGAAATTACAAGTGGTATCAGATCATGGTCTTGGAACCTGATCATGTTAACAAGGATTCAAAGCAATAAACCACCACCCTTAGAATCTGAATTGGAAGGTGCTCGGCTTGTAGAAGAAAAATTGCTGGCCACTTTTCCTAACTCGCGCGACCCAGGTTCTGCGCAGCCCGTCAACCCAACAAATACACGAGATACTGGCCCGATAGAGAAATCCCCATCGGCAAAACCTTCCAAGCAGGTGTAGACTCACCCGAGATATCTCTTCGATGGGTAACCACCGGAACCATGTTTCTGTGATTGTCGAGGGATTATAGTCCCTTGGCCTGTAGCCAAGGAGCTCAACAAAGGTAACAGGATGGCTGGAGGGAGGAGTCAACCTTGCACAACTTAGCACAACTATATGTCATCGCATGCAAATTTACCCTTGTTCTCAACCTCTCAACTGGTACAACCCGTGCGGCGCAACTAACTCGTACTAACAGACCGTCTACAACTTACGTCGTGACTTAATACAGAAACACACAGGCCAATATATACACATATTTCAATGACACTTTCCCAAGCATTCATCTACTGATTACAGTATAACATCAGGCACTTTAGTCAATAATTCAGCATTGTACAGAAAGCAAATAACAACCATTCACATAAACATTCATAGCATTAATCATCCATTTGAACACAAGAGGTAACATGGAAACCCATCTGGGAAAAACTACCAAGGTGATCTTCATCTGGAATAAGAAAAGGATATAGCACCTTGCAGTCTGCAAGATGCAGACTGATCTTAGGATATGTCTTTAAGACTCAAACTTATGGTTCTCATGCTCTCTGGTTTCTTCTCCTACCCTACCTCTACTCGTAGCGGTCTACTCACACAGCAGCCAAATCCGTGGCTCAACGGAGCCCTATCACTACCAAACTCTTCCTGAGTCTTCTCTTCCTCTAATCTCTACAACATTACAACAAAAATGGCATCCTTCCCCATGGATTTCCAATGAACAGCAAAAAAAACAACTAGAAAACCCAACTTAAATGTAATCAAAACCAACATAAAACGTGATTTAGACCAACCAACACATAGTTGGGACCAACATAGAAGTAAATATGAGCAACAAAGACGTAATTGAGACCAACATAGAAGTAAACTTGACCAAAAAATACGTAGTTAATACCAACTCTTTTACCATTGAATCCCTCGTATTTATACTATTTTACATGACCACCTAGGGTCGACTGCATATAGGCAATCTATTAACTACCACCATTAGCCGCCCCTCAGGCTACAACTGTGGTGATTACGACTTGACATGAGGCACTATCAGCCTAACTTAAAAATATTCCCTCATATGTGTGTAACCACAGGCTTATGCTTCCTTAAGCGGCCATTATCTATACTTGTCATTCTCCATCTGTTATCACCTGCATGCCCATGTGCTTGCCTTTCCTTCATCGTGCGCCTCTCCATTCTGCCTGCGCTGGTCCCTTGCTTCCTTCGTGGCCTTCCTTTATTTCTGTTGCACGCATGACACACCTTATTTTTCTTGCACATGAACTTATTTCTTGCACTCCTTTCCTAGGCTAACAAGCCCCCAACACTCACATGTGATTTGTCTCGAGCCACTAAGTAGTGGACATAACAGGTGGCGCAACTTGCACAGCCGGTTCTTTTGACATTTTTTTTCCTTGCATACTTTGTTCCTTGATGCCTTGAGCACTTTGTTCCTTGTGTTTTTTTTTGTGGGCAGTGTTTCCTGCACCGCAACCTCATCCCATACTTGAAAAAAAATTAGATTACAAAGCTTTTAGTTACTTTAGTCATACGATTTTTTCTGCGACATCCTCTAAAGACTCTTAATGGTGAGTTCAACTTCTAAATTTTACCAGGGTTGTTAGTGTCTCATTATAACAAAGCAATCTAATTCTTATTCTCATTCTCAGTCTCCTGGGGTTTTTCTTGTGCCTGTGACAGCTTGTCTCTTGCTATTCTTCCTCGATTTCATCATTTTCTGCATCCTCCTTTCCCCCGTCTTCTTGCTTTTCCACTTCCTGTTCTCCAGAGTTGTGCGGGCCAATGCCCAACTGGAGGTATGATATTTGAAGCATGAGTCATCATTGATATTGAAATCTAGAGAATCCCCGAATTCAAGGGAGTGATCAAAGGTGAGTGATTCGCCAAACTTTGATGAATTTCACTTGAGCATCACTGTCTACAAGCCATATCTGGCCATGGATCCCTTCTCTGTTCTTTCCCCAGATGTAGGCCTCGCCTAGACTGCTAAAAATTGGGCCTGCTCTCCAACCCTGCGAACTTTGTCAAATGTTTCAAGGACTTTGGTCCCTACCCTGCATACTTTGTCAAATGTGACAGGAACTCTATTCCTTACCCTGCAGACTTCCTCAAATGGGGCAACAACTCTAGTCCCTAACGGAGTTATTTCAGGTGTCATAGTCAGGGATACTAACCTACTGAAAATTAAATAGCCAAGGATGACTTTGCCAAAGACTTCTAGTTGGGTCGAAATAACTTGCATACTATTACCACCTTCCTTATGCCCATATTTGGAGATACCTGACATACTGAAGGCTGCAGCAACTGCTTTAGCCCGCAGGGTTGCTTGCCATGACACACCCGAACCCATCTATAATGATGAAGCAGTACAATGAAGTGATGGTTGTAACTATTTCTCAAGCAACATGACCAAGTTATGTTTGCTCTAGGCGTGCCCTTATTTTATAAGAGGAGCATCAGGTCACATGCCATGTAGGCTTATCCAAGTGCATCATTAGGACAAGACCTTCGTATGGTGTACTAGATCGGCCTCTTAGATTTGTTATGATTAATGATGTCATCACTCTCCCATACTGACAGTCGTGATTGAGTATTGACATAATGGCGGGTCACCGTCATATATTTTCCCACACTTGTTCCACCTAGGGCAATGTCTTATCACGAGCGTCAAATCTTTGTTGAATCCTCCTACATTTAACTGTCCGTCAATGTCTACCAGCTATCTAGGACCTCCCTCCATTTGTCTCTTAGTCGGTTTGTTGGCGGGGTTATAGCGCACCATTATTTCCACACAAGTTCCTCTTTCCATGCAATTTGTGTTGGGGATGCCTCTCTTGTTTCTTTTCCCCCCTTCATATATTTTTTTCTTTTCTTTTCTTTTTTCTTTTTTTTTTCCTTTTGCCACACGCCTCAGCCTTATTTCCTTGCACAATTTTAAGTTGTCGACTCAGGCTACACAGCAGGACGAACTTTGTCCTGAATTTCTTCACCATTTGTTGAATCTTGGCGACCAGGGATCAAAATTGAACCCGTCACAGCCCGTCAAAGGGCTTCTAACCTGTCTGTGAAGTGGCAATCGAAAATAGCCTATCATTTAAAATGTGTTTTTTTTTTATTTTGTCACTTTGGAGAAAAACATAGAATTTAAATTAAAATGACATTAGAAGGGCTTGAGTTAAAATTGCCCATCAACCATTGAAATTTCAAACTGTAGTATCTACCCTGACTGTCTCAGTCTACCTCACAATGCAGATGACCAGTGACACTCAAAATTTATATAGATTTGAAAATTGAGTATTCCAATAACTCATCGTAATTGCTAATTCATGCGTGACATACAACAGCCAGCATACATGGCATTTGAATTTGGGGGTTGCAGACCAGCTTAAAATTTAATAGAGTTGGAGATTTGGTGATACAGTAACTAATGCCTTTAATGGCTATACTCTATCAGCCTACGGCTCTTTCGATATCATCCTACAACCCTTTACATATCTCTGTAGATCTGTCCATTGCTCATATCATTCTCACGAGACTCGGCAGTTTAAAATTTTATATTCTATGGTATGGCAACTTCAATCATTCCAAGAAAGACGTCGTTTTTTGGTATGGAAACTTCTCTGGTATGACCCTATAGTGAATATGATATTCGCAAAAGCATAAAGTACAGTGTGTGGGCAAGCACACCCAATGGAAACCAGAAGTTGAATATAGCATTTGAGGATGCACAGTTGAGAGCTGGTGACAATCCCGGTGGTTGTCCAATAATCCTTCTCTTCTTAGTAAGTTTCCTTTGAGTTGACTGTTTAATATTTCTCCTTTTGTGCTATAAGATTTTTCTGTCAATGAATCCTATTATTACTTCTCTTATGTAGTTTGCACTTTTCTCATTTTTTACAATTGTGGGTAAGCCTTTTCTTGCAAATGTTTTAGGTGAATGGAAGTGGACGATTTTATGGTGTTGCAGAAATGGTGGGACCCGTAGACTTCAGCAAAAGTATGGATTTCTGGCAACATGATAAGTGGACTGGGAGATTTTCAGTCATATGGCATATCATAAAAGATATTCCCAATGCTCAACTACGCCATATTATACTTGAAAACAATGACAACAAGCCTGTTACAAATAGCAGGGATACTCAGGATGTAAATCATCTTGCACTTTTGTCTTACTATGAACATTCTCCTTGAATTAGAATTAAGAATATGGAAAATCTTGACCCTAAGAAAGCTTTTGCAAGTGGCTAAATGATTAAATGAATTTTTCTTTGTCATATTCTTTATCTAGCAACATTTTGGCTAGAGTATGAACTTCATAAATGACAGTGTTTTAAAATCTATATTAGAAATATTTTTTGGTTTCCACTAACATGCTTACTTTTTCTGGCAGATTAATCTTTAGGAGGGCATTGAAATGCTGGAAATTTTCAAAAATTATCTTGCAAGGTCTTCCATTGTTGATTGCTTTTATCTGTATGAGAGCCGCCAACAGGCACTGCAAGAAAAACGGGCTAGAATGAAAGCACAACCTCATATTCATCAGGTTTGTGATTTGGACATCTGTATTGTTGTTTTGAGTGATCACATGTTTAAATGTCTCTCACAATTGGTGTTTATGTAAAATATAGGTTGAGAATCTCAGGATAGAGCATTTTTCAGATGTGAACATTAAACCAGACTGAAAGAATGATCCACCAGATTCTAGTGCAATGCGCACTCTGGAATAGCGTTTTGCAATGGAGTTCAAAGGAGCATAGGTTGGTAGACAAAAGGATATTGTTTACCAAGCTTGACAAAGCCCACATTAACAATCAATTGTCTGCCTTGTATCTAGGTCATAATTTTCTTGATGATTTGAGTGTACAGTATTCATCCATTTTGATTCCAGAGGTCAATGCTTGCTGGTGAAGGGATGAACTTGTGAAATGTATTTGATGTTTTGGGGTTCATCTCAATATTTTTGCTTAAGCTCTGTCTGAACTTAAGGGAGAATCCGGTTTAACAAGTTCATGTGCATGACAGGGATCCTTGAGGAAGTGATCTGTCTGATGCACAAGATAGGGGTGCAGAAACCATTGTCTAGATTACCTTGCAATTTATACAAAATCATTAACATGTTTTCAGCATTAGATGTATCTCAAGATTAGGTCACCTTGATGTAAAACAAGGTGTAAATTTGATGTGATCGTCTACAAGCAAGTCTTCATAGTCTTGTGCCATATGCATTCATAACATGATTATGTTGTTGTCTTTCAGATTCCATAATATTTGAATTGAATGATTCTAGGGATTAGGGATGTGATTCTAACAATAAAATCACACAAATATATATACAAAAAATAATGCTAAAACTTTAATGTTTACATAAAAACTATCAATGCTCTTGATGATTTTGAGCACTTTTAGTTTTAAAGGTTAGTATAAGAAGAGAGTCCAACACCAGCTTTATATTGTCAAGCATGTGATTTTTTTTTAAATTTAAATTGTATATGTGATTGAGGTCATCAAGCCATCTTGTCCTACAAGAAAACGACTATATTATTTTGTCGTTTGTATCGAATCTTAATTTGAACCTTTACATCAAGGGTAGTTATTGACTGAATTTTGTCTTGTTCTTATACCTCTAGCTGTCTCATCCTGTGTATGCTGAAATATGATTGTAGATCTCATATGCTCGTATTTCATTGGCTTCAATTCAAAGTAGAATTACTAAAGTCTAATATTGAACAACTGGATAGGAAGGGCAGGGTAATGTTGAATGGAAAGGAGGAACACTTAACCTTCCCTTGTAAGAACATTTTCAAGAGAAGGTGGAAGATGTAGGGTCATGTAACACATAGAGTAAAGCTTTGCAAATAGGGTTAACTAAGCATGCAGTGTGAAAGGTGGGAAATAGAGCAAACTACCCTTGTGCTAGTTTATTGCAGCAAGCATAAGAATGGCAGGTATCATCATGAATAAAGTGCTACCTACCCTTATGCACAACAGTAATAACCATGAGAGTTAATATCAAAATATAAAGGTTTTAAGGTATCACATATTATCTACATTTGAAATTTGAAACTTTTATTAGGATTCTGAAATGGCAGCCCTTGTTGCATTTGTGTTGTCCATTAAGCCAGAGTCAGCAAACTATTCCGACTTTTAGGTGTCACAAGTTTTATTTTCAAAAAAAATTGTGTCATAAATTTCATTGAAATGCATTAGCTTTTTAGCACATTTTTTTAATGAAATGTGCAATTAATGTGTTATTGCCATCTTAAATGAGAGTTTTTTTAGAAACCCTTCATCATAGAAGGGCAGTATGAGTAAATAACCTTCTATATGAAATTAAGACCAGCACTTCAAATTTGATCCCTATTGGTGAATTCCTCTGCAACTTCCTGTGCTTGCGCGGCCAACTGCTCAACACGGTCGGAATGGACATGTTCCGATGATTCCGCCTCTATTGATTGTATTATGCCTTGAATTGTTTTCTGCACTAGTTGAATAAAGTCTGTGAGCCGCTCGGGTTCCGACTGATGTGTCTCAACCTCAGCTTCCCTGGCCTTTTCTCATTCGCGGAGGGTCTACACTTCTTGCTGTAGTCGTTTGATATCTGCATTTTTTACGAACTTCTGCTAGAGGGGAAGCTTCCTCATATCCACCTTTGCAGTGCTGATTTCGCTTGATTTCCTCAACTGTTTCATCTTCGAGAAGCGCTCCCCAAATGGTAGTGACAGCATCTGCGGCATTTGAGTAGAGTGCTTCGCCTTCTCTGATTTTCACAGCAGCTTCAGATGTTGCTCTTCTTCTTTCCTCAAGCACCTTCGGGGGTGTGGTTGACATCTTCCTAGCTTGAATCTCCTCTACCTGCTGGCGAAGATTCTGTGTGATCTTCGCGAGCCTGGTCACTTTAGCCAGGGATTCTTCATCTTCTTGCCCTGCTTCTGGCGGAAATGTTGCAATCAAATTCTTGATAGAGTCCACCAATGTGACACAGTTCTTCTCACAGGATAATATTTCTTGTTCTTTTTCGGCAAGAAGAGTGATGCGCCCCTGCAGTTCTTGCTCTTTCTCCTTCAATAGGGCCTTGCGCAACTTTTCTTTCCTTTGTTTCTTTGCTTCCATATAAGAAACTACATTTTCCCTTAGCTGAATTTTAGATGCGGCCGCTTGCTTAATGTTATAGACTTCCTCCAAGGATAGCTTGGAGAAATCTATCTGCGCACTATTGTCATCAGGGCCTGCACTTGTCTCTACGTCTGCCTCCAATGCCCGCCTATGAATCACTACTTTGATTGGCAGCACTAATTCTAGTGTAACTAGTGTAATACTGGGATCAACGCCATATGTTGCAACCTCCATTGTGGCTTTGACATCCTGGATGGCCTCTATCAACTTATTGTGATGGCCCTCAACTTGAGTAGAAATGTTTGCTTGTTGTGTCTTCAGACTAGCGAGGTTATATTGTGTGAACTTAGCAATAGCCTCGGATAGTTCCTACAAATCATCTTCAGTCAATGTGTTTATGTTCGCTGCTCGGTCGACTTCCTGCTTCTTGCAGGACGAGTGGCACTCTTCTTGCTGCACGTGCGTCTGTGTCTGCACATGTTCTTGACTTGTCGGGTGCTATGATGCATGATGGTCTGATTCATCAATATTATCATCATCCTCATTGTGTTCCCGCGATGTATGATATTGGTTTTCATCACCTTCATGCTCTTCTCCATTAACTTGATGAAGCGGTGGTTCCTCTACATTTTGCCCTTCATGCAGCGGCTCTGATAGTGGGCCGCGCCATTCCTCCGACCAAAGATTAATAATTGTATCTACATCCTCGTTTGTCACCATGAAGTCTGCATGGTGCACCTAGTTGAGTGGGTCCTTTGTTGGCAGCAAGGTTATAGTCTGCATGTCATCTTGAAACTTGATGAATGCGGTGTACATGTGTACCGTCGCCGCATAGATTCTGTGAGATTGGCGAACAACATCATGCAGCGCCTCTGCGTGTACAAAGAACGCAATGTTGTTACCCTTCTACCGAGTGGTGTGTGCCTTATCTTCCCACAAATTTAGGTACCTTGCACCAAGGCAAGATAGTGGGACATCCATCTGGACATAGTCCGACGGGTTACCCCACATAGTGAACGAAATCAAAATCAGTAGGCAGGAATAGTGGAATTTGTAGGTTTCCTTGTGCTGGGCCTACAGCACATCATCTATGAGTTCGTTTAGCAGGGACTATCACCAATTGAATACTCCTCCTAGAGCACATAATTCTGCTAGTTCCACCATTGTTGCAGAACATTGAGTGGGAATCATCTTGTGGAACATCTTACAAGATAGGATCTTTGCGGCGACGCACACACTATTGTCCTAGATGGGCCCAATCAAGAAGCCTCATCCCACTCGCTAAAGGCTATGCTTTCACTTGATAAGGTTAACCTATTTCTTGTCCAAGTATGGCACAAGATCGTTGCCTTCGTTCGGGAGGCCAATGATCTATGCAATTAACTCATTGTTGACCGGATATGGCTGATCCAGCCATAGGCATCCTCTATGGAAGCAGACCAATATCTTCTTCACGTACATATGAACTTGTACACTATGGCCAAAGTGAGGCATGAACAACATGTTCGTTAGACCTGAGTGGGCAAGTCCCTCAGCCCAATCCTTTGGCTTGAGCACCTGGGCGTCACTTGTAGCGGACTGGTCCGCAACCATGTAGTCTTTTTTTTGTAGGCATTCCTGCTATGGAGTGTCAAAGTCCTAGAAATTCAACCTAGCCAACTCAGGTAGGATATCCCTTAAAAAGGTAACGCCTATAGGAATTCGCAGTGATACCAGAGTGGTCACCACTTTCTTTGGGAGATCCCCCTCCTCTGCATCAGTTCTCCTTGGCTAGATGTAATGTGGGAAGTTTGGATCAAGTCGATCTACCTCCGGCTCTCTTTGGGGAAGCAAGCCTTTATCTATGACATCGTTTGCTCCATCGCCAGTAGGGACCTTTCCTCACCCGTCTCGAGAAGCCATAGCTTTGCACTTTCTCCGCTGTGGTTGCGGTATTTCGGACGCCTCTCCTAGTTGTGTCTCTTCGAGCTACCTCGGCTCTCTGTCAGGCGCTACAGCTACTTGTTGTGGTCCTGGAGCTATTGGCATTCTCTGAGCTGGGTTAGGAACATCTCGTGAACCATGGGTTGGAATGGTAGCATGACCATCCCCTCCGTTATGTTGGTTGTGTGTTCTCACCATGGGGTCAATCTCTGGTTGCTGCTAAGGTTACTGTACCTCAGGCGACTTTATTTCTTCTTCCTCGTCAATGGGGCAACCAGAGATTACAATGGCGTATGATGCCTCACTGTCACTGGGGATGTTAATTACCATGGATGTTGGTGTAACTGAATAAGGATCGCGGGGTTTAGCTCTGTAATCAGGTGGATTCTAGTTTTCTCAGGTCTCATTGTGCATAATAGAATACTCAATGGGGAAGATGAGTATTTATACGCCCCTCAGTGTCCAAGGTCGAGGTCTAATCGATCTCTTGGGTTGCTTCTACCGACACTTTCTTCATTAACTTTTGTAACTCACTTTCTGGGTTGTACCTATCATGATAGTTATGGGATTTATGCCAAGGACGGGTGATGGGACCAAAAGGTACACCACATGTTCCTCATACTGCATCGAATTAATGTCACTTAGTTGTCACAGCTACCAGAATCTTTGTCAGAGATTCGCCGTTTAATGTCGGTCAGCCTGTCATTCCTGCTTTTTGCATCCTTTTGCCACTTTTTGCTATGTCCTGTGTGCTAATGGATTTTTGCTTTGCTCACTTTTTATGTGCTTGATTTCATGTGATGACTCAATTCTTGCGCGTTGTGTTGCTTGTGCTTATCTCTTGTGCTTTTATGCTGGTTCTGTCACAGTCCTGCAACAGAGTAGGTTACGTCCTCTGGCCTCTATTTTTTTTTTAACCAAGGACATTATGAGTGTCATAACACAGCTTCAGGAAACTATCGTTCACCATACCCGCGACATAGGTACCATCTAACTTTTGGATTTTTACTGCACCCGCATGAGTGATGTGCGCAGTCCTATATGGCCCTAGCCGATGTGTCTTCAGCTTTCCCGAGTGTTTGAAAAAATTGTTGTTATACCGTAAGACAAGTCTTCCTTCTTCACATGGCTTAAACCTGATATATTGATTATGCCATGCCTTTTGTCACTGCTCACTGGGTTTAGCATCTAGTCGCAGGGGTATTTTCGTCTCCCCTAAGTCTCCCAATATTCCCCTCATTTTCGAGAAGTTGGTAGGGAATAGGTTCTGGTACTCATACAGTAGATCCACAATCTTTGCAATTGCTTCATTATCCTAGTGATCTCTGATATTGGCGAGCTTCAGTTTCTTTGGCAATCCCAGATGTACTTTCTTGATTTTCAAAGGCTGGAGGAATTGATCACCTGGAATGCTACTTCCTTCTACTTTTTTTGTGCCCTCTGATTCTGATATGATGAGGTTAGCTAGCTCATCACCTGGGTCTCTGCTTAGACTGTATTTCTGAATGTTTGCACTGTATTAGTGAGAATTATCCTCTTTGATAGGGATCTCAGCAACTATATTCCAGTTTTTCGTCTGAAGCGTAGCATTAATTGTAGGGTGCTCGTCAGCAATTTCAAATGTATGCACAACCTGCTTAGTGAGCCTCTTGCAATATTGGGTTCCTTGTCGCAGCTCCATATAGGTATACCAGGTTCTAGGTGTGATTTCCAATGTGTGTATGAAACTCTTGTAGGTGGGCAGTTCCCTGGACTCATTCTCCACCCGTCGCACAGTCCTTGTAATTATTGCACACCTTCTCATAGATACTTCATGTAATCTATTTTTCCAACTCTCTAAGGCATCACCTGAGTCATATGTACATGAACTCACGCATCTCTAGCTCAGGTTTCCATCTGCTGTCAAATTGGTATAATATTCATGCATAGTTATAACATTGTAGATCTAGTCGAAGTAGTCACCCTTTCCCTCATTATAGACAGGCTCAATGTATCTTTGCCCCTAAAATGGATCAATGGGTGATACTACCCTCATTTCCTCGTCTTCGAATGAGAGAATCCTTTTCTTGAAATTTATTATGGTCTGATTGTCTATGGCCTAATCTATTCCCAGAAGAGCGAGGTATGGGTTCATGTCATTGACAATGTTAATGACTTCAAAGTCTACAAATGAACGTATTCCTTCGACATCGACGGGTACGTTGCTCAACCAGCCAATGGGTAAGACCTTCGCCTGATTGGCAAGTCACAATTGGATAGGATACCAATCCAAACGTGGCTTGCCCATACTTTCCCAAGTGTGTCGTGTCAAAATATTGACATCTGAACCTAGATCCAAGATGATATAATCCATGTCATAGTCACCTATCTGCGCAGTCATCCTCAACTCGCAACCATTTTTACATTTTTTCCGTACTTTGTTAACTTTCTTCTCAGGTCGCTGCTCTATAGGAATCTCTTCTATCATTACTTGTAGTTATGCAATAGCATCTTTACCTTACATTAGATTTAAACAACTTGACAGGAAGGTTCTTAGCTTACTAACCTCTTGTGGAACATTTTTTTGCAATATGTGTTGAAACCATTCAGGCATGTCTTTAACTTCTACGAAAGATGACGGTACTTCTAGGATTATGAATTCTGATTGTACATCCCAGAATACTTCTTTCTGTAATGTCCTTGACCCTCTGACCAGCGAGGAGGACGCTACCAAACCATCAAGAACCTCCGGGAAGATAGCCCCATGAACATGAACAGGCATATAATGCTGAAATATAAAGCTTAAAACATAAAACATACTAAGATGCATAATCCTTCATATACATAGCGGAAGAAAACATACATTTATTCAAGCATACCACATGTTCATCATATTCATTAATCAGTAAATATAAATGCAGAGACAGAATAGTCAAGAATACTCATCTTGAAAAGAATTCGTCCCGCAACCAGCTACATCACTGCAACGTTCCACCCAACCATAGGTCAGCGTGCTCATCAATCTCTTAGCAACACTACCACCCCAAAGCTGGGCATGATTCCTCAAGGAATAAGGGTCAAAGCAGGCTTACACATAGCCAAGGTACACAAATCAGCCAATCCCACACAGTAGGGTTTATCAAGATATCGAGGAGCTGGGAGAAGCTAAATGCTAAGCTGGTGAGCTCATGCAAGAGCTAAGGATGCCGACACCAGAGCTAACCTGACCTCTAAGACACCCACACACACCCAAGACCAGGAATCAGTCCCTTCTCTACTTCACAGTCCCTCAAGCCCTAACTTCCCTTACCAGTGCTCTTCTGAGATTGTGGAGAAGAAAGCCATCCATCTAACTCTATATGTGTAGCTTCCGAAACCCAGGTTTCTAAAGCATACCCAACCTTCAATCCCACTCCACGCAGTCCGAAGACCGACCACTACATGCATGCAGCAAAACCGGCAATTACAGCTTGGACAGGAGAAAACAATCCCTCAGTTGTTCTTTGCCTTATCATGGCCAAAACAACACAATGTCAACATATAGAAGCTCAATACGTGAAAGAGACCACAGTCACGAACAATGGGGGAAAAACCATAGCAAACCGCCAAATTAGGGAAAGAACCACAGCCCTGGTTCACGATGAAGTAATAGGACATTACACAGTCCAGACACAGCCAGCAAACGTGGGAAAACAATGGTCCCTTCTCAACAATGAAGCCACAACACCTTTACATAGTCGGCAATGGGGGAGTAAATACAGACTCTCTGCATAATCAGGAAAATGTATCCACAGACCAATAATTGGTGAGACAAAGGAGAACCAACCCCCCCACACAGAATCATGGTTCCTTTTAACTCCCCTCTGCATGAGGAATGAACAGCCAACGATGGAGAGAGTGGACAGAACCGATCAGGCATCCCAAACGACGCGTGAGGGAACCACTCCTAGTCTGTGTGGGTGACTGAACCAGCTGGTGGAGAGTGCGTGGGGGAAAACCTGCCACCCACAACTACCCAACATTAACTGCCCAACTAACATCAGGGCTTTTAATGGCTGACACGTGACTTTTCCCCATAGGCTCATGGTTTAACATTTCCACCCCCTTAACCTTAGGAAATCATGCCCTTCTCATTTAATATTGCACCATCATAGCTGGCTGTAGGTTTATTTTAATTAATGTGCATATTTACATGATGCAAAACTATCATGTGCCGGATAGCACGATATACCATCGGAAACGATCCCAATTGCCGAAACATAACACAACCAAATCGATGGTGGGGCTTTTGCCTTTAGCTCCACACCACGATTAATTACAACATATACATCATGTATCTTTTAATGCAACCGGGGTCAGAACCGGGGATATTACAATCCCCTCCCCCTTGGAATAACACCGTCCTCGGTGTTCCAATACATAGGAATGCATATACCATTTGCACATCAAAATTTTAAAATTTTGCAGATCTGTCCCACATTCAATTATTTACTTGAACTTTCAGTACCAAGCCCCTCGGCTTCCATGAGCTTCTCTTGCTGGTTCTCGGCTTTCGGCTCATCCCCAAGTCTAGGAACTTTTCTGTATCTTGAGTATCTCTCCAAGATTTTCTTGGGTCTTGGAAATTGTTTGAATGAGACTTCCAGCCAAATCCAACAGCTTTTGGTCGGCTGCCATGATCAATGTGCATTGCTGGATTTCACTTTTATCACCTATGAAATGCATCATTGAAATTTTGTCAGACCAAGCATAGTATAAAAATCAGTCAATTAATTGCCCAATTGGCATGACAGTCCAAGTCTCATCAAGGAGACTTTCATATTTTTCATTCCTTCCCAACAAGCACATGAGCTCATTCATGTCCATTCTTGGGCAAGGAATTAACTATTCCAACATTCATAATTATTTTAAGCAAATAGACACATTCTATTTTCAACCATACATGCATTCAAAAATCTTTTGTCTTCACAATCAATAAGTATATATATATAATCAAAAGGAAAGAGAGAGCAGCAAGAGTTTTTCCCCTCTTTGTCTTGTTCCATCCTGGAAACCACACCACCACTGTGGTTTTCATGCTCTCAGCCTCTTTCACTTCACCATGAATGATGGACCAATCCCTCTTGGTCATGACACTTAGTGTCTCTGGTCTATTTCATACCTCTCAACCATGGAGCCTCCCCACATGGTTTGTCTCGGCTGCTAGGAACTTCACAGTCTCACTAGCACATTTTTCATCACTACTCATTCTAAGCTCTTCAGAACAGTCACATGTCCACATGCACCCCTAGGATGCTTTCATAGTCCTCACTTCCAGCAATACCTATATTCAAACATTGAATAAATTCACATGTTTAGTTTATTCTCATCAGTTTTTATCTCTTAAACAAGAGCTTAAAACATCATAACCAAATCATATACACATGTATATTCATAAGCAAGAAATTGCAAAATAATCCAATATTTATATGTATTGTGCATTTCCTCTCTGGTCCACAGGATCCTGCTTCACCTTGCAAGCCTTGGGATTGCCTATGGACTTGGATGTTAGGTCAGCATGCAGGCTGCTTCACAACATCCTTTTATATATATTAGGCGCAGTCAATCCAACCTACAGTTGGGTTTATCAGATCGTCCAGCCAAGCTAATATACAATTGGGTTTATCAGGCTGCAGCCAATCAAGCCAATACATTGCTAGGTTTATCAGGCTACTCAGCCAAGCCAGCTAACAGTTGGGTTTATCAGACTACAGGTAGTCAAGCCAACACTGTAACGTTTCCACAATTTCCACAACATAAAATAATTACATAGTCAAGCCAAGCTTCAGTTGGGTTTATCAGACCGTCAAAAAATCACCTGTAATTATATCAACAATACATTTATATCAACAATGCACTTATATCAACAATAAATGACCATTTTTAGGTCCAAGATCTACAATGGATCCCCAGGCATATACTAGCCCAACATCTCCTTCCAGTACATCTTTATGCCGACTCGGAAGCAAACTTTATCATTACCATTTCTAGGTTTCATTTCCAGCGGTGAGCTCTAATTCCACTACCCCATACAACACAAGAAACCACCCCCTTCTCTGCTCTCCAGTCCCTCAGGAATGTCTCCTTCTCTGTGCTCTTCAGTAGGAGGTAGGATGAGCCCAATCCATAGTCCATTTAGTGTGTAACACCAGACTGTATATGTTTAGCCTGACAACACACACAATATAAGCAACTCATCAGCGTTATTGTTCTAAAACAGGAATCACATTTCATATCATTCACTATCAAGTATTGAGACACCAGGAGTGCGTCCACTTCCTAGGGCATAATCAATATTGAAAAACCCTTTCATGACCCGAGATTGGGAAAGTGTGCAACCTTTTCCGATGCGAATCATGTAGGCCCTATTCATACTCAAGCAATTTGCCATAATGGAAATAAAATCGAAACATGCTTTGCATATTGAATTTAACAGTTTGACATGCATATTCTTAGCTAGGGTCAGAGAACACTTATCCATTTGCCGAGCCAGTATTCCTTCATTAAGGAGGAATGGGGGCTCCCTTCTCTGAGTTGACAGTCCCTTGGTTTGTCATCCCAACTCCTTTTTACATTTCATATCCACACATGTCTTACCGACATCATCTATACCATATCACTCATGTTGCTTACCAAACATGTAGTGCAAATGAGACATTTCCAAAATGTCCAATGGAGTTTCACCCAAAACCCATTTCCAAGATAGGGGAGAACTTCCCCATAAAGTTTGGCTCCTTCAGGCCATCACACATGGTCTTCCTGCAATGTGTACCCCTAGCACATTCATCAAGTAGCCAAACATTCAATCATTATCTGATAATACAATCCAAATTGATTGTTCCATACCAAGCAATGACATTAGTAATTAAATTCAATAGGAATTTGCAACTCTGTCTACTACAGAAATTGATTTGCTTGGCAATGAGGTGATCCTCATTTTTTGGTCTCTTGTAAGCAGCACCACTATGCCCATTATACTTTTATGCTTACTGGCATAACATGAACATCCGCTTACAACACGTTCTCCTGACACAATTCTATGCAAGCCAACAGTGATTAGTAGTTGTCAGCAATTTCTCAATTCCGAAATTTACAAGCCCAAATTAACAACTCATTCTGCATACAAACTATTTTTTTTTTACAGCCATGAGACTCTTCTCATGAGGTTTGTCTCTTTCACATGGTAGATTCCAGTTTTTGTCATGGTCTTACCCACTTTGCCATGCCCCAAACAATCTACCTGAAACCTGAACCTCTGTCAGCCAAACACTTAGTAAGTCTTGATGCATATAACTTTTTCATTGCTGCAACAATCACTGAAGCATTTTCATAATTTATAAGATTCAAACACTTCTAGCTGTTAATCATATCAATATTACCAAAACTCATTTACTTCACGCAATCATTATCATACTAGAGTTTGCAAGGTCACATTATTTATGCCAAAATGAAATGTTCAGATACTTCTTACTTCACAAGCGTATTATGTGTGCCACCTTGCCCTTCCATAGAGCATTTCTGGCAGCCAATTGATCATGACTACCCTCCTCATGCACTTATTATCCTGCATTCATAACAGCTCTTGAAATGGTTCCAGAATTGTCATCCATTCATCATTTCAGCCATTAGTTATTCATAATAACACATATAGGCATGACACATTTTTGTATGAATGCAGCCTAAATTTTAAATACCCACATGGTATGAGATCTCTTGCTTTTACCACTCCATGCAATTGTCATAATTGAACCCTTACCTTCATGGGTCCTACTTACGCCCTTGACATTACCAGTTTGGTCGGTCTCTTGCAGGAGATTGTAGAAGTTGCTCACCAACTTTTGATTCTAGACTTGTTTCCTTATCCCTTTCTCCATAGGGTTGCTGGTCACATTCGTTAGCATCAGCAACATATTCATCCATGTTCGTGTTGTCATTGGGTTTTCCACTAATTCCAACACCAATGCAATAATCATCATTAGTGGTTTATTATAAATACATAATTCTCACTACTCTCACCAACATGCGATATCCTATGCATGCAAGGCATATCCTCATACATTTTATGTACAAAACTTATAAAATGTAATTATAATTAGGAAGATAGTGTTTAAGGAAATTTCTCTTTTCAAGTCCCTCATCCTTGCATGGAACTCCTCTTCCACACAATAGCTGGTTTGACTTCATGGTCTTGCTACCTCTAGGCATGCAATTTCGGGATAATCATCCATATTGACAGCAGCATATTTCTTTTTCAAGCAATCACTAGCACTTTGCTACTCTGCATTCAAACTCTAGTGACTCCCCCTTGTTCCCTGCTGGATAAGCTTTCCTACGCCTATCCACATGCTTCATTATGAACTTGGGTGTGAAAACCACATCACTTCAAAATGATGATTTTCATCAATTTTAGGAAAAACACACACTTGTATTTCTGTCTGAATGCTAACTTCAGCCATCTAGAATCTTCTCCCTTTTCAGACCTGAAACTACTGAAAAATCCCATGAAAAATTCACTGAGACACTAGTTGGAATTCGCTGAAAATTTCACTGGAAAAACCAAATTTTCCCTTTTTCCAATCGGACCTCTTTCCAACTAAATTTTTGATGTATCGGATCCTTAGTGAACTAGTCTTCCGATACTTCAGCGACCCAAGCGACTGCATTTCTTCGGCACTCATTGGCGGCCCTATAGACTATAAGTTTCTGCTGTATCGGACCTGTAGTGGTCTAAGCTTCCGATCTGCATCGGCGATGCCAAAAACTAATAAGTGTTGGCGATCAGAACGTTACCTACCGCGGCATCGACGGTCGGAGCGACTAACTACTCGCTCGTCGGGTAGTTAGTTCCATAGCCATCCGCAATGGCAGCAATCCAACAACTAAGGTTTTCCGTAGTATAGGCGGCTCCAACAACTACATTTTTTTTCCGTATCGGATCCTCAGTTGTCTCGGCTTCTAGCCTTTATCATTTTTATCTGCGATGAAACCAACTTATGTGTTGCATCGGCGGTCGGGTGCCTTGTGCATCGGGTGGCTAGTCCACTAGACTTCCACAATGGCGGACACTTGTTCAACTATCTCCGTCGATCGATGCTCTAGATCACTAATTTCTCCCAATTCATCGACGGACTCATCCACTAACATGCGTCGATCGTCGATATCCTCAACACTTAGAAAAATTCTCGGTGAAAATTTTATTTTTCTCCTTCCTGCGACACTTCGTCGGTTGTTTCATCAACTATTTCCCCCCTGACACTGCGGCTACTCCCTCGGCTAGTCATCAGCGATCCAGTCAACTAATCATCGTTGATCATCGATGGTCTGATCAAAGCCTCATCTGACTAAGTTAGGTCGGCGTTTCGGTGCCCTTCAGCTGATCTCTGCCAAAACTGCGGCTCCCACATCCACTAAGTTTCACCGACATCCAATGATTCTCATACTTAGAAAATTTTTCAAAATTTCTTCCTTAACCATCTTTCCGCCGCTTCATCGGCTCAACCATCTTCTATTCTTTGTCGTCGTTTTGGTGCCTTCACTATCTATTTTTTGACTTTGTGGCTATGCCATCAACTAGGTATCTGCGATCCAATCCTTTAATCATCGTCGATCGTCGATGGTCCTATCACTTCAGTTTTCTGCCGCTCCGCATCAACTGTCAAAACAATTATCTGTTGTGGCATCAACGGTCAAGGACTCTACCCGTCGGAAGATTATTCCACTAGACTTTCGCAACGACAGGCGCATGAACCACTAGTTCTTGCCAATGTTCATCAGTGACCAATACATCTAACTTCCACCGATCGCCGATGGATTCAACATTTAGAAAAAAAAAATCTTCTTTGCATCAGCTGTTCCTTCCACTAATGATCGCCGATCCACTTCAATATCCTCGGCACCATCATCTTCTATTCATTGGTGATCCGGTCCTCTAGTCATCGGTGATCCCAACAACTAAACTTTTTTGATCGTCGATGATCTCATGCCTTAGAAAAAATTTGGAAATTTTTTCGTTGCATCGACTGTGAGCACAACTATCCTCTGCGGCATCGGTGGTCAGGGACTCTATTCGTCGAAAGGATAGTCCACTAACCAGCCGCAATGGTGAACACAAAGTCAACTAAATTTGTCCGACACAGTTCATCGGCGACCGAAACAACTAATTTCTTTTGACGTCAGCTACTGCATCGACGGTTCCATCATCTAAATTTCATCGATGATTTCCATACTTAGAGAAATTTTCAAAATTTCTGCTCAGCCATCGCTATCGATGGTTCAACCCACTATCATCTTATCTCTTCCACCGACATTTCGGTGATCCAAACAACTAGGTTTCACCAATCCAAACAACAAAACTTCGCTGCTTTGAACAACTAGTTGTCGTCGGTCAATCTACTAACCTCCGCCAACATGCCATCGACAATCCCTTCAACTTAGTGGCGCCGATCGCCAATGGTCGATGTAGGGTAGTCTTTCCACAAAAGGGGCCGACATATCGGTATCCTTCGGTTGATCCCCTCCGCAACTGTGGCTCTGACTTTCATTGTTCTTCACCGACGAACACATAGATCCTTCCTCAATTTTCTTCCAACTGGCTTTCATCGGGTGAGCTTCAGACTAGCTCTTCCACTACATCGGAAGAACTTCTCACTAAGTTTTCCAATGAGCCGACAATTCTGGCTCTTAGAAAAATTTTGTGAATTTTCTTGTCATTCACCCATTTTCTCATGGTTTCTTCTAGGAAGTAGGCAACCTATCTCTGCTAACTATTTCTCATGGCCCTCTAAGGCCCAAATGCTGCAACATAAGATCTGTCACTGCATCTTCACGGCCCATTTAGGCCCATGCTGCAACCAGAGCTCTGATACCACACTGTAACATCCCCGACCCTCTGATCGATGAGGAGGATGCTGCCAAACCATCAATAACCTTTGGGCAGATAGCCCCATGAACACGAACAGGCATATAATGCTAAAATATAAAGCTTAAAACATAAAACATACTAAGATGCATAATCCTTCATATACATAGCGGAAGCAAACATACATTCATTCAAGCATACCACATGTTCATCATATTCATTAATCAGTAAATATAAATGTACAGACGGAATAGTCAAGAATACTCATCTTGAAAAGAATTCATCCTGCAACCAGCTACGTCGCTACAACGTTCCACCCAACCATAGGCTAGCATGCTCATCAATCTCTCAGCAACACTACCACCCCCGAGCTAGGCATGATTCCTCAAGGAATAAGGGTCAAAGCAGGCTTACACATAGCCAAGGTACACAAATCAGCTAAGCCCACACAATAGGGTTTATCAGGCTATCGAGGAACTGGGAGAAGCTAAATGATAAGTTGGTGAGCTCATGGAAGAGATAAGGACACCTACACCAGAGCTAGCCTGACCTCTAAGACACCCACACACACCCGACACCAGGAATCAGTCCCTCAGGCCCTGACTTCCCTTGCCAGTGCTCTTTCGAGGTTGTGGAGAAGAAATACAACCATCTAACTCTGTCTGTGTGGCTTCCCAAACCCAGGTTTCTCAAGCATACCTAGCCTTCAATCCCACTCCACACAGTCCAAAACCAACCACTGCATGCATGCAACAGAAATAGCAATTACAGCTTGGATAGGGGAAAACAATCCCTGAGTTGTTCTTGGCCCTATCGTGGCCAAAACAACACAATGTCAACCTACAGCAACTCAAAACGTGAAAGAGACCACAGTCATGAACAATGGGGTAAAAACCATACCAAACCGCCAAATCAGGGAAAGAACCACAGCCCCTGGTTCACGATGAAGTAACAGGACATTACTCAGTCCAGACACACCCAGCAAATGTGGGAAAACAATGGTCCCTTCTCAACAATGAAGCCACGGCACCTTTACATAGTCGGCAATGGGGGAGTAAATACAGACTCTCTACGCAATCAGGAAAATGTATCCACAGACCAACAATTGGTGAGACAAAGGAGAACCAACCCCCACACACAAAATCATGGATCCTTTTAACTCCCCTATGCGTGAGGAATGAACAGCCAACGATGGAGAGAGTGGGCAGAACCGATCGAGCATCCCAAACGGCGCGAGGAAACCACTACTAGTCCATGTGGGTGACTGAACCAGCTGGTCGAGAGTGCATGGGGGAAAACCTGCCACCCACCACTACCCAGCATTAAATACCCAACTAACATTAGGGATTTTAATGGCTGACACATGGCTTTTCCCCATAGGCTCATGGTTTAACATTCCCCCCCCCCTTAACCTTAGGAAATCATGCCCTTTTCATTTAACATTGCACCATCATAGCTGGCTGTAGGTTTATTTTAATTAATGTGCATATTTACATGATGAAAAACTATCATGTGCCAGATAGCACGATATACCATCGACAATGATCCCAATTGCCGAAACATAACACAACCAAATCGATGGTGGGGCTTTTGCCTTTACCTCCACACCATGATTAATTACTACATATGCATCATGTATCTTTTAATGCAACTGAGGTAAGAACCGAGGATATTAGACTTTATTTTTCTGGATGTTCAGTGGCTCCTTTTTCTGCGCCGATGGCCTCACTTGTCGCCGCGGTTGCTCTTGCGGTTTATCCTAGTTTGTTCCAGTTGTCGCACCTCCTCGAGTTACGACAGCGATTTTCAGGTCTCGCAGTTCAACTGCAATCATCTAAACATTCACATTTGGATTTGGGTTTCGGTTCGGTGGAGGGTTAGGTGTTGCAATGGTCCTTGCTTGCCATTTTGCGATCAGCTGAGGACATCATTCCATATTATGGTCCTGGCCCTTACAGTACGAACATGTCTTTGCAGGATCTAAACAATATCTGGCATAGTGACCCAGTTGTCCACAGTTATAGCACGTAACTTGACCTCTTCCTCTACCAAATCCTCCTCCTCCACCTCTTCCTCTGAATTTTCCTCCAACCCTTCCCTGCAGGTGTGGTTGTTGTGGTAGATATTAGTTCTGCTGGTAGAGTGGCTGATAGGGGTTTTGTTGTGTGTACGGCTGCTGAAGCGCGTACTGCGGTTGATACTGATTAGGTGGGAACTACGTACCCTGATATGAGGCTTGCTCCTGTTCAACCTGAGTGAACCCTTCATTTTTCATTAAGTAGGTGTCAACAGTCTTTTCTTTCAAGAGCTGATATGCTCTACAATCTTTCTCATCATGTCCTACTGATCTACAAAATTTACATAATAGGATTGCAAGGGTACTTAGAACTTCTTGAAAATATAAACATTCTTCGTCACGATGGCCTCTTGACTGGCATATATGACACCATGGTAGCCCATGGTCATTTAATGGGTTGGGTGCACCTGATGTGACATAGTTTATGAAGGTCAGACAGTCATCCTTATTGTGTCCGCTCGTCCTACATTTTGTGCACCATAAATCTTCTTGTGCTTATTTACCCTTCTTGATGTCTTGAAGTTGTATCGTCAGATTGGTAAGTTGCGACTGGATCTCCACTATCCCTATGGAACCGTCGCCAATGGGCCAGGCCTCTAACTTCATTGACAGTTCTAGTGCTTATGTCTGCGATTCAATATTCTGCTGCATTAATGGCCCTCAGATGTCTGGTAATAACATAGCAATAAACCACTCTTTATGTTGTACATCTGACATTTGAAATCTTACCTTGGCCATTAGGGTTTTAAACTGTTGGTCAAAATCCCATACCATTTTCGCCAATGCTTGTTTGATTTCTTTGATCCTGGTAATACACTGCAACTTCGATTTAGGTTTCCTGAACTTAGAGATCATTGCAGCTCAGATCTCTTCAAGGGTATTTTGCGGTGTTCTGACTAGTGCGGCCCAGAACTTCATGAACCAGTCTAGCGTGCGACCCCTCAAGGTAATGATCATCTGCACCTTCTTTATGTCCACATTATGGACTAAACACACCATCCAAATAGCTTCACAGAAGAACCAATGTTGTTCTGGATCTTCCATCCCATTTCCATTGAATGTGGGTAACCAAACATCTGTCGCATCCATTGAGTTGGCATCGAGGTTTTCTAGTTCATAATTCAAAGGGGGTGTACCTTCTCGTGCACTAGTCACAAGGATAGCACTATCTGTATTATTAGTCATGTCTCAGGATGAAACTCTAGATCTTATCTCTGGTGATATTGTTGGTGTTATGTAGTTACGTCCTGACCTCGACGTCTCCTCCGAATCGTCAGAATCTTCTAGTCCTTCCAAAATAGGGTTATAGTCCTCCTCTTCCTCACAAGACCCTTCGTCTTCGTACGACTGAAGTTCATGTTCACTCTCCTCCAACAAGCTAGGATTCTGTCATCCCCTTTCGGTTTTCCTTCTCTTTCCTGATCTAAATATTCTCCCTCCTTAGGACTCCAGCTTCTAATTCAAGTTCTGTGCTTCCTAGGAACATTTCAACTCACCCTTTCCCATCTTCCTAATAGGTCATCTATGACATAGCCTTCTTCTTAGGCACGCAACTCAACTACTCAGCTGCAAAATACCCTTCTCATAGGCAAGCAGTTTTATCCATGTATTGATACGTAACAAGTATCTTCTTCGGGGTCCTTGGAAAAACTTTCTTTCAGCTTCACCATATGAGGTTATAGTATCTACTACAAACTCAGTAACATATCCTTGCAATATACTGTCAACCAATAAATCAACAGCTCTAGAAACGGTGTCATTACAGTGGCTACCTCACGAACCAATTGATCGCTCCGCTCGACAGTCTCTCTTCTCTAAAAATTTGTCTGCTTAGTCGCCAATATTGACAACCATTCATGAAGTAAAATGGGGAACTCGATAAAGAATATCTCATGAATATCAGAATATATATATTCATCTATCCAGTTCTCTATGCTCAAACGTGTCCCTGCGCTCTCTTCTTGCGTGAATGCTAGTGTTTTAGAATCAATCCAATCTTATATCTCCTTCTTCGTCGAGTGCCACAACATTTCCCTCGATTTGATCAATAAGTCATGGCAATGGAACCATTTGTTGGCCACTTTTCCTAACTCATGCAACCCAGGTTTTGCGCATCCCGTCAACCCAACAAATACCCGAGATACCGACCTGACAGAGCAAGCCCCGTTGGCAAGCTGCGAAGCTGGCACAATCTCACCCGAGATATCTCTTCAATGGGTAACCACCGAAACCATGTTTCCACGAGTGTTGAGGGATTATAGTCCCTTGGCGCTAGCCAAGGAGTTCAACAAAGGAAATAGGATGGTTGGAAGGAGGATTCAGCCTTGCGCAACTGAGCAAAACTATATATCATCATGTGCAACTTTATCCTTGTTCTCAATCTCTCAACTGGCACAACCCGTGCAGTGCAGCTAACTCATACTAACAGACCATCTGCAACCTACGTCGTGACTTAAGACAGAAACACAAAGGCCAATATATACACATATTTCAACGACACTTTCCCAAGCATTCATCTATTGATTACATTATAACATTAGGAACTTTATTCAATAATTTAGCATTGTACAGAAAGAAAGTTCTGCTAACACTTTCTACTTTTGATGGTTCATCTCAAAGTTCTGCTAACACTTGGGTGCAAAAATTGGATGTGTATTTTCAGCTGAATCCAATGGTGGAAGAAGATGCTTTAAAATGACTATTTTGCACTTGGATGGAGATGACAATGAATGGTGGTTACATGGCCTGAAAACCTTGGGTCATGATCAGGTTAAAACATATGGTGAATTTGTTGACAGGGTATTAGAAAGTTTTGAGCCAAAATATCCAGAATTGTCTTTCAAAGAACTAGCACAATTGAAGCAGGTAGGGACTCCTATTGAGTATATGTTGGAATTCCAAACATTATCAGTTAAGGTGGCTAATGTATCTATGGGAAGGTTAGTATTGTTGTTCACTAAAGTTTTGGCAGATCCCTTAAAAGGTTTGGTCAAATCCCACAAGCCTACTAACTTAAATGATGCAATGAGCTTGACTAGAGATCTTCAAAATGTGCTTCATATAACAAGATTTCATCCCAAGCCTAACTTCATATTTGAAAGAAAGCCTTCGAAAAAGGATGCACCTGATAAGAATTTTTGGCAAATAGATACATCTGAAAAGAATAAGAAAGAAGGACAAAACAGGGATGAACTTCGAAGGAAAAAATTGTGCTTCACATGCTTCCAACCATGGACACCGAGGCAAAAATGTGCTAAACGAAAAGCTCAATACATAGAAGTATTTTCTGATAATTTTGAGTATGAAGGGGGTATGGATGAAGAAGGGAACATTTCAGATCAAGAGGAGGCATATGAGGCAGCAGCTGAAGAATAAAATTTTCAATTAAAGTCTCATAGTTGTCATCCATCTCAGAAGAAAGGGGTTCTTCCTCACTTGTATCAACTTCCTGGCTATATATTTCCTCATGATCATAGTCATCTTCTTCAAAAAAAAGGTCACAAGGTAGTAAACCTTCCAAACTATCACCATTATGCTCATTAGTAGGATTAGTGCTAAAGTTTTCAGTGAGGTTATCCAATTGTTGAATAAAATCTTCGACTTGACATTGGGTTTCTGTGGTGACAGGATGGAGCTGTCCAACTGTGTTAATGTACTCAGGCTCTCTTGAATACTATTTTGCCTCTCTCCAACTTTCTCCAGAAATATCATGCATGTCATCTACATAGTTTATATACTCAGGCTCGCTTGATGATGCTTTAGGACCACAACCCTCTGGAAAACCATGCTCCTGAATATAGCATGCATAATAGCAGGAAGATTCTTCATGAAGGTCTTCACATGCCCTACAAAATGGTGTGTAAGTTTTGACCATGTTAGCAGCCTCTAACTAATGAGGAGGCTTCTGTTCATGGCTGGGATTTCTTCTTTGCCATGTTGGTTTTGCAGGGAAGGTTCTAGGAGGTGGTGGAGGTTGATTTATTTCAACAGTCATGACCCAATTCTGAACCTCTTTAATCTCTGCTAAGTGTCTTTGTTCTGCTTCCTCCATATTTTTCTTCATCTCCCTTTTTATTTCAATCA
>LPNX010985240.1:649980-730251 GCA_001517045.1 Pseudotsuga menziesii
TTATTCAAATAGAAAAGTGACTAGCCAATATTGGCTAGACAAGTAGACGGATCAACTGATACACTGGAATCAGACTTTGAACAAGTCTGTCAACTGGCGGCTCCTCAGGTAACCCAACTTATGGTACAAAAAGTTGGATAATAGGGAGGACTATAATTTCCCCATTCAAATAATTGCATAGCAGGAAAATTCCATCAATCCTACTAGTTCCCTAGGTTGGGTGGAAACATTGGGAAGTTAATAAGGGAGCTAATAAATGGTGTTTAGACATTAGAAGGAATAAATATTTATTTAATGGAGTTAATTAAATGAATTCAAGTGAAAAATGAAATGGAAATGGAGAATGGAGACACATGGAGGCTATGGAGAATGGCTATGGGGCCCACTCAAGCTAGAATTCCTATGTTAAATGGAATCCTCCTCTTGCAATATCGAATCTATGGGAAGCCTAAAGTTTTTGGATGGATTATAAGGTTAATATACTTGTCCATATACTTCATAGGTAGAATTTGGGGTGAATTGTAACTTACATGGGGAGAGGAAGAGCCAAATGGGAGTTTCATGGACACTTGGCTAGACTCCCCTTACATTTATGGCATCTATGACACCAATGATGGAGATTCTATGACAGTTATGACACAAGTCAGATATGAAGGATGAAATATGACATATCTGACATTTCAGGCCTGAATAGATAGTCTTAGAGGGAGCTCATGGGAGTTTGAGAAGGCCAGGAGGCTCCTACTCGAATTTGGGAGAAGAGGGATTGTGAAGAGAGAGGCCACGTGGCATAGCATGAGAAACTACACCAATTCGACTTGGATTTGGTTTATGGATGGATTTGGAACCTTAGAAGATCAATAATTTTTATAAAATGTAGGGATCATCCATGATAATTCCCTTTTGATCATTTGTGAAAAATGTTATTGTGAAAAGAGAGAGCTAGTGGATGACTAGTTCATGCCTTAGCCAATTTCGAGGGTGAAAGATTCCCATCCTAGTTGGTGTTTGGAAAGGCCACTCGGGTATTTCAAGGAGATTAAATGGAGTCATAAGTTACAGGTGCAAGCTACAACATCTCATGGACATATCAAGTTCATCTTGTTCTTCCTTTCATCTCAAGTTTTCTCACCATATTTCAGCTCCATGGAGTGAGGCGCACTTGGTGAGTTATTCATTTATTTGAGGGAGATTATCTTGCTCCAGTATTTTGTATTCTGGTTTAAATTCTCTTATATTTAATTTCAGAAATATCTCAGGTCGAAAGGCCAAGAAATCTCATGTAGTATTGCTCAATAATGAAGAAACAATGCCATTTCCCCACTACCTTGATGTAAACTCTTGTAATCTTGATGGATTCAAATGGATGTATAAACTATTGATGATTTATGAATGAATGGACTGTCATTAAAGTATAGTATGGGTTTCATGTTCAGTAACTGAGAATTTGTGTCCATTGGGTCGAATTTCATAACAATTGGAGCCAACTACACCTCATTTCCCCAAGGGTCCAAAACTAGTTTTTTATATCTGATTGAAAGAAGTGATAACAGCCATGGGGGGTAGATTGGTTATGCATATGAGTCTCTGATAATGTATTCTACACATCCCATGCTTCAATTTAGGAATTCTAGTGGGTTTCTTCACATTTGGGAAGCCATTTCTACCACTTACCCCGGGGGGGATTTGAGCCCAAAATTGTTAGTAAAATCATCTATCTTGTTCAAAATTTAGTACAGACTTGTAGAAGTGATTGGAGGGACATAATACATCCATGAACATAATAATTAAGTTATTGCATCATTCATACACCTTCTCTGAATATTTGGGAGCAATTGGGCTTATTTGGAGACCAAGACACTAAAACTAGTCAAGAGCCAAAATTGTGAAAAAATTGGAAAATTGGGCATTTTGGTAAAAACTTAAAAAAGGGACATTATAGAGAAGTTTTGGTGAATAAATTCGGAGAATGCGCATTTCATTTTCCACGAAAGGCGTAAGTGGAAGCAGAAAGAGGGAAAATGGAAAAGACAAAAATTTGGTCATGGAAAGGTGCAAGACCGCTTTCCATGATCTGTAGGATCGACGACCCAGATCACCCTTGACTCAGATCAATGGTGGAAATTCATTCCGCTGATCTAACTTGCACGAAGAAAATATATTTCCATATTTGCATAATCATTTAAAGGCCAGAATCGTTTAAAGGCCTACATGTTTCAATGGACAAGATTAAGGATGAGGTAATATCAACGGCTGAGGTTTATTTCCGAGGTGGAAGATGCAAGGTAGATTGAAGTTATTGCATACCGTCGAGGGTGTTTTGAGCCATCATTTTCATCCAGCAAGCGTGGTTTCCATATGTCAAAATTTCTTGTTTGATCCACCACGCCCATCTGATCATGCTTTCCTATTTTGTTTATGATCATGGCGAATCTGACATATCAGAATTTTCCAGGGTTAATTCTCAATTTTGTACTCTTTAAAAGTGTCATTTTTGTGTGTGTTGTGAGCGACTTCAATTTTGGTCGCTAGTGTCTTTATTTTTTGTTTCACTCTCTTGTAATCACTTGCAAATTTCACTTCTTCAAGCAACTCAATTAAGCATCATCAAAAAACATTGTAGCAATGGGATACATCAAGCAAAATCTACCATACTATTATGACATGTATGAATGCAAGACAATTGTCTAACTCTATTATTAGTGGATATTTAATGCCAAATTTTATGTCCATTATTAATGGACATGTAATGACAAATCTTTAAAGTTGTTTGGTCAAGTCAATATAAGAATACATTTTATTACAAAAAAACATATTTTATCCACTAACAAGAAGAAACAAAAATGCAAATCTCGTAATGTACCTTATACCTCTTTTAATTGTCATTAATGATGATAAAGGATAAAAAAAATGGGAGTTAGGGTTAATATTCACAATTGCGATGACAAAGTGTGTGTAGGATGAAGGGTATAGTCGTCTTCCTCATCACACTCTATAAATAATCTACAAATTTCCCCTCATATTGAAACAAACATTTTACATATAAGTGTTCCCTTCAATTATCAATCAATCACTACACATATAGGTTTTAATGATAATATATGATTATGTTGATGAAAGAAAAGATGCCTATGAATAATGATCTCACTGAAACTATCATGCTACATCAACATTATTTGGCCATATCATTGTTATATCAATAACACCTTCTCCCGAAATGACCAAACCCTCCTCATTAATGGAGGAACCACTACTGAAAAACAACGATTATTACTTTTATTCAAAAAATAGTTAGAAAACAAAAAACATGAATATCACCCATATGCAAGTTCAAGGGGATCAATGAGTTTTAAACTTTTGCTTGTCACATTATATTCCAATACCAATTGAAACTTAAAAATAAAACGTGTTAGCATCACCACATTATAACGTCATATTTTTTGCACCTTCAGATGTAATTGCTAATACATTTTGTCATAGTTAGTGTAAATTTTACTTTAATATTCAAACTAGGGCTGACAGTACATGTAAGATCTCTACTGATAACCACACATGAATATCTTTTACAGTATGCAGCGGAATATAAAACTGAGAAATAAATCACAACATCACATCACAATAATGACACAATTATTTTGGGTATGGAAACCCCTGGAACAACCCAAGATGGGAAAACCGGTGCAGCAGTCAGATATAGATTTTATTATGAGAAAATATGGAACTTTTACAATCACAGCAAATTCACCCAAACCTGGCAAATGCAGTACCTGGCAGAATCACTGGGAAAATCCCAGCTAAACCTCAATACCCTCCTGTGTGAGTGTACAGCCCAGTTGTACGAAGCTCGATGATCTTGTTGCTCACTCCTCCGTCTTCTCAGCTAAATCCTCTGTCTGACTTTCTCTCCTTGTCTGTATCCTGTCTCTGTCGAAATACAAGTGTGTGTGTTCTCTCCACCAATTGATCTCTCTTTTATAAATTTAGGTAAAGCAAAAACCCTAATTTCACTTTCACTTTAACTAGTGGTAAAGCAAAAACCCTAATTTCACTTTCACATTAACTAGTGGTTCACTAAAGTTAATTTACATCACTTTAATTTATTTTCCAAAGTAAACTTAGGAAAAGTAAATTAAATACAACTGGTTTCCTAATTTAAGTCTTCTGCATGCAAGAACACATGCATGTAGGAAGACCTTCCTTGTTGCTACTAGCTTAACACTCCCTCTCAATGAGGAAGGGATTCGGTAGCAACCCCAACTTATCCCTGAACTTCACAAAACTCTGTCTGCAAAGTGCCTTGGTGAAAATGTCCGCCAAATTCTCATCTGTCTATATGTACTCCAACTGAATGGTTCCCCTCTGAACACAATCTCTCAAGAAGTGGTATCTGATGTCTATGTGTTTGCTCCGGTCATGGAACACTGGATTATCAGATAGCCTGATGCCACTCTAATTTTCACATTGAACTATTGTAGCCTCTAGCTCACACTCGAACAACCCTGCAAGTAACTTCCTCAGCCACATACCCTCACAAGTAGCCATGCTGGCTACCATGTACTCAACCTCTACCGAGCTCAATGCAACTGACTTACGCTTCCTGTTGAACCAAGAGACAACCCTTGATCCAATGGTGAAACAACAACCTGAAGTACTCTTACGGTCCTTTACACATCCTGCCCAGTTAGCATCTGTGAAACCTGCTAACTGTACACTCCCCTTGTGCTCATAAACCAATCCATACTCCATTGTACCTCTGATGTAGCGAAGTGTGTGCTTCATGGTTGTCCAATGCACTCTCTAAGGGTCCACCATGAACTGAATCAAATATTTGAATACAAAGTTGATGTCTAGTCGAGTGTTGACCAGATACATAAGCGATCTGATAAGCTAATGATACAAGGTAGGATCAAATCTATCTAACCCTGAAGCATCAATCTTCCTCCAGTTAGAAACTAGAGGTATGTCCATAGGCTTGCAGTCCTCCATCCTGAATCTCTTCAATATCTCTACTGCATACTTCCCTTGTCCAATGAAAAAGCATTCATCTCTCTGCCAAACCTCCAAGCCCAGAAAGTAATGCATCAGCCCAAGTTTTTTCATCTCAAACTCTACTGCAAGGTTGGACTTGCAGACTCCAATCAACCTCTCATCTCCTGTCAAAAATATGTCATCCACATATAAGACCAGTATGAGAGGCACCTCACTTGTTAAGAAGTACAGGTTGTGGTCATCCTCACTCCGCTGCAATCCCATCTCCCATAGATAGCTATCAATCCTCGAGTACCATGCTCGAGGTGCCTGCTTGAGCCCGTAAAGAGCTCGATGAAGTCTGCATACATGCGTCTTCCTATTCTCCACATCAAAACCCTTTGGCTGCTCAATATACACCTCCTCCTCTATCACTCCATTGAGGAAGGAAGTCTTGACGTCCATCTGAAGGACACACCAACCCATCTCTGCTGCTAGTGAGATAATGGTCTAAATGGAAGAATACCTAGCAATAGGGGTGAAGGTCTCCTCATAATCAATACCCTCCTTCTATGAAAACCCCTTTTCCACGAAGCACACCTTGTGCTTCTCCATGCTTCCATCTGTTGCATGCTTCACCTTGTAGATCCCACCACCTTTTTCCCTTGTGGCCTCGACACAACCTCCCATACCTGGTTTTTCATAATCGAGTCATATTCCTCAACCATAGATTCCTTCCACACATCATGTTCTGTAGCCTCCCAGAAGCTAGAAGGTTCAGAGTTAATCAACTCTTTCATCAGTGCCATATAACTAAGCCTCTCTGGTGGTACACTCCGTCTAGAAGATGTTTTGGAGGATCTACCTTCCTGGAATCCTACACTGTGGATCAAAACCACTTTGGGCTTGGACTAGTGTCAACCTACTGTGGTTGTTGGATATTTGTCTCCTGTTATAGCTCATCCTTCAAGTCAATGACCAAAGGATCTTGTCCACCTGACTCCCTCTAACCACTAGAACCTGTGCTCTGTGTCTACACATGTACCTATACATCTGGCTCCTCCAACTTGACTCCCAACTCTTGTGTTGGATGTTGCTCTGCTGGTAAGTTCAGAGATCTCTGCAATGCCATGTCCTCATTGAACTAGACATCCCTACTCACAATGATCCTCCTATGAGCAGGAATGTAAACTCTATATGCCTTCGAAATCTCATTGTAACCAACAAGTAACCCCTTCTCTCCAGAAGGGTCCAGCTTCTTCCTATTTTCAGCATGAACATGACAATAGCAGACACTACCAAATATGCGAATGTGACTCACATCTGACCCAGTGCCTATGAAGACCTCCTACGGTGTCTTCCTCCCCAAGGTTGTGTGGGGACACCTGTTTTGAATGTATACTACAATCCTGTATGCCTCGACCCAGAGGAATAGTGGTAATCCCTGATCAAATAGCATGGCCTTGGCTGCTCCAACCATAGTCCTGTTCTTCCGCTCTGCAACTCCATTTTGTTGTAGGGTATGAGGCACAGTGTGCTCCTTCTTGATCCCCTCAGCCAAACAATACTCCATGAACTCATTGGAAGTGTACTCACCCCTGTTGTCTATCCTCAACACCCGAATCTTCTTTCCTGTTTGGTTCTCCACAAGAGTCTTGAACTCTCAGAACCTCTCAAAGACCTCTGACTTGGCCTTCAGGAAATAGATCCATGTTTTCCTGGAATATTCATCAATCAAGGTTACGTAGTAACTGTAACCACTAAACGAATGGACACTCATAGGTCTGCATACATCCGAATGCACCAAATCCAAGGGCTCCTTAGACTTATGCTCACTCTGTGGGAAAGGCTTCCTGATGTTCTTCCCCAAAGCACAACCCTTGCAGTGGTTATGCTTTTCCTCCTATACCTAAGGAAATCCAATGACTTCCTATATCAAATGCTTCAGTGCTCCATGGTGTAAGTGTCCCATCCTCCTATGCCACAACTCACCCTGATTGTTGTTGTTGCTGCTGACTAGAGCCTTTGTAATCTCAAAGTGTAATCTGTACACTTTTCCGTTCCTTCTGCCAATCACCTAATCCAAGCTCATATCTGGCCCCTTGGGCCTGATATACACTCTATGGTGTTATAGCTGATTTTACCACACCAAGTGAATCACACTTGTATGGCCTTCCCTTGTCCCTCTGCAGACTCCTTAGACCCCTTGGACCATTTTTTTTCCTTTGATGTTTCCTAGACCATCCCTATAAACATGTGAAAATTGTTATACACGACTTTTAAACCCCTTATTGCGTATATACACGGGTTTGACCCCTAAAACCGCGTACATCGGGATGTGTGCAAAATTCAAATCCTTTTGGAGTTTTCCTTGACATGGATCCGACTCACTCGACTCCTGGCCTTCCATATTCCTTGAGATTGCTCGGATTTGACCTTTCATTACCCCTTTGAAAAGCTATATAAGGAACTCTTGGGATACATTGAAGGCATAAGAGAATTGAGAGCAAAGAAACTATAGTCCATTGTTGCCAGAACTTATGCTTGAGTCTGCATCCCTTTGTCCCTTGGAGCACTTTGGTGTTCTTCCCAAGCTCGCCTTTTGCTTGTGAGCTTGCTATCGAGAGATGGAGGATTAAGGTGGTGGAGGCCCAAGTGGGGGATTCAGTTTCTCCGATTCACAGACATGCCGACAAAGGTTGTATCCATTGTAATCTCTGATTTTATATTAATAGAAATATCTTTTCCTGTCCAATAATGTATGTTTGAATGAATATTTTATCCATGGATGATTTCAAATGCTTATACATTGTTGACTATATGTGCTAGAATAGATCTAACACCAATATATAGTATGCTTGTCTTGTTTACTTGCTGTTGAGGAAGTGATTCATCAATTCAAGTTGGAAAGCTCAACGGGGATCTACTTCAACCTTCTGGAATAAGGTACAAGATCTAATCCTTTAGTGTTAGATATTTAATTTCTATTGCATATTGGAAAGGATTGATTTCTGGAGTCAAGCTGTCTGTTGTGGTACACCAAGCCATAGGAATTTCTCTCCGTAACATATGGTCATGGAACTTCACCTGATATCCCTTGTCCTCCAGAGTGGATACTGATATAAGGTTCTTGGTCAACCCTGGAACATATAACACATCAGCAAAAATGAGGGGTTTTCCAGACTCCCTCTCAAATGAAATAGTGCCAACTCCCTGCACCTGATACTGCGCATCATCACCTAGGTCAACAGGGATCCCTGTTCAACCCTCCTGCAAGTCTCTGAAGAATCTCCTATGTCGATTCATGTGACTATATGCTCCACTGTCAATGTACCATATGCTTCTCCCTATGGTGCTTGCCATGCAAGCTATCAAGAAAAACTCCTCATCGAAGTTCATGCTGAACTCATCCACCTCTACAGATCCAGCCATCTAAATGTTACTCTTATTCTTCCTGTATGGGCACTGGGAGGTAAAGTGTCCCTGCTTGTGGCAGATAAAGCACTTGACCTTTGACACTTCAAGGTTCTTCTTACCATCCTTCTTCCTCTTTTCCTTCCCCTTGCTCTTCCCTATAAGGGCTAGAGCCTCCTCATCCATATTTTGTGGGGCGTTGCTAGATGAGCCTGATCCTTGACCCATGTGGGTTTCCTCCTGCACAAATTCATCCCATAGTCTCTTCCAATCAGGGAGCTTCTACCTAGCCACAACAAAGGTGTCCCATGGCTTAAAGAAGCCATTGAGGGCTATCTAAGCTAGCTCTTCGTCATCTGTCTTAGAGCCAACAACTCCAAGCTCATCCCTAATCTGTGTGAGCTTCGTGAGATAAGGCACCACTCCTTCTCCCTTGGTCATCTTGGTGCTACGCATCCTTTCTTACAACACCTTCCTTTGGTTCTCATTATTGATCTGGTACAGACTCTCCAAAGCCTTCCACATTTCTAATGCAGTCTTCTTACTAGAAAGGTGAGGGACTATATGGTCCTTCACTCCATCCATGATAATCAACATGGCTCTGGAATCAATCTTCTTCCAAGCTTATATATCTTCCGGATCTGTGGGTGCAACCTTCATGGAGTCAATGTGCTCATATGCATCACTGACGTCCAGGATCCTTGTGATCCTTTCTTTCCATATAGGAATGTTTTGAGCACCCTGGAGTCTATCCTCAACTCTCAACTGCACGGCCATAGTGAAGTGTACCTGTCAAACCCTAGATCTGGAAGTCTAGGTTTGTGTCTTCCTATAGATATGCCCCTGATCTATCAATGCTGCTGCAAATCTCTCAGCTTTAGCACACCAGAGCTCTGATACCATGTAAATTTTCCCTTAATATTCAAACTAGGGATAACAATGCATGCAAGATCTCTGCTGATAACCACACATGAATATCTTTTACAGTATGCAGCGGAATAAAAAACTTAGAGATAAATGACAACATCACATCACAATAATGACACAATTATTTTGGGTATGGAAACCCCCGAAAAAACCCAAGATGGGAAAACCAGTGATGTAGTCATATATAGATTTTATTATGAGAAAATATGGAACTTTTACAATCACTGCAAATTCACCCAAACCTGGCGAATGCAGTACCTGGAAGAATCACTGGGAAAATCCCACCTAAACCTCAACACCCTCCTGTGTGAGTGTACAGCCCAGTTGTACGAAGCTCAATGATCCTGCTGCTCGCTCCTCCGTCTTCTCAGCTAAATCCTCTGTCTGACTTTCTCTCTGTGTCTGTATCCTGTCTCTGTTAGAATACAAGTGTGTGTGTGTTCTCTCCACCAATTGATCTCTCTTTTATAACTTTAGGTAAAGCAAAAACCCTAATTTCACTTTCACTTTAACTAGTGGTAAAGAAAGAACCCTAATTTCACTTTCACTTTAACTAGTGGTTCGCTAAAGTTAATTTAGATCACTTAAATTTATTTTTCCAAAGTAAACTTAGGAAAAGTAAATTAAATACAACTGGTTTCCTAATTTAAGTCTTCTGCATGCAAGAACACATGCATGCAGGAAGACCTTCCTTGTTGCTACTTACTAATTCAAGTGTAGATGTAAGAACCAAGCTTTTACTAATTCAAGCTATAAATGATGAAGGGAATTTTGTTTTTGAGGCTATATTTTGGTTATTTTGATTTTCTACAATTGACAATGAAATGCAAATTTTGATCATTGATACCTTATATTTTGGGCTATTTGTGTTGTTGAAATTTTGTATTTTATATTGGTAGGGAAAATAAAATATGAGGGATAGATATTGAACACTTCAATTGAAGGGGAACATTTTGTGGAAGATCGCCACATTACATTCACTATCCATAAATCCATCTTGATGGGGATTTGTTTCTTTTTACTTCGATTTGTGGGTGGAATCACTATGTGCATTCACTATCCATAAATCTCAAGGATCGACATTAACAAGGTCAACCATTGACAATTTTTAACAATGAACGTCTAGGTTTAACCTTCACAATAATGTCATGCATTACAACCTCAGAAGGAATGTGAATTGCACCATTGTTCTCCTTCAAACGTTATGTAAACATGAAAGACACTTCATATGTCTCGCTTCGAAAAAGGAAGAGGCGCGCCTTCATTCTCTATTCCTTTCACCCTTAAATTTGCAACCCTCAATCCCTACCAAATGAAAATATTTATGTCGATTGACAATACAATTATAGTCAAACTTGATCACTACCTAGCCCTTTATTGTTTTACTTAGATATGTATACATTTGCGTATGGCAAACTAATCTACATTTCTTCTTATTTGTGATCGTTTACATGGGTTTCTATTTATTGCTTATTAGTACTCGGTATACCTACCATAGATTTGCCTAAACTTACTTTTAACACATACAATTATATTATCTACATACACATAACTTTGTCTTATTTTACAAGATATTGAAATTTTCTTCAACGTTTCATTTCCCCAGATTTAAGAGTATGCTAGTTATATAAATTAATTATAAACACAAAAATTATGAATTAATCATGTGTTGTATAAATAATTACATGAATTAAATAAATAATTGTTTGGAAATGTTGAATGCCTCATACGTTAAATTTCATGAGATGCATGATAAATTAGTTTTGTTAAATGAAAATGATGAAAGTGTTATTTTCTCTTTAAATATAATGTCCCCGACAAGGGATATGTATATGATTCGTGCAGGTAGAATAATTCGCCAAATAGGTTTAATCTTTTTGGTTTTCAAATGGTTTTTATGGTTTGAATAAAATATTTTTTTTTTAATATTTAAATTTTAATTTGACTTGGATCCCATTTGTCGAATGCAAATGATGTTGACCTGGGATTTTGGGTCCCAAGACCCCGGCGTCGAGCCGTCGAGCTGATGTAAGTAATAATATTGGAAAATGGTTTTGTTTCTTTGAGCATAGAGCCTTCCGAGCCAAATATTAATGAAGGTGAAGCCTCCTGCTGCTTTAGCTTCTCCAGATATTTCTACTGCTGCTGCAGTCGAGGTGCATGTTATTGAGTCACTGGAAGGTGGCCACCTCCTTTGCATGCGAGACACGTGCAACTTCCACTCACAATCCATTGTGGGTCTCCTTTGTGCATGGACCGCCTTCTTATATTGTAGGATCAAAGTACTGGTATTGATATTTTAAACATTGATCGCATGAGGGCAATCCTCTCCAACTCGAACACTTGCGTTTCTCTCCCACAAGGCTCCTGTGACGATCGTAAGGCTCATGTGATGATTGCAAGTAGTTGACTGATTTAACATTGGACTCCCTGAACATGTGTTTGTTAAAATGTCACTGCTAATTCTTTGAAATAGAGGCTTGACATTCAAACTTGGATAAGTGCAACTCTTCTAATAAGGATACCTGCCTCCGAAGACTCCAGGACGCGAGTGGAAGCCTGCAAAACATACTGACTATGAATCTCCTCAATGTGTGGCGAGTGGTGAGTAATTATTTGGCTATTGTCAAGAATATTTATGTAGTTGGCAAAGGTTCCAAGAGGCCTACTTTGCACATCTTACGTCGTTTTGTGATCAGTGATACATGAGAGTCACGATCAAGTTGATGTAGATGATGATTTTTTTTTACAATATGGAATCGTCAATGACGCGTTCACTTCATTCTTGTCTACATTGTACTGAAGGAGGAAGAACTCTGAAGAACATGATGGTGTTTTCGCTGACAATGTCGTGATGGTGGCTCAAGACAGTAGTGGTAATTATACAACCATTACTGATGCATTGAATGTTTCTCCAAACAAAAACAAAAGTTTAGATAGATATGCGATACATGTTACAGAGAGAATCTATCAGGAATCCGTTGAGGTGCCCAAATACAAAATAATTATTATGTTGGTGGGAGATGGAATAAACTCCAATGTGATCATTGGCAATAGAATCATTGTGGATGGATAGACTACTTTACGCTCTGCAGCAATTAGTAATCTCCTTTACTCATTTTTGTGGTTATGTGTTTTAAATTTTGTTTTGTCATTGAAGTCCTTGTCTAATGTTAATCTATCACATAGGAGTATTGCTACTTCTGACTAATGAATCTATTTCTGTGTGCAACCACTACCCAACCCACCCTATTTATCATATCAGCTTCTTCACGTTTATTTATCATATTGCTCACTCAATCCATTTTAGATCAGGAGAACATTGAAAATATTCCCCCAAACATTGGATTGAGCAATCCAGGTTCTGAACCAGCTGACAAAAATAGTTGGTATCAGGGTTTCCCAAGCAGGGGGGAGATCCAGTTGAAGTATTACATGCTTCCAAGGACGTCTTGGCTGGGTGGTAGACTGCTCCTAGGAATTCGGTTGCAAATGACAACTTTAATTGAGATAACTTATGATATTTGTTTATCTTTAATATGTTGAATTAATTTTTTTAAAGATGGCGTAAACACTGTTCATCAAATATACAGTTCATGATATGAAAAGGATATGGGGACGTTGTTAATGCTTCTCATGTTTAATGAAATTTATTAATGTCTATGATTTTTATTTATGTGTGTATTTCGAAATGGGAAGATTGAATGGAGTCTATTGTAAAATCTGGTTATGGCTTATAATTGGGAGGTTTGTAAGTGGTAATTTACGTGGGTTATTATAATTTCTTATTATTATTGACAAGGTGGGTTTTCGGTATCCATCATAACGGGATTAAGGCAACGTTAAGGAAATCTCATGATGTTTCAGGTTGGTTTGATATGCAAGATGGGCTGCCATTTTTGTGTTTGTGTTTTTCTTTTGGCTATTGACCATATAGGGTTTATTTTTGCTCAGTTGTGTTGTAGCAGCTGAGTATACCATGTCAATAAATGGTAGGCATGCTTTCTGTGTAGTAGTTGTTGTAAGCAAAAAAAAAGGTAAAATCAACAAAAGCAGTGGAGAAAAAGTAGTTGGAGAAGAGGAAGCAAGCTTTGTAATTTGCATCATTTTGAATATGAATGTGTATTTTCCTTTGGTTTTTTCCAATGTATTTGACTGTGCGTATTTGACTGTCCAGATACTGTAGTGTTTTTTATTTAATTCGTTTTTGTCTTTCTGTTGGGTAAGGTAAAATCACTTTATATTTAATTCGTTTTTGTCATTCTGTTGGGTGAGGTAAAATCACTCATGAAAGCAGTGACTCATGAAAGCAGTGGAAAAAATCCCCCCATATATGGAAGCTGGAATGCTCAGTAATGATCGCAAGAAAGCTTCATTTTGACCAATCATGTATCCCCCTATGATGATCCTGAATAAGTCACATATGCATATAAGGCATATTCAATATCATAATATCATGACTTATTCAGTAGTAGCACTACGTGGAGAAAAAGAAGAGAAAAAGGTGGAGAAAAAGAAGTGGGAGAAGAAGAAAAAGAAGTGGGAGAAGAAGCTGCAAGCTTTGTAAGTTGCAGCATTTTGATTATGAATACTTATTTTTCTTTGGTTTTTGCTTGTGTATTTGACTATCCACATATTGTAGAGCGTCTTTTATTTAATTCGTTTTTTTCTCACTCTATTGAGTAAGGTAAAATCTTTATAACCATACATCAATACCTGATGTTGTCCTCAAACAAAGATATGGATACTCAGACTCACAATATAGATATCAAATTTACTACACTTTTCCCTTATAAAATATGCAAAATACTGGTAGTGTAACCTGCCAAGTTGCCTCTATAGAAACCTTTTCTCCTTGGAAAATACGCCAAGCCATATAAATACTAATGTAAATGGGCTAAACATATTAGACTATATCGTGATATCCCAATTCAAAAGTTGAAGAGTTTAAATGTTTTATGGCTTTGGCAAGTAATTGTTCCAGGATTCTTAACGTTGGTTATGTTAATTTTTTATTAAAAATATATATATAACAGAAAGAACCTTCCCCAATTATGTCAAACACCAAAAATACCATATATAAAATGAAAGAACATTCACTAATTAATCCTTTCCTTCAAGGTGGGTCTCGTATTTCTTTATTTTTTAAATTTAATAAATAAAAAATAGAAATTACCTTTTAAACTTTGAAATATTGTTAAAACAGAGAAACAAATTGTAAATAATTTGCATTTTAAAGTGATTTTGCAAAACTAGAGCTATGCATTTTTTTTTAAATCATTGTTTTTCTTTAATATTTTTTTTGTTTATAATGGAAGAGCCTGAAGGAAGCAAGGATGGCGGGGTTTACAAGGCTTAAATGCTCAGGGCAAAGGCTTCTTGATTCCTGTTGTTTGGGACATAAGACACCTTCATATCTGTGTAAGGAGGCAATCCCGAGTAGGTCAAGTGTATTTATCGTAGGCACCCCCTAGGTCTTTCAGATCACATCCTGAGCTAAACAGCATTCCACCGGATCTCTAGTCCCGGCCTTGGTATCAGCTCGGAAGAAATCGGCGCCAAAGCGTACGGGTCTTGAGTGAGAGAGGGAGGGTAGCCACTCTAGCTTTTGACACCTTTAGCCGTGTAGTTTCAAGGGGCCAAAAGAATTTGTCAAGCTCAAAAAATGGGCATCAGAACCCCAACTGGCCAGGTACAGCCTCAGCCTCATCTAGCCATTCAACAAATTAGAGAGCAGTTATAAGACTGTTCCCATCAATTCCCAAACCCAACAATTTTATTTAAAAGCACTAAAAATCAACAATCAGCAAAAATCCAGCCCCTTCACTCACGGCAAGATTATCCTATTCTAATATTTAACAAGGTGACAACTCACTCCCAATAAATTATTTTGCTTCTCTCATGTCCACCCACCGAACCACTGAAGTTGTTGCTTCCGTCGAACCACTGTAGTTGCTTTTACCCATGCCCCAACGATGGACTGTGCGGCTATGCTACTTTTGGCACAACATAATAGGGTTCAATTCGTGGCTTCATGGGGAACCGTTTGCTTTATGGGGAACCATTTGCTTCATGACATAATTGACTACTCAGTTGTTCGAATTAAAGTCCAAGTGACTCAAGAATCTTGGCAACAATGTGAGAAAAAAGAAACAAGAAACCTGCTATCTAATTTATAGGACGCAGGCTGTAAAAGTAATTAAGACTAAATATTTGAATTTATATGAGAGTAGAAATCCATGAAAATTTCACAAATCCCCACAATCATATCTTGAAATATAAGCACTGATTTTGAAACAATAGATTAGTGTACGAAACAGAAACACCAACTTATGAATGAATTCAGGGATAATGATGTGTTTATGTACCATTCAGAAATCTAAGATCGATCTTAATGGACACAATATTTACATAGATTCAACACCGCCCACGACACAATTCAAGTCAGGCACATGTCAACTGCCACGCTGCCATTGAAAAGCTTGGCAACCATTGAAAAGCAATGGCAGGTCATTCTATGCCTCGGTCCGTATACGAAGGAGTGGCACGACGATGAAGTACTTATTATAACTCTCCTGTTTGTCACACAGAATCTTCATTTTCTTTTTCTGTTCCACTGGCTTCGTTGTTATAACTTTTATAGTAAATTTGCTCTATATAGATAGGGTAAGGGACAACCAAGTAAATGGCTTCTCGGCACCCAAGTCCACATTTATATTTTAAAGTTTATTGGAGAAAAATAAATTGGAGAAGAGGATGCAAGCTTTGTAAGTTGCAACATTTTGAATATGAATACACTATTTTTTACTAAGAATTAGAAGAAGAAAAAATTCTATATATTCAAATTCCATTCAAATACTACCTGTTACTTCATATTAACACAATACATTCATGTCCATAACCATTTAACTCTATGTATCAACATCAAGATGCTCGAAAATATAGTCCAATAATCCTAGAACCCATAAAACTTGAATATCTAGTTTTAGTCTATTTAAATCTAAATAGAATACAACTAGATGACATGTAGTTTTCCAGTATGTGGAAGCCTTCATAGTTGGCTCCGCACATGGCAATGCTATTTTATTAGCTACATGATGCTGACATAGTTTCCATTAAGATTGAGAGACTTTATAGCTGGCTTCAACATATTCTATGGCTCCAACTTGTTGTGCAATTTAATATAATTGGATAACCCAAACAATGATCCATCTCCTTCTACTTCTATCAGATGTAATGATTTATCGATAGTTGAATCCTAAATTCAATAAAAATTGAAGAAGAAATCCTCATCAATTTAGTGGTAAATAATTGATAATTTATATTTAATATAAATATATTATTATAATATTATTTTTAAATCTAAAGATTTATAATATTATCTTGAATATGAATAATAAATAATTGCGTTAATTGATTATTCTACTTCTATTAGATGTAATAGTTTATCGATAGTTGAATAGTAAATTCAATCAGAATTGAAGGAGAAATCCTCATCAATTTAGTGGTAAATAATTTATAATTTATATTTAATATAAATATATTATTATTATATTATTTTTAAATCTAAAAATTTATAATATTATCCTAAATATGAATAATATTCTTAATTGCTTTAACTGATTAACACTAAGTATGCATTTGGTTCAAACAAGTACATTACATGACAATTTATATCTTATATGACATTTTTTTACTATTTATAATATATTATTTGTTTTTTTAAGATAGTTAATGATGATACATATTAAGTTGAACTATGTTTAAACAAGAAAATTATGGATTTATAAAACATGCATGGAAGAACATGTCATGATAGCAATTCTCAATTTAACAACACCAACTCATAATATCTTATGCAACTTCAAATTTGCTCCCCTCCAAAAACAATTGCTATTGTCAGGGACATTGCCCCATTGGGGTTCTTGTTTTTTAATAAAAAGATTAATCATAATGTTGTGTAAAGCTTTTACTAAAAAGTGGTTTCAAGTGTTTTTCCCCATAAAAATGTAAAGCTTTTACTAAAAAGTGGTTTCAAGTGTTTTTCCCCATAAAAAGTTAGTAATAGTTGTAAGTTCTAAAACAAATGAATTCTATAACAAAGTTTAAATCTATTCATAATAAAATAATTTATTTTAATTATTTTGCATTTAATATTATATTTGTATTTATTAATCAAATCATTTTAACTAATAATTTAATAATTGTTATTAATAATCTAAATCAAATGATGTCATAAAATAATGTTATCATTAATGTAAATTAATAACTAAAAATATTTTTTTGTTTGCTAGAATCTCTTTGATTTTTGAGATTTAACTTTGGTTTAACAAACCATGACCTAGGTGCATCTAAGCCATCAAAATAAAATGACTAAAATTATTGAACATGTTCTTGAAATTACAAACAAACTCAAGATGTAATGTTGATTTCTTTGTTGGGCGTATACTTTGTTGATGTTGATGTCATTGAACACATGTCTTTGTATGATCCTAAATTTTAAATTTAGTTCTAAAAATAAATGAAGATAAAGTTGGCTTTATGTGTATTTTGTTTATTATAGGTTAAAAAATCTATGTAGTATCAATTAAACTCTCTTATTCAATGAAAACATTTATTGTCACAACTTACTAGTACATCTCAAGATATTTTCAACGAGATGAAAAAGTATAAAAATATAATTCTTATGATAAAGTTACAGCCTCCAAAACTTAATCTCATACAAAAAGTTATATACTATATTTGTTACACACATATATGACCTAAGCAAAACCTTGTAGGGAAACCCGAGGAATGATTTCCTACATTTTTTTATGGCATCCCCAGAAGAATTATCGGTGTAAGCTAATTCACACTACACCCAAGGGGATTTGAACCTGAACTAGTGACACATAACTGGCAAAATTCCTAACAACATTGGAAACAACTAGTTGAGCTAACCCCTTGGGATTTCTAATTATTAACTCAACTAGTTGTTGCTAATGTTCGGGAATTTGGTTAGTTCTATGTCGGTAGTTCAAGTTCAAATCCCCTTGGGTGAGGCATGCACTAGCTTACACAACTGATTTTACTAGGGATGCCATAAAAAAATGTGGGGAATAATCTCTTGGGTTTCCTTACAAAGTTTTCCTTATGGAATGTGTGTCTGTGTAACATAGATAGTTGCACTGCTAAATGTGTTCTAGATCCAACAACATGGAAGGTGAATTAGGAAACTAGAGCAATATTTGACACTAATCCAAGTCTACTTGTGAGAATTTTTAAGAAAGTTATAGGAATTGATCAAGAGGCTTTACAAAGAGGAAATGAGTGATATAAATTGGAAAAGGAACAACCTTAAGGTGTAAGTGAACTTTATATTAGCCATTGGAAAGAGAAACTTGTATGAAAACCCATATTATAGATTTTAAACTCAAACCATTAGTTTGATAGTGCATATTGCATGCAATCTTCCTAAAGCGTGCCCTTGTTCCATTAGTTAGGACTTACAATCATAGTGTGGCCCACAAAATATGTGACTCACTTGGAACCAAAAGACCAGGAATGGTTAAGGAATACTTGACTAAGCAACTCTGCAATTAAGCAACCCGAAATGAAGCATCCAAATTAATTGTGGACCAAATAAGGGACTTGAAACTCCATATTGATCCCATGTAGTAATTGAGTGCCTGAAAGGTTCCATCATGAACAAACTAGTAAGCAATGACTAAAAGAGGAAGGAGGAATAGAGTAAGGGATTTTAACTAGGAACTAAGCACCCCTTATAGGTTGCACATCTAAGATGATGTATAACGGGGGCTTAAGGAAGGTGATTCAACATAGAAGGACAAAAGAGAGGTATCTATGTCATCATAGGGTAGGTCACGTATGGATGTGACACATAATTAAATCACACATCAGTACCTCCACATGGGTAAGCATGCATGAGTATTAAAGTGTGAAATCCATACACTACATATCACACACGTGAACAGTTGTTATCCAAAATATTGTCCACTATGAATTTTTAATGTTAATGCATGTTATAAGTCTTTGAGTTGGATGGCCAAATCAATAATTTTCCATGGCATTGCATGAAAATACACTCAAAATTAATATCATTAATTTTATTTTGGTGAGAAAAAAAATTGAATCTAATTGATTACAAAATGTATACTTTATTTTGAAGATGAAACAAACTTCTCAACAACCATTGCTTATTTGAAAAAGAAAACCAACTTATTGTATAGAATTACTGAAACTAATATCCAGTTTTACAAAATGTGTAAATAATTTAAAATCAAAATAAGGTTTAAATTAAATAAAAAACATTAGAAGACATTAGAAAATCATTTTTTTTTTTATTTCTAAAAGACATTAGAAAATCATTACGAACATAAAAAAAAAATACAATAAAGACATCCTTAAGAAGGGCCCAAAATTTACAATTTTGTGGCATTTGAGGCACTCACACTTAGGCATGGAATAAAGGAATGGTATATTATTAACATCTTACATTAAGAAACACTATTTATTGAGAAACTAAAATGGTTTGGGAAATATCCCATCATTTGTCAAAGCATGACACTCAAAGCAATATACCTTGGTCCGAGTGTAAGAACGAGGAGAATGGGCAAGCAATATTTAGCATGTTGTAGAGTATTTAATGCAGCTGGAGCATGTTTAATGATCGTTGGATCTCTAGCAGCTCAATATCCAACGATCATCAAGCCTGCTGCAGCCACATTAAATGCTCTGCAGCATGCTAAATATTGTTTGTCGAGGAGAATGGGCGTCGAGAGGACCCATAAGATGAAAGACTTACATATTTTGTATATTTGATAATATTTATTGGATATATGTATTCATGATGAGAATAATACAAATGGGGTGTATAAATAAACCAATGTGTGATGAGTCGTGATCTTTTATTAAGTGGTTATGACTTATCATATTTAAACTGATTATATAAATTAAACCTAATAAATAATAATTTAAATAATGTTAGTAATATACTTCTTGGTACATTACAAGTCATTCATCGTTTGAAAATATTCAACCACGAATCTGAGATTTTGCATAATCAACTACGACACCATAGAGGTTTCCAAACATTTTGGCAAACAATCATTTTTCAGTGATTTGTGTCAAATAATAGTACCACGATTTAGTAGTTCTTGAAATAGTCAGTCACATTTCCATTCAAATCTCCTTATGCATATGATCTTGTAGATAAAAACATAATGATTTTAGGGGGTCTTCTCGCAATTTTCCAATATGATGTCTTCCTAAAAACTTGCATCGCTACATAATTTCCTTTGAGAAACTCATAGGTGTTATTGATGTTGATCTCTGATATTTTTGCATGCATTGGTATGTCACCATTCTTTAACTGACCTTTGGCTTCCTTGGTAAATAACGATGGATCTTCAAACATTGTTAAACTTTAGTTTCTTGGAATACTTTAGTGTGATTCATGATCACATTGAATTGCAACAACTTGCAAAACATCTATATCTTCATGACTCGGAGAATCTTTTAGGGTTTTTTTTGTCATTGTGATTAGGAACATTTCCACTTCCTTTATTTCTATGATGATAATCTTCTACCTTTTTTGTTTTTTCACAATTGTTACTGGTATCATCTTTATATTCATCATTATAATGTTGGATATCTTCATCCTCTTTACAATAGTTATCGACGTCATGTTCCTTCATGTCTGACACATCTATCTCTTTGTTTTTGTTATCATTATTCTCAACTAATGCTTATGCGGGTTCATTAATATGTTGAACTATATGTTTATTTTCATTATTGTCATTCACAACAACCTCTCATGCAAATTCATTTTGGTAGTTCACCTTTTGACCTTCATGCATGTCATTTTTATCTTTCTTTTATTCGTCATTGATGTCCCCTTCCTTAATATGTCCTTGGGTTTGGTTTGGATCCCTGGAATGGCTTTTGCTTTGTTCTTATTCTCGCATTTAGCTAACCATTTTTTAAGATTTTGTAGTTGTGTAGACTAGACCATTCATGTGATTTTTTTTTGTTCCTTGAATGAAACGACAATGAATTTCTTGAACTTATGCATAATTACATCGAATTTTGAGTCTTGTACTTCGAACGGTGGTTCATTTCTAGCATATGTGTATGTTCATGGTTAGGAATTGCTTTTTGTGTCTTGTGTTTTGAACAATGGTTCTTATCCTTTCTTGCATATGATGCCCCATACCTTATGTGAGGGGGAATGTAAGGTGTTAATGTATGTGGTTTTCGTGCAACTTCTGTTGGGTGCAAAAGAAATATCCAACTCTTTCTTACTTAAAAATTTAGGGGTCGTATGTGCTTCTTTTGATATAGGTGTCGTAGTAGTTTTCGTCTTTCCCTCGCTTAACAAGTGAGATGTCATAACCGCTCCTTATTCATAGGGTTCTTCATCATTTTCTCTGATCATTGGCTCAATCGGGGCAATAAATTCTTTAGGGTTTGATCTTGTTGCAAGTTCTTCCTTGATTCCAACTTCGTCAATCATTTCTTCTTGGTTGGTTTCTGTTTATTTTCATTTTCGCTTTCTTTTTAAGGATTTTGTTTCAAATGTTTTTTTTTTCATTTCCTTCATAATTATAAAGTCTTCTTCATATTTTCCCACTTTTTGTTTATTTTCTCCATTCATTCAAGAAAATTATCCATAGGAGACAACATTGAAATTTTGGAAGTCAAGAGAATTATATATATGTGTGTGTGTAAAATAATAATGATTATTAAAAATTAATAATATTATTATTTTGCATATATTTTTAATAGTAAAAAGGTTAAATTATTATTATTAAATAATCTAATAATAATAATAGAGATTAAAAAGATTTTAAGGAACCATACTTATTTAAAAGTGTATAAATGTTGGTGAATCTTACCGATTCTTAAAACACCAACTATAAAATGTTTGGCTATATTTTTCAAAAAATATTTTAATTTCCAAGGATTTAATATCGTTTATATAATAATTTGGCGATTTTTAGGGTGAAAAAAGTTTACCCCGTCAAAATTGGGCGAAACAAGGCTTCAAAAATTGCAAAATGGCGAATCTTTTTTTCGAGAAAACCCCCTAAAAATAGCCCATGGACTAAATTTCGCCCCCAAAATTATCCCTGATTAACTATAATAATTGTATTATAAAAAAATTTGATAAATGAAGTTAGGATTTAAACCCTAGGTGATGTCGTAGAGGAGAGAATGGCGGTGAGGATGGATTGACGTGGGGAGATGGATTGAATGGAGTGTGCATAAGAAGTAGGGTGAGAAGGGAGGAGTGAAGAGAAGGAATGGAGGAACACGATGAGGGATATGTGGTGTTATGTGCATAAGACGGTCGCTATGGAAAGGAGCAGTGCGAGAAATAGGGCAGGATCATGTGTGTGGGAAAAGGGAGTGTGGTAGGTGATGGGAAGGCCAAGGGAGGGAGAGTGAGATGAGGGAGGGAAAGCACATGTGGGATGGTATGGAGTGACACGTGGTGTATAGCAGCATGGAGGTGTAGGGGACTGGAGAGGAGCGCAAAGTTAGAAGGGATAATGATAAGTGCAGGTGTAGAGGGGTGCGTGGAGTAAGTTGGTGGTGGAGGAAGGTGAAGCTACGAGGAGAGGAATGACATTTGTTTTTTGGATGCACATGACAAGTGTAGACGGCAGGTTGCGTGAAGGAATTGTCGCAAATCTTAGGTGTATGGGAGCGGTGAGAGGCGTAGGAATGTGCAGGAGGTGGAGAGAAGGGTTGTATGGAGAGGGGGTGGAGGGGTGAAGAGTTCACGGGAGTAAGGAAGGTGCGATTGGGAAGAGGAGCATGCGAAAATGTGTGACTAAGTGTAGGGGGAGTAATGCAGACATGGAAAGGTAAGTGGATGGGAGGAATTGTGTGAGAATTGATAGAGTGAAAAGGGAATTAGTGGAAGGAAAGATGATATGGTAAGGCAACGAGGAATGGAAATGGAGGAGGATTGAAGAATGAGTGATGTGTGAGAGAAAATGTAGAGAAGATGTAGAAATGGAGAATGATAAACTATGAATGATTTTCTTGAGGAAGAATATGAGAGTGTGTAGAGAGTCGAGCCTGAAGCTCTGATACCACTTGTAAGATGAAAGTCTTATATATTTGGTATATTTGACAATATTTATTGAATATATGAATTGATGATGAGAATAATACAAACGGGGTGTATAACACACCAATGTGTGATAAGTTTGATCTTTTATTAAGTGATCGTGACTTATCATATTTAAACTAATTATATAAATAAATTTTAATTTATGTTAGAATATACCTTTTGGTATATTACAAGGCCTCAACTTGATGACGTGACAGTCCTTCCCACCACCAGTATGATTGAAAATTTGGGAGATAAGATGGACATCAAGCACTCCCATGATGTGACAGGGAAGGAGCACATGAAGGTGGATTTGGTTGGCAATTTGGGCAGGGTGTTGATGATGAGGTTTTAATGTGACAAAACGGGATCATCCCAATACATGTTAGTGAAGGATGCATTGAAGTTAATGACCTTATGTGGAGTTAAGGATGATCATGGCTAAGGTTATAGTGGCAAAGAGCAATCCTTATCTTCTTCTTATGCGAAAATTGACAAACAAAAGCTTTGGTCTTACCATAGCAAGAGTTGAAGGTGTGCCATGGAGATGTTGTCCAAGCTTGCAATTACAATTATTTTGAGGGAGACGGGGCCTAAAACACAATGGGGTTGTTTTAGGAGTAAGATTCCTCTTTGTGCTTTGCTAATCCTTTATCCAGGTGGGGAGAAAGCATATAATTTTTGGACTACCACACCGTTCTTCTACATTTGTAGTGGCGCATAGTGGTTCTATGATAGAATTATGGTTCGAAAGGCTCATGGAAATAGGGGATGCAATGGTCGTCAAGGTCTAGGATTCAAATATAATACATGGTTCATGTAGGAAGTGAAAGATTCTCATGTTCTGTACCATTGATATACTCCTACTCGCATTAAGAAGGAGATCACTCATGTTAAGAAATGGTTAAATCAATAATAAGAGCTGGTTGAAGAGGAACAAATGTAATAAGAAATGGCTTCATGGCTTCCCGATGCAGGGGTATCCTGAACTAGGTACATGAAATATTTAAAGTTTGCATTATTAAATTGAAAAATAAAATATTTGTTAGCTAAGGAGCATAAGGAATTCCTCCTGCAAATGGATGAACTTCAGGAGCATCCGAGGATGAATGCCAAGATCCACTTGATTGCAAAGGAAACTACAGGATTTGAGTTTGTAAAAAAAATTGTTGTAGAAAAGTACCACCCATAAGCCTCAATTCAATAGATGCCTTTGATACCAATTTACGATCACGATGAGAAATCCCCATAGTGTTTCTAGGGCTAGTGTTTGTTTTTCAATTTCTAGTTATTATATCATGATGTTAGGTTCCTTTAGACATTACTATTGTATCATGCATTATGGGTATAGGAAGTTTTTGGATAGATGTTTAATTACCATTATTAGTAGAATAAGGATCATCATGAATGTTGATCTCATGTTTTGTAGCTGGTCAAGTTTCCCAAGTGGCTCAAAGCTATCTAAGACTCTGTATTTTTTCCTTAATGTAAATAGTTTATCTTAAAAAAAGGCATTGAAAACAACATAGATATTCCAATAAAAATATCAAATGAAACATTATCATTTGTAGTGAATTAATTTTTAACATGCATTATTTTAAAAATATAAATATCTAATCCCAAATAAAAAAGAACATATTGATATACATATTAATTTGAATAATGTTTTTCTTTAAAATTTATTATGGATAATATATTTTATCATACAATTCTTGTTGGAGTTTGAACCCATGTGTATGTATAAGATAAAGAGTTTGATTTTTAAAAATTGGTTTTCCACTATCAACCAAAAAACAACTTAACACGTATTCAATGTAGAATTTTACAATCTTCAACTCTGATTTCTAATTTTACTAATACATGGTTTAATACATAAATTCATTCAATATACATTTTGCAAATGAATTATTTACTCATAAACAAATCAGAATTACAAACACATGAAAATCCTCTACTACATTACATAGAGTATAAATAAATATGAGTCGTGCATGAAAAATTTCAGACTCATAACTTTTTGGCCAGCTAGATTAGGAAAAGCCCCGAAGGGAAAACCTGTGAGAGAGAGGATTATTTTTTTATTCTTCAAATGTACAACATCATCATGAAAAACACAAGGACAACTTATCTCAACCAATAGACCAACTTTTCAACCTATAAAACAGTGCATTAGCAGCCTCATTTCCTATGCATAACTTCCTCGAAATGTGTGCTAAAAATGTATAGTACTGACTGCCTATTTAGTACAGTCACCTTCTCGACTTTCGTGCCTCATGTAAGGTTTGAGTTTCTTGGTTTTAGTTCTTTCTAACACAATAATCAACTACCTAGAATTGTATGCCCTTCCATGCCTCGAAATTCATGCATGTTTTCTATAGAATCTCTTTATACAGATAACTGCAATACAAACAAATTTAAATACACAAAATTTGCTCCTTGAAAATTGTGTCATGACTAGGACAACATGCAGCAAGTTCCTTGTCTGGAATTCAATGTTGCTCCTTGATTTTGGTGTCACCGAAATGATATTGTACATTTCTAGAATTGCGTGCCATATTCACTCTATCAGTTGCTCAACCTCCTTGGGAATCGTGCTAGGGTTCTTTCTCTCTCTCAACTCCTCCCCTTTTCTCAAGTCGAGTTGCTTTCCAAGTCTCATGGATGGAATAATAAAGCTTCTCCCTTGTCTTTTCATTTCCTCTTCTAAGGTAGTTGAATAGTCATTGGATCAAGGGCCCACATTTAATCTAGTGATTTCACATCAATTGATGAGAAAATTCACTTTTCTCTCTATTAAATAATTTTCTTTCAACTTCCTCTTAAATTTATAGAAAAATCATTGTATGACTCTAAAGTGGACTAATTACTTATACAAGGGTCATGTCACTTTTCCCCTTTTTGTTATTTAGGCACAAATTCAATAGGGAAACACTTCCATGTTATAAAATTCAACACTCCCTCTTACCAAGGAAAGTGTTCTCCCTCACTCCCAACTTATCCTTAAAGAAGATAAACTGCTGCTTCACCAAAGCTGGTAATTTGCTCATGTGCTTCTCACACAAGATGAGAAATGCCCACCGTTTCTAAACTCCTCTCTAGAAAGGTCAAGTCTAATGTCCCTTCATGTTACAAATCATCGCATGAAGAACTTCTTAAGCTGCAACACTCACCACTTCCGCTTCACATGGGAAGTCCTTTTGGCTTGTCTTTCACCAGAATCACACTCCAGTCTCACACTGATTATTGTATAAGCTCCTTATGTCTCTGGAATCGATCCCTCTACAGATCTTGCACTTTACACTAGTGCCACATGTCGAGACATCTCATCTTTCCCATTCACCAATGACATGTCATACCAACTGACCCTCTTTCCAACACTGGAAGATGTAACCTCTCACTTACTCCCTTTAATCGAAGACTGAATACTTGGTACCACTTCAATATTCAAAGCATCTTGCTCTCCTCTCTGAATCGAGTTTTGAATACTTGATTCCACACCAATTCTTGGAGCTTCTTGCTCTTCTTCTATCTCAAACTCAAGACCTGATATCCACCCAGGTGCTCTTGATGAAGGTTGTCCATGCACTACCTTCTCACCATCTATTTGATAACCTATCAACACAATATCAACCGGATCCACTCCCACTACATAGATAAATATGTGTTCACACTTAAACATCGTTGCATACCCTGCACCTTCCAGGGATGGAATAGAGAGTCTATTATCTTTCAAACCTAGAACATAAAGCATTCTTGATACCTCCAGAAGCTCTCCAAAGTCTAGATGGAACCATACTCGCCCCACTCCTCTCACTGCATACATTGTTCCCTCTCCATCCTGTATGAGATTCTCTAGGCCTATCTCTAAACTGAGGAATGCATCTCACATCCTTGTCACGTGGATATGATTCCCACTACTAACTATCCATCTCTCATCAAACTCAACCTTAGGTTGATTACTATCACATCCTAACACAAATGAGAGAAAAGAAAACTCTTTCTTGAACTTTGCAGTGTAACTCTCTATCTCAGTTGTAGTTGCATATTATTCCTCTTTCTCCTACTTTGCCCTCTTCTTCATAGGACATTGGCCAGTATAATGGCCAAACTCATTGCATGCATAACACCTGACTCTACTTAGGTCCTTCTTCTACTCACCTCTTTGTTGCTTATCCCATCCCTTAGGGCCCTTGTTAGACTTATTTATTGTAGGCTTACAAGGCAATAGTCTCCTCTCCCTCCTTACTATTTAATGAGCTATCCTGCACATAACTTCTTCGAGTCTCCTCCTGTAGTAGGGATTTCACCCTAGCTATAGGCAGGAACAGCTCCCTTCCGTCTATAGGACGGAAGGGTAGGGTTCCTGTTGGTTGGAAGAGAAAGAAAACCTACAAATGTTAGGGCTAAGCTGTAGAAACCCTGCAAAAACTGTTAGAAAACGAAATAGCTACAAGAAATCAATGGAAACCTACAACAAAGCATGAGTAAGAAACCTGCAAGCAAAAGATATTAGAAAACTACAATATATATGACAGAAAACACAAGTATACCTTATCTGGGTGGAAATGGGCCACCATGCCCTAGCCTTGGGAGCACCACTCAATGGAATGGAAGCTTTGGCTTATGGAGAAATGGAGGAGAGGGAGGGTGAATGGCTTGAGAGGCAAATGGTCTCAAGGCACTCACACAGGTAGCATAACGATAGGGAAAGAAGGAGTGTTTTGAGAGTGACCCCCACCCCTCTATTTATAGCTTTTTCCTAGAGATTTAGGGTTTTAAGCCCCTGGTTATGGCTTTAGCCCCTTTTTTGGGATTTTAGCCCCTTTCGATTAATTCTGAGCTCCTTTGGGGGTTTTAAGCTCCTCTGAGGGTTTTTAGCCCCTATGAGAGCTATTTTGGCTCTTTTTAGGGGTTTTTAAGCCCTTTTTCACATTTTTGAGCCTTTCTGAGGGTGTGGGGATCAAATGAGGGTTGTGCATGGATGTCTCTAGGTGGTGTAGGTCATGTAGAGCTCATTGGGGGATTTTTTGGGTTAACAGATTGCCCACTGATGTGTGAGGGCAATATCTCATCGTATGACCGAAGGACATCATAGGATTTTCTGGGGAGAGGTGGTGCTTCCTGGGCTGGGGCATGGTGGATTTTGGATTTTGTATTAATATGGTTCCCATCAATGAGTGAGATACAAATAATGCGTGACATGTATATGGACAAGGCGGGCATCCCCATGCTCGTAACGATGTCAAAAGAATAATGTGCTCTAAGCTCTATAATACAAGAGCTGATCATGTAAAACTGTTGTTACAATAGTGGTTGCCTCAATGAGAGACTGAATACAATACTGATCTGAAGAACTGCTACATTGGACCCATGGCATTCTCATGAAATGTTATATCTTCATGACTGATGGCCTGATGGATTTAGAGCGGTACATAGTTTTAGGGACCCACTGACGAAGAGTCAGAGTCTCTGTGGTACAAATATGTTGTATCAATCATAAATCTATATAGAAGCACTGTTGTGGCTTCTGAACACTGTCTCCAATGCAACCCGAAAATAACAAGGGACGTGAACCTGTTGGGGTCCCTCAAATAGACTCATCAATGTGTTAGAGTCAGGTGACATCCGGGGTCTTCAACCAAATATTGCATGGACAGTTACCCTGTATGAATATCAACGATGCGATGATGTAGCTGGAGTCGAGCACATGAGAAACAACCATCCCGAGAGGCACTAAGGACTCCTCTCAAGTGGTCCAAGGAACTCATCAATGAGGTTAATGAAGCCAGGATACATGGACCTCTGGGTCTATCCTCTGGAATATGTGTGTTGTCGTCAACATAGGGAGCCCTACAACTAGCCAAGGCAATGGTGTTTCCTTGACCAGAAGCGTGAGGGAGATAACCAAAGGATGTGAGGCAATCTGAGGATTGACCCACTGAATGGGGGGGAGATGGGGAGAAGTTGAACAAGGGCAGGGAATCATAGGGGACTCAAACTTCCTTTGTTTAGAGTATGACGGCAGGGCGAACCAGGCAGCAAATGAAACTGACTCATGGGAAAGGGATCATAGCTATAATACCGAGGATGTAACTGGAGATGGGAAATACTTGGGGGAGGTAGAATATTTTGGTATTGATGGGATCCATGGAAGACACATTGTAGAGTACTCTGAACAAAGGTGACCCAAAGTGGGAATGTTGCCAAACGGTTATCTGTGGGGTGGTGTCTAGAGACACCGTTGTGGTACGATCTCGTGGATTTTTTGTGAGCCCGAGAAAGTAAATACTTGATGGTGCTTTCAATTTTAGAGAGTTTGAAAGCATGAAGAAGACTCTAGTGGGGGCTCTTTTTCATTGGTAGTCTCCTATGCCTAAAAAGGGATAAAAGTATACATAGGAGAGCTCGCCCAACCTTTAGGGGATGAGAGACTTCTCTACCGTTGGTAGTCCAATCAGGCCGAAAAAGGTTAAACCTGTACTGATTGGACAGTCATTCAAATACTTTTACGAGCATGAACGAAATCAAGTTTGCTCGAAGATATTTTCTTGATGAGGAGGCTGGAAAAGAGCTTAACGACAACCCATGGTGAGATTTTTCATAGAGTTTGGCCCCTCTGCTCAAGAAAGCATAAAAGGATGCAGAGGGGAACAATATTCGCTTGAATGTGACAAGGTGGTCCTTTTCATTTGATGGTCTACATAGTCCACAAAAGGAGATAAACGAGACGATGTAGATGCCCTTTCCTATACTTTAACGAGCTAGAAAGGAAGCAGCTATGCTCAGCAATCTTTTCATTCTTTTAGGAGTCAGAAAAGAGCTTAAAAGAAACTCCAATATGGTCAACCGATCGAGGAGGCACTAATGGTGCCCCTATGTCGAGACAGTGGACAGTGGTCCAAAGGTCATCCGTGTAGTATCGATGGAGTAGTGGCTCTTGAACATACATAGGATAGATCACGACAGAGGCACGCAAACCGAGGTGGCTCTCAGAAAGAGGTCAAGAGAGCTGTGTGTGAGTTGTGGTGGACGGACTTGACTACATGTGATGTGAGTGCGAGTCTGGAGGCAGTTATATGCCAAATGCATGCAACAGAAATGATCTGCCTTCCGGGTGATGATCTAGAAACTCGCGTAAGGTGCAGTGGACGAATTAGGCAGCTATATACTAAAATGAAATGATGTTCCTATCGGGGAGATGGTCCGGGAACCCGCATGAGTGGCGGTGGGCAAGTGTAATGCAAGTACAGGTCTGGAGACACTTGCATCACAATGATTGGGCTTGTAAACCAAGGTAACTTTCGGGAAGTGGTCCCAAAAAAATTTTGTAAAACATGAGACGATGATCTCATAAATAGGTCAAATGGGGCCTATAAATGGGTGGGGACCACTTTGTGAGGTGTCATTGTCACTGTTCACTGCAAAGTTGGAGAGGTGGGCCCTAAATTTATTTTGAATATTTCTCCCATTTCGACCGGCGGTTTCGAGATCCGCTACTTGCAGGTAAGAGTTCTTGGAAAATCTATCCTTTTCAGTGGTTTACATTTTGAATTTGCTCACCCGGGGGTCCTTTATAAGGCTATTAGGGTCTCTATGAGCCAGGTCGCACCTTTCATGGATAAAAGAGTGACTGGGTCACACCTGTGAGGCTTTTTTGAGTGACCTGGTCGTTCTTTTTGCCAGACAGGTGTGACCTGTTCCCCGGGTGGCCTTTTTTGCTGAAAGCGGTGGCTGACAATTGTGTTTTGCTTGTGCAGGATAGTTGAGATTAAGTGTCGTGAGAGGGATTGTAAAGACCTCTAGGAGGCGACATTGCAGGACGAGAATGTGCATGGTGCATTGGCCCATTTTGGATTACTAAAGTTTATGTGGATTCCTCTTATGAAGAGCTTGCGTCTACTACTGCAGACTTTGGTAAGCTTTTGGGATATTGGGGAGGAGGCCTTCATGATACAGGGACAACGTGTTGAGATTACGTTGTTAGACGTGTACTTTATGACTGGGATCCCTATGCTGGGAGTTGTCGGTGACTTGGCACCAATGATGTCTCGAGGGGAGATGTTGGAGGAGCTGTGTAATAGGCACTATTACGCTACTATGTATGTGCGTGGTTCCTATATCTTAACATGTGGTATTGAGGATGTGTCAACATGGGCCATTGCGACCATGTTGCTGCGTATATTGGGCTCTACAGGTAGTCACAAGCTATCTAGGGTGCAGCTGCAGATAGTAGAGCGTGCCATGGGGGGCACTTACTACGGATGGGCCCAGATGTATCTTCTTACTGTTCGGCGTCAACTGAATAATGCAAAGGCATCTGGGGGAGACTTTTGCTTTGGGTCCTTCTTATGTGCTTTATTTTTTGAGAAAGTACCTACTTTGCGTCCGCATCGGGCATTGCGGAATGGTGGTCCACGGGAGCCGCGGATGCGCAGATGGTGCGAGATGATGGTACGAGAGGGTGGTGGTAGAGTGGGTCGTTTCTTCACCGAGGAGTTGCTTGAGCAGTGGCGACAACTCCCAGTGATTATTGAGGAGTACCCTTATGTGGGTATGGACTATCGTGGGGACCCTGAGATGCCCCGAGCTCCAGGCCAGGCATGGGGGCCAGCTGGTATATATGTGTGATGTTTTTATACTCGTCTTTATACATAGTGTAGTTGAGTTGGTTGATAGTTGTATGATTATATGTATAGACTGGTGGTGTCTTTGTTTGTGTATAAAGATATTGGTCCTCACCCGTCGCCTGGATATAAGAGGCGAGTGGTCGCTATTGCGGAGGCGGCGGTCCCTATGGGGAATCCTCGTAGGCGACGATGGGAGGCAAAGCCTATTTTGCCGCACTTGGAGTGGCTAGTTGAGGGGATCTCCGATGATGGCCAACAACATTTAAACAATGAGTTGATTGCTGTCATTCATAGTGTGCCTCCGGAGTGGACCTCTGTGATGAGGAGGATGGTCGTGGCCTGTGATTACTTTCGTCAAGCAGCGCGAGGGTATCTTCCTGCAGAGGATGATGAGTTCTCTGAGGAATATGATGATGATTATACTGAGCCAGATGATGAGGATGAGTCTAAGTCAGATTAGTAGCTAGTGGGGCTGTCCCTAGTGCGTTGGTGCACTTAGAATTTTTTGCATCGCTATGTATATATAGCTGAGAAAGCATATGTGGCTTCTCATTTTGTAATGGACATCTTTTGGACATGCAATTTATCTCTCTAGATATATATTTTTTACGCACGTGGATGTGCTTTTTATGGTTTTATATGTGAGTCTTTTTATGATGATGTGAAATGAAATGCCTATGTGATGTATTTTTACATGTGTATGCATGTTTATGTATGATGATGCATGATGTTATGTTTGTATGTTTCCTATATGCGATTATGAATGTGCCAATTTAGAATGTCATTAGCCATTTGATCTGCTACACTATTGAGGTTTCTGGTAACATGTGTGGATGTGATGGATTCAAATGTTCTAACCATCTGTTTAGTGCGCATGAATTTTCTAAAGAGGCAGGGATCACGTACCCGGTAGTAGTTGTTCAATTGGGAGACAAGCAGCTGGGAGTCAAAGAAGACATCGATATGGCAAATGCCTAATTGGAGAGCGACGGCCAAGAGGCCATTGACACCATAATATTCAGCCTGGTCGTTGGTCGCACTACCCACACATATTCCGTCGATATGGATCAACTCATGCGACGGGGAGTAGATGACCCATGCAGCCAAGGCGAGGTTTGGAGACCATCTTCTTGCTCCGTCAGCAAATCCAATGTACCGATCTAAGGTAGAATCCATCTGGAGCAATGAAGGAAACAATACATAAGACTCACTTTTAAAAAATGTGTAAAACAAAAAGGGAGAAGACTATATTACAAGATGAACTACACATCACTAAAGAGGTGATGTTAAAGGGAAGGTGGTTTGGACTTTGAGGGGATCAATAGTCATTCCTTTGTGTGACACAATGAACCCTAGGAGACGGCCCGTTGGGACACAGAAAACACACTTGAAAGGGTTCAAGCGGATTTTGTACTTGAGACATCGTAGGAAGGCTTGCCGCAAGTCATCCATGTGTTGTACTTGCTCTTGTGACCACGTAATGAGGTTGTCAAGATAGACCAACATGATGTGGATGAGGTCGCAGAAACAGTGTGTCATGCCACGCTGGAAGGTGGTTCCAGCGTTCTTCAAACCAAAGGGCATTACTCGATCGGTGAATGTGTCCCAAGGGGTTGTGAATGCGGTCTTGTAATGATCTTCTTTCCGGCTCTGGATTTGGTTATATCCGGAAAACCTGTTCATGAAGGAAAATACCTCATGTCTGGCGCACGCATTGATTATCTGATCGATGAAGGGTGTTGGGAAGTTGTCTTTAGGACACACCCCATTTAGATCACGGAAGTCTGTGCAAACGCAGATGGTACCTTGTTTTTTATTCACGGGAACAGGATTTGAAACCCAAGTGGTGTACGCAATGGGGTAAATGAACCCGACTGTGCACAGCTTCTCAATTTCATCTTTGACCGTGGTAGCTTTGGAGGGATGGATGGGCCGTTGTTTTTGGCATAAGGGGGCCACATCGGACCATGTGTCAATGTGGTGTTCCACAATGGATGGATCCAACCCGGGCATTTCAGTGTAGGACCATGCAAAGATGTCGCGGAATTCTTAGAAGAGGGATTTGTAGGTAGCAACTTCTTCCAGGGAGCAGGATGCCCCTAGCATGATTTCTTCAACAATCTCAAGATTGGTTGAGATGTTGATTTTGATGGTTGGCGAGATGTTGGCCATGTTCCCTTCTTCAAAGGCATCTGGTGTCGGAATGGGATTTTTGAACCAGCCGACTTTCCCATGAATGAAATCTTTGGTTTCCATGGAAAACTAGTTAGACTGCGACACAAGCTCTTCAGGGAGGAAGAACAAGCGATGGTGCATGTCATCCCGGGAGTATTTCGAGGTGGTTAAGGCTTCAAGTATCTCCTCATCGTTGCGGAAACAATGAAGAGACAGGTTTGATGGACCATCGGTGATGGTGGAGACAAGAGGGTCTGTAGAACTAGACATCATGTAAATGGACATGGTGTCTGAAGAAGGAGGTGGGGGATGGACTTCTTCGATCAGAGTAATCTCAGATTCAAGGGAATGTTGTTGAAGGTTGGCTAAGCCATTCGAAACTTATACAAGTCTTGGCAGTGGTGAGAATAGTGTCCATACAATCCGCAAAGGGTGCAAGCATGGTTTGTTCTCAATGACTTGTTTCTCACTATTGGCCCACTTGGGAGTTCAACCACGGGGAGGTTTTCCATTGTATCCATGGCATCCAAGTGTGCGCAGATTATTGGAATCTTAGGGTAGTTTTGAGTTGGATGGCCCTGTTCTTCACAGATGGCACAAGGCGGGATCTGTCGAGGTTCAGCGATAGCTTTCGCGTTTTTTCCCCTAGCCCTTTTTGGGTGGGGCGTTGCGGGTGTGGATACGGTGGTTGATTTTTGTGGGCTGAGTAAAGGATGAGATTCAACCACAATGGGTTGCACAAGGGTCAAGACTACCTGGGGCATTGGAGGTTGGGCCAGTGGATCATGGTACCACACGGGAATTCCCAATGTGAAATTGGGTAAGTTTAAGGTAGCCATTACTGGCTTACTCATGACACCAGGCGAGGGAAAGAGGAAGGGAATTGTGTGGATTGGCGAGGAGCCCAGATAACTCCCTGATGGTTGCATGTGGTGATGAGGTTGTGGTGGCGGCTGCGCATAATTCTGCAGCTACAGATGATGCTACGGCTGCTGATGGTGTTGCGGTTGCGGATGGTGTTGTGGTTGCGGTTGCGGTTGGGGCTATGGTTGTAGTTGATGTTTGGGTGCAGTAGTGCTAAATGAGAGCATGCAAAAATTCATAGTTTGATTTGGTGTCGGTGGTGGTGACACTAAGGGGAAGGAAGTCGTCATTGTGGTATCGACAAACAACCAAGGGGCCCACATTCAACAATGGGGAGGTTGGTATGTTGTCAAGCATGGTGTTGATCGCAGGGATAACATTGGTGGGTGCAGTTAGCCCTTGTGGATCAATGGTGTTGATCATAGGGATAACATTGGTGGGTGCAGTTATCCCTTGCGGATCGTGATAAGTCAGTTGGTCAACCATCAAGATTTTCCCTTCGTGAGGGAACATCATGAGATCGAAAACAGTTGATGCTATGGCTCTCATGGCATACATATAACTTCTTCCGAGGAGAAGGTTATAGTCCAACTGAGCATTGACAACCTCTATGTCAAACAGTATTGTTTTCTTGGCCAATGTGATGGGAACGTGTGGGAGGATTCCTTGGGCTTTAGTGGGGTGGCCATCATAAGCCCAAAGAGTAGTAGAGGATGGTTGTAGAATTGGGGATCCAAGCTTATGCCAGACTAAGGTAGACATAATGCACGTGGATGCCCCCTCATCCACTATGCACCGATGCATGACCAAATTTTGGATGGAAACCGAGATTTGGAAGGCAATGGTTGATGGCATCCATGGTTCTCCATTCTCCGTGTTGAATTTGATCAACTTGGAGTTAGAGGGGTCTACAGTACCGAGGGCAGCTAGTAAGGGTTTCCGTTGTGTTGGGCAGGTTTAGAGTACCTCAAGATCGGACATGGCCATAGGTGTTTAGGCCAAATCATCCACGATGTTGTAGCTTACAACAACTCTAGCCGTGGCGTTGTTGGAAACCTGTCGTATGGGGAGGCGTGAAGGAAAAGGGGGTAAATGAAGAGGTGCGTTGATTGTTTTGGACGCAGATGCCACTGATCTGTCAGCAGGTTTCGTGTTAGTTTCGTACTGATTTCATCTAGTCTATAAATTGACCTCTTCAGTTGTCATGGCTAGCAGGTTGTGAACACCTGTTTATGTTGTCCAAGGTGCCCCCAGGGTGTTGGGATTGGGTTGGGGAGCAGGTGTAGTTGCTACTAATCCTTGGAATAGTAATGGGTTTTGGAGGACCATAGGTGGAGGCCTGGTGGTGTCGGGTTGGGTTGAGCTAGGGCTGCCATATTGGTAGCATGCTGAACCTCATTGTGAATGGCTTACTTGGCGCGACCAATGAAGGGGCATTCGTGTGTATAGTGCCCATAGACTTCACACAACTTGCATGGTTGATTTGTGTGCAACGTTGCATCTAGGTGCGTTTGGTTGAGGATTTTGGGCTGGCTAGTTTACCCCGGCATTATTGGGAGGGTTTGGTTGTTGACCGCCTCCCTGCGGTTGATTGTTGCCTTGGTTCCGGGCTTGGTTATTTCTGGCTTGCCCTTGTTGGTTATTGGGGGCTGGCTGGTTGGGATAGTTTTTCTATGCAAACACTTGTCCTAAAGGTGCTGGCGGAGTGGGGGCGGGGGCTTGAGCGGCTTGCACAGGCGATGCATAGTAGACTTGAGGGGGTGAAGGTGCCACAAATGTGGGCATTTGTCCCACATATTGTTGTGTCGGCCAAGCTAATGCCTGGGCCTGCTGCTGTGGCGCAGTTTGTGCATAAGAAGTTGTAGCTCCAAACTAGGACATCATTCTTGCATAGTCTAGAGTTTGGTTTTGGTAGGCAACACTAGGGGTGTTGCTTGGTTGTGGTAGTATTGCAGGTGGTGTTGGACAGTGTTGTGGTTGGTGGGAGACAAAACCTATGATGCCATCTACGAAATGGGATGCCCTCATTGCATCCCGGTAGGAGGTTCCTGCATGGAGAGCGTCTCGAATGACAGTGTAAAGGTATCCAGACTGTGCGTAAATGAGATCAAATTGTTGGACCTTCAAGATGGCCTCTTCCTCTATTTGGGGACGTTCGGAGGCGATGTCCTTGGCTATAGGTGGTAGCAAGGTTTTCAAGAACCAGTCCAGGAAGATCATGTCATCAAGGTTGATCTTGCACAAGCTGCGACATCGTCTCCACTCGTGGATGTAGTCGGTGATATGGGTCGCAGTGTTATGGCAGCAAGATAGCAAGATTTGCACTCCTTCATCATATCTGACGGGGAGTTGGAAATATTGCAGGAACATAAAGGCCAAGGAGTTAAAATCTGGGTACTTGGCTTGTGGTAGCTCAATGTACCACTTGGTTGCAGCACCTGTGAGGGTGCGTTGGAACAGTCTGAGTCTGATCGAATCACATACGATGTTATTTGATGAGCACCATAGGTGAAACGTCATGATATGGTTTTAGGGGCACTTCCCTTGCCTTCCCTTCAAACTTGGGAATTTCTGAGGGGAGTTTGGTTGGCATGGGAGGCCAAAAGTTTTGATGGCATATGGGGTCATTTGTTAACCGAGCCAAGTCAGGCAGGTTGAGGCGTGCCATGAAAGGAAGGTTTGACCCACGGTTGATGTGTGATGGGGCAGCGATGGTGGTGGGATTTGCAGAAACATGATGTACCTGTGTGACTGGTGGTACTTGTGGCACAGTTATGGACGGGCCACTGCCCCCGTGTATGGTAAGCAGCAAAGTGTGAGTGGAACGGCCATTGCCCCTAGGAATTCCAAATGGGACAATGTGAGTGGAAGGGACACTGCACCCAGGCATGACAGGTGGGGCAGTTTGACTGGTCAGTATGGGTAATGGTAGTTGACTTATGACAGGTTGCATGACAGTGCTAGGCCCACCAACAGGGGTGGTGGTGGTGGTGTGGGGTATGGACGTGGGTCCACTACCAATTGCCAAGCCGAAAATGGATCCGGGTTTGCACCAGCCATGGGGCTAGATGGTGCAATATGTAGATATGGCTCAGATTGGTATGATTTTGAGTCTGAATCGGAGGCTATGTGGCCTTCTGATGGTGTAGAGGGTCGTCGAGAATGGTCTCGACGATGTTGGTTCAAGGACCCAAACTATGGTGGATCGCCTCTTAGGCATGAGGAAGAGCCTGGGGGATCAATTGTGTCTGGTTGGTATGTCAAGTGGTGAAATATGGTAGTGACGTTTTGGACCCCGGTTTTAGTGGCTTCCTATTAGCTTTCACATGGTCACTCAGGCACCAAGACTGCCAGAGACAGCACTTGGTTTTTTCCTCACGAGAGTGCTAGTCAATCGATGGGGGTCGTTGCCCGTTTCACTTGGGAATTCCTCTCAACAGCCAGCTACTTTGGGGATCCCGTGGTACTCCTCACAATGAGTTTTTGGGTTGAGCCCAAGTACTTCCCACAGTTAAGGCAGTCAGGGACTTATGTCCTCAAAGACTACAAGCGTTTGAATTACTGTAAATTATAAATTTTAATGGCTAGCTCAACGTCATGAACTGAGTTTGGTTGTTTTATTTAGTATGGTTTGTGTGCATGTCCATTATATTTATGTTATACTTGGTGGCTGCTTATATGGTTTATGAATATTCCATAGATATTGTTTGGTTTATTGTAGCACTTATATCATGGATAAGTTGTTTATGAAAGCAGTAAATTGTAAACAAAAATTTAAATACATGCCATACCTAAATATGACCTATGGTAGCCTGACTAGGTGACTTCCTTACATTTGTATTTCTCTTCAACCAGGAAAGAGTGTTGGGCTGTCAACACAATGGGACTCAGCCCATCCATAGATCCTCAAGTCACTCTCCAGGTGCAAGGTCGGTCAACAGGGCGGACGCGAACGCCATGAAACCCCCATCGGTCTCCACCCCCTCTACCTTCTAAGTCACCCATTTTTAGTGGTCTTGAAAAATTATAGATGAAGTGCCTATTACTATACCAGCTTCACCCTTTGTCTTATCCCAGAATACCTCGAAGAGTGATGACTAGGTAGAGGAGGAAGGGCTAGGCAAGATATCAATTTCCAATTAAGAACAGAAACTTAACATATAGTAATTTTATTTCAAGATTTGTAATCAAATTCATTAAACCATTAACCATTTGATTTATCAGTTATTTACACAGATTTATGAAATAAACATAGATTGATGGACAGAGGAGGCTGAGCCGCACTGACAGTCCAAATAGCTTAAAAATCTGAATCTTAGAGACAGACCGCTATTTTCGGGGGAAATGTGGCGAGGGGTTCGCCAAATTTTCCCCAAATCAGGAGAGGGGGTTGCTTAGAAACTACAGACAGGATTGATCTGCTTTCTGAGAGGAAGTCGCACCTTTCGGCACTGAATGAGCGACTTGGTCGCTCCTTTCGGCACTGAATGAGCGACTTGGTCGCTCCTTTCAGCCCGATACGTGCGACCTGGTCTGAAAAAAAAATTAAACATGAGCCAGGAACGGCCGACAGTAACCTGTATTGTGGTCGAATGGGCTCGGTTTGGCCTTAAGGAGGCTCAGTTGTGAATTAAAATGCAGAAAAAGATAGATCTAAACTAGATTTGAAAGAAAATTAAACTAGGGCAAATAAAAACTGAAACACAAAAATTAAATCCAGGGATCTTGTGGGATCGACCTGGTATGGTCACCAAATATGTAGTAGGGATTTCACCCTAGCTACAGGAAGGAACAACTCCCTTCCGTCTATAGGACAGAAGGGTAGGGTTCCTGTTGGTTGGAAGAGAAAGAAAACCTGCAAATGTTAGGGCCAAGCTGTAGAAACCCTGCAAAAACTGTTAGAAAACGAAATAGCTGCAAGAAATCAATGGAAACCTGCAACAAAGCATGAGTAAGAAACCTGTAAGAAAAATATATTAGAAAACTACAATAAAAATGACAGAAAACACAAGTATACCTTCTTTGGGTGGAAATGGGCCACCATGCCCTAGCCTTGGGAGCACCTCTCAATGGAATGGAAGCTTTGGCTTATGGAGAAACGGAGGAGAGGGAGGGTGAATGGGTTGAGAGGCAAATGGTCTCAAGGCACTCACACGGGCAACATAATGATAGGGAGAGAAGGAGTGTTTTGAGAGTGACCCCCACCCCTCTATTTATAGCTTTTTCGTAGAGATTTAGGGTTTTAAGCCCCTAGTTATGGATTTAGCCCCTTTCTCCCAATTCTTAGCTCCTTTGGGGGTTTTAAGCTCCTTTGAGGGGTTTTAGCCCCCTTTTGGAGGTTTTAGCCCCTATGAGAGCTATTTTGGCTCTTTTTAGGGGTTTTAAAGCCCTTTTTCACATTTTTTAGCCTTTTTGAGGGTGTGGGGGTCAAATGAGGGTCATGCATGGATGTCTCTAGGTGGTGTAGTTCATGTAGAGCTCATTGGGGGATTTTTTGGGTTAACACCTCCTGAATGAATTTTTCCCAATGATGGTCCCAAGAAGGCATGTTCTCTCTGGCTATAATAACCTCCACAAAAATGGCCCATGGCTTTGTCACACCATTCAAGGTTGTTTGCACTAGCTCACTACCCTCATACTTCTCTCTAACTGCACCAAGATCATCCCTCACATGAGTGATCCTGGTAAGGTAAGAAGCAACATTTTCGAATGTAGCCATCATTATGCTCTTCAGTAACTCTCTCAGTACCATCTTTCAATTTTCATTTGAACTCTGGTACAAATTGGTTAAGGCATCCCACATTTGGTAAGCACAATCCTTGTTAGACATGTGTGGGATCACATAGTCCTTTACCGCGTCAAGGATGATCTTATCTGCCTTGATGTCCTTCTTGTTGAAGGATTCCAACTTTGTTCCATCAATAGAAGCATGTACTTATACTGGATTTGCTTAAGTATAGTCCACTATCCTATCCCATAACCCGTTCTCCTGCAGAATAAGTACAACCCTTGCTTTCCAATGAATGAAGTTGGTTGCCTCATCCAACCTTTCCTCCAACTTCAACCCAGTATCCATCTCAATGAAAATGTAAGTGCAAATCTGCCTCTGATGAACAAAAGAAAACTCCCTCTAAAGTCTGGAATTACAACCTATTAATTCTGCCATGTTGAATATTTACCTAGGAAGTGTTTGTCCACTCATGCCTTGGGGTGGACAAGGACACTTTAAATGTGGTCCCTAGCAAAATTAAAAGGCGAGAATGACTTTGTGATAAAGTGACCTTTTAATAAACGCTTGAGTTTATATTTTAAAAGTTATTTTATGGGTATTAATGAGGGTGTGCATTAATTCTCATTATTAATTAAAAAGTGTTTTTTAATGAGGAAATGAGATGGCCCTATATTTCATGTAGTTGGATTTTAATCTAAGCCACTGAAATCAAGGTGGAAGTTACTCAAACAAAAAGGGATTAGGAAAGGCAAAGGGAGATCATTGTTCACTTTCACATAAGAGAATTTTGAGAGCGGAGGAGCATAAGAAGAAATAAGGGTTTGAAGCTTGATTTCAATCCCAAATTTTCAGAGAGAGAGAGAGTGTGTGAGAGAAAAATTATGGAAATATTCCAAAGGCAGGAAGAGAAAAAATCTGGGCACAATCCTCAAGACAAATTTGCAGTAGGCGCAACTTTCGAGACTGTCCATACAATAGCACAGTTTTCGAGGAAATCTATACAACAGTCCATACACCACATTTTTCAAGGTGATTTGACCTGTCTATACAGTTTCGTACAACACACAAAATGAGCTGATTTGACAACATTTAATGATGTTAACAAGGTCGTACAACAACAAAAATTTTAGGCAAAAAAGGTGTCCATACGGGCCCACATGTGGGTCGTACAACACAGAAATCGAGGCAAGCGTATGGTGAAGTTCCAGAACGATTTTCAAGGTGTTATCAGGGAGATAAGTATTGTTGTTTAGATTTTATTTTTCCCTGCAGAATTAATAAAATTTCTCTCTCATACAAGTTTTCCCTTCGAGGTTTTTCCTAGGTCAATTTGACCAAAAATACGAGCATTTAATTTTTCATGTGTGTGGATGAATTTGAATTTTTTAGTAAGAGTTTCGGGTTGCTATAAATTTTCAGAGTTCAAAAGTTGAAAAGAAATCTCATGTGTTTTACATTTTCAGTCATTTTTTTAAAAAATTTAATGCACATGTAATGATTGGGTTTGGGCATTAAACCAAATGCTAAACTAAAATTGAAACCGGGTTAGGATTCTTGAAAATTTTCATGGTACCGGAGCAGAGTTGAAGGCTGAAAATTACACACAGAAATAAATTTTAGACTTGGAGAAATAAGGGAAAACAAGGTTTTGTGAAGAAACAGGTACTTGGACACTTTTGCAACGATGGCTACTAGACTAAGGCTTGAGGATAGGCTGGATGGGGCTATTAATTTTAGCCCATTGAAGGCTAGGATTGTACTGATATTGTAGGATAATGGACTATGGGAAATAATAAATAATACTACTACTCATCATGTCACTATTCCTACAGTTGCAGCTGATAAGGCTACTTTTGATAAACTTGACATTAAAACAAAAATAATCTTACGTGATTCCATTAAAGACCATGTTATATCACATTAAAGCAAAAATCATCTTACATGATTCCATTAAAGACCATGTTATACCGCATATTTATGGGAAAGATTATGCTCATCATATGTGAACTACTTTAACTAACCTTTACCAAAGTTCCAAATAAAATCTGAAAATGGTGTTAAGGGAGAAACTGAAGAGCAATAGGATGAACAAGGGGGAGAACATGATCACCTATCTCCCTAGGATTACATAGGTTCAAGATGAACTTAGAGCAGTGGGAGAGAGGGTGGTGGATGCAGAGTTGGTTCGTACAACACTGAATGGCATGCCAAAGCCATGGTCTATTTTTTTTTGAGTCAATTGTTGCTCGTGAGCACATGCCTACATGGAATCATCTTTAGGATGATTTCATACAGGCGGAGACCCATAGGGGATATGTACATGGGAGTACATCTCACAACAACAATGATGAGGAAAATGTGGTTTTAGTTGTAAAGGGGAAGAAGAAGGGTTCCAAGGGTGGAACCGAGTAGTAGGATGGAGAGAAGAAGGACATGAGCAAAGTGAAATGCTTTGCTTGTCAGAAGTTTGGGCATTATGCTGGACAATTCCCAAACAAGAAGAAGAAGAAACAACAAACAACACCTTTAGCAGAGATTGATAAGTATGCTGCTATATTTGAGAGAGATTTTTCTCTCTTTGTTGGTGGCTATGTAGAGAGAGCATCATCCATTACCAACAGGGGTTTTGAGGACCAGATGGAGCATTTCATGGTCGTTGGGAATTCATTGAGTGCTTCCACTAGTTCCTCCACTTGGTACATTGATAGTGGAGCTTCAAGTCACATGACAAGTGTTAGGAACATGTTCAATGAGATTTTTGAGACAAGCTTGGAGTTGGAGGTTTTATTGGGCAATGATACAGTGGTGAGAGCAGTTGGACGTGGGACAATCTACTTTGACAGGGAATCCATGCAATCCATGTTTCTGAGGGATGTCTTGTACATCCCTGGGCTGAAGAAGAATCTTGTATTAGTTTCCATGATTCAGGACAGAGGCCTTGGGGTATATGTCCTAGATTGGAAAGTTTACATCTTTCCCAAAGCAGAGGGTCCATCTGCTTCATATGCGTTTGGAGTCAGATGCGGGAAATTGTACAAGCTTATCTTCCAACCACATCATGCAATGCCACTCACTCGGAGCATCAATGAGCTGTGTGAGTTATGGCACAAGAGGATGGCCCACCTTCATCATTCAACTTTGAGGATGTTGAGAGACATGACCACAGGTTTGCCAAATTTAAATGTAGAGCAGAGTGGTGTATGTAGAGGGTGTGCTTTGGGAAAGTACACCAAGACTGCTTTTTCAAGCAGTGACAACAGATCAAAGGGAGTGTTGGAGTTAATTCATTCAGACTTGTGTGGTCCCATGTCTTATGCCTCATTGACAGGTTTTGAGTATTACCTTACTTCATCGATGTCTTTTCCATGAAGTTCTAGATCTACTTTATGAGAAGTAAGAAGTCATAGGAGGTCTTGATTCGGTTCCAAGAGTTCAAAGATCTTGTGGAGAACCAGACATGAAAGAAGATCAAGGTACTTGGATCGGATAATGGGGGTGAGTATAATTCCCATGCATTCGATGAGTTTTGTATACATGAGGGTATCAAGAGGCAGTTGACGGTTCCTTACACTCCACAATAGAGTGGAGTGACATAAAGGAAGATCCGTTTGATAGTGGGTGCAGCTAGAGCCATGTTGCATGATCAAAGACTTCCTTTATTTCTTTGAGTAGAGTCATGTAGTACAACTGTTTATGTGCATAACAGGAGTCTGCACAACGCCTTAGGGTACAAAACTCATGAGGAGATGTTCACCGGGAAGATTCCTGAGATAGGCCACCTCTATATCTTTGAATTCCTTACATACTCACGTGTCCCTTCTAAGAAGAGGACAAAGTTAGAGGCTACTGGAGAGAGGGGTATATTTGTTGGATATGACGAGACTTCGAAGGCTTTCCACGTTTACCTTCCTGCATAGAGGAAATTTGTGGTAAGGAGGGAGGTGATATTTGAGGAGGAGTGAGCCTTTAGGAGATCTCAAGATTTTGAGATAGAGGAGCAGCAATTTAGTCCACAGGTGGCATCGTCTCAGAGTTCGGTGAGTTATGGCACAAGGCCACAGGTCTCTGGAGTGACTGGGTCACAGGTTACAGGTACATCAGTTTTAGGGACTCAGTCTACAGGGACTTCTGATACAGAGACAGGTTCATGGATCACATGTTCAGAGGTTACACCTTCAGATGATTCAGATACACACGGTTTAGGTTCAGGTTCACCAGGGACAAGATCTCAAACAATTGGTACTTCTTCAGGGAGACATTCATCTGACGAGGATGTAGAGGAGGGTCCGCCACATGATGCTACTTCCAAGAAGAGAAAACCAAGTTGGATTAGGGAGCTTGTGAAGGAAGCAACGAAGTTTGTGGGGCCACTCAAGAGGGAGGTCAGAGAGAGAAAGGCACTTGAGAGATTTTCCAGCTACATGGCACATGTGACTAGCTTGCATGAGTCCAATCCTACTACTTATGAGGAGGATTTCGTATGCAAAGTTTGGACAGATGTCATGATGGAAGAGTATAGTTCCATCATGAAGAATGGTGTGTGGGAGGTGGTTTCGAGACCAGAGGGGAAGTCAATTGTGACTTCCAAGTGGCTCTACAAAATCAAGCATGTTCCAAATGGAAGCATTAATAAGTACAAAGCTTGGTTTGTAGCATGAGGGTTCTCACAAGTAGAGGGAGTTGCTTATGATGAGACCTTTGCATCGGTTGTTAGATTTTCTTCAATCAGAGCAGTGATCTACGTTGTGGTAGAAATAGGTTGGTGGACCCATCAGATGGATGTGAATACCTCTTTTCTCAATGGTCTTCTACAGGAGGAGGTATATCTAGAGCAACCATAGGGCTTTGAGATTTATGAGAGAGATTATCATGTTTGCAGGATGAAAAATGCCTTGTATGGTCTAAAGCAAGCCCCTCAGGCTTAGTACTCTAGGATTGATTCTTATTTGCTTTCAATTTGGTTTCAGAAGAGTGAGGCAGATCCCAACCTTTACTACATTGTGGTTTGAGGTGTTTCGTTCATTCTTCTATTGTATGTTGGTGACTTGTTCATTACAGAAGAGGAGCATCTGATTGAGGCATGCAAGAAATATCTTGCTTTGGAGTTTGAGATGACCAACCTTGGGTTGATGCACTACTATTTAGGCATGGAAGTGTGGTAGGAGGATAGACATGTTTTCCTGGGGCAAGGAAAATATGTTGAAGGTGTTATGGGGAGATTTAGAATGGAGGATTGCAGACCCAGGTCCACACCCATGATCACCAGCTGGAAGAAGATTCATGCTTATGAGGGAGAGTTGGTGGATCCTGCTTTGTTTCATCAACTTATTAGTTCATTGGTGTATTTGGTCAACACTAGACCATATATGAGTTTTGCAATGAACACTCTCAGTCAGTTCATGTTGGAGCCCAAGAGAGTGCACTAGACAACCGCAAAACATATATTGAGATACCTTGTTGGGACTGTAGATTGTGGTATGGATTACAAGAGGTCAGGTGGAGTGGACTTGGTTGGATTCATGGATTCAGATTGGGCAGGTAGTACTTCGGATCAGAAGAGCACTTTTGGTTGTTGTTTCAGGTTAGGATCGACAGTTGTGTCATGGTTTAGTCAAAAGCAAAGGTCCATTGTTTTGAGTTCTGTAGAGGCTGAGTAAATGGCATCCAGTCAGGCTAGTTGCGAGGAAGCCTGGCTTCGCAAGTTCATGGTTGATTTATTTGGTCAGGAGTTGAGGCCTACTATCATTCATTGTGACAATCAAAGTTGCATCGGGATTTTTGAGAATCCAATGTTTCATGACAGGTCAAAACACATTGAGATCATATACCACTTCATCAGAGATTATGTCCAGAGAAGAGATGTAGAGTTACACTACATTTCTACATATGAGTAGGTAGCAGATATTCTCAAAAAGTCTTTGGGAAGAGGAAAGCATATACATTTCATAGACAAGACAAGAGTGGTGAAAAACACCTTCCTCGGTAAGACGGAGTGTTGAATTTTTACCTAGGAAGTGTTTGTCCACTCATGCCTTGGGGTGGATAAGGACACTTTAAATGTGGCCCCTAGCCAAATTAAAAGGTGAGAATGACTTTATGATAAAGTGACTTTTTAATAAATGTTTTAGTTTATATTTTAAAAGCGACTTTATGAGTATTAATGAGGGTGTGCATTAATTCTCATTATTAATTAAAAAGTGATTTTTTAAAGAGGAAATATGATGGCTGCTAGATCTCATGTAGTTGGATTTTAATCTAAGCCATTGATCTCAAGGTGGAAGTTACTCAAACAAAAAGGGCTTGGGAAAGGCGAAGGGAGATCATTGTTCACTTTCACAAAAGAGAATTTTGAGAGAGGAGGAGCATGAGAAGAAACAAGGGTTTGAAGATATTTCATTCCTGAATTTTGAGAGAGGGAGTGTGAGAGAAAAATTCTGCAAATATTCCAAAGACAGGAAGAGGAAAAATCTGGGCACAGTTCTCAAGACAAATTTGCAGCAGTCACGAGTTTCGAGACTGTCTGTACAGTTTCGTACAACAACACAATTTTTGAGGCAATCTGTACAACAGTTCGTACAACATGTTTTTCGAGGTGATTTGACCAGTCTGTATAGTTTCGTATAGCACACAAATTGAGGTGATTTGACAACATTTAATGTTGTTAACATGGTTGTACAACAACACATTTTTCAAGGTAGAAAAGGGTGTCTGTACAATTGCATGTGTGGTTCATACAACACATAAATCAAGGCAGTCGTACAGTGAAGTTCTGGCATGATTTTCAAGGTGTTATTAGGGAGATAAGTACTGTTGTTCATCTTTGATTTTCACCTGAAGAATTAATAAAATTTCTCTCATACAGGTTTTCCCTTCGGGGTTTTTCCTGGGCAATTTGACAAAAAATCTGAGCATTTAATTTTTCATATGTGTGGTTAAATTTAAATTTATGAGTAAGATTTTGGCTACTATAAATTTTTAGAGTTCAAAAGTTGAAAATAAATCTCATGTGGTTTACGTTTTCAGTCAAAATTTGTATTTGTTAATGCACATGCAATGATGGGGTTTGGGAATTAAACCATATGCTAAACTAAAACTGAAATCGGGTTGGGGTTCTTGAAATTTTTCATGCCCTCTTCACTTGACCAAGCTCTAATACCATTTAGAATTTTCACACAATCTTCAGCTCTGATTTATAATTTCACTGATACATTGTTTAATACATAAACTCATTCAACATACACTCTGCAAATGAATTATTTACTCATAAAGAACTCAAAGTTACAAACACATGAATGTCTCTACTACACTACTTAGAGTAGAGATAAATATAAGGCACGCATGAAAATTTTCAGACTCATAAGTTTTTGGCCAACTAGCTTAGGAAAAAACCCCGAAGGGAAAACCCATTCGAGAGAGGATTCTTTAATTTATTCTTCAAATGCACAACAACATTATGAAGAACACAAGCACGCCTTATCTCAACTAGTAGACCAACTTTTCAACCTAGAAAATAATGCATTAACAACCTCATTTTCTGTGCATAACCACCTCGAAATGCATGCTAAACAATGTACAGTACAGACTGCCTGAAGAGTACACTCACCTCCTCGATTTTCATGCCTCTTGTACGGTTTGAGTTTCTTGATTTTAGTGCTTGCTAACACATCAATCAACTTCCTATAATTGCATGCCCTTCCACGCCTCAAAATTCATGCAGGTATGCTACAAAATATCTTTGTATGGACAACTTCTATACATACATATTTAAATGCACAAAATCTGGTTCTTGGAAATTGTGCCCCTGACTGGGAAAACATGCAGCAAGTTCTTTGCTCAAACTTCAATGCTCCTCGATTTTGTGTCACTGAAATGTTATTGTATGGTTCTAGAAATGCATGCCAGATTCACTTTGTTAGTTGCTTGAACCTCCTTGGGAATTGTGCTAGGGTTCTCTCTCTCTCTCTCTCTCTCTCTCTCTCTCTCTCTCTCTCTCTCTCTCCTCAAGTCGAGTTGCTCTCCAAGTCTCATGGATGGAATGTTGCTCTCCAAGTCTCATGGATGGAATAATAAATCTTCTCTCTTGTCTTTTCATTTCCTCTTATGGGGTAGTTGAATAATCACTAAATCAAGGGCTCACATTTAATGGATTAGAAAAATCACTTTTCTCTCCCTTAAATAATTTTCTTTAAATTTCCATTTAAATTGATTGAAAAGTCATTTTATTGCTCTAAAGTGAACTAATTACTCGTCTCAAGTAGTTAGTACAGGGTCATGTCAATTTTTCCCTTCTAGCGACTTTTTTTTTGTAAGTAAGCACCCACAAAGTTTTGAATCGATGACCTTACACAAGGAGTGCCTTAATAGTACACCCATTCACCGTCTATTCTACACCCCATGGGAAAAAGGTAGGTGGGCTTGGCCCTGGCTAGCTTTCCTCACGGCGAGCCACGCCCTCGCTCAGGTTCGAGCACAAGACCTGTCTGTCATTACGAGTGCAAACTTACCACTTTGCCGCCTCCACCGACCTTCTCCCTTCTAGTGACTTAGGCACAAAGTCTTTAAGGAAAAACTTCCTTGGTATAAAATTCAACAAAACACAATTATTTGAGTTGGATGCTAATATTTATTATTATTATTATATGGTATAAAATATAACAAAAATTAACATTCAAAATCAATAAATATAAATCACAACAAATTTGTTTTTATACAAACTAATATCAAAATAATAATAATTTAATTTTAAATCACCATTTAACTAGGTGTTATATTTAAGTATAAGATCATTTTGTTTTGAAAACCTCTTTACATACCTTTTTCACACTAATTAATTTATGAAAGATGCATATTCTTTTAAATTTATATTTATTATTTATTGAGATGAAATAGATATTTTTAATATTTAAATTTCCTTAAAATATAAAAATTAACAATGATATTATATCTTAGTATGTAGATTTTCACAGTGTATCAACACAGTGTTTGAACTTTTAAATTTCACTGTGTTAGAGTTTAAACAAGAGCAACGCCTTTCGAGTGGACACTCACCCATCTTCGAGATTTGGTTAAAGTTGTGTAGAGTGTCCAATCAAAACATGTCCATCTTGTTTAAACTACTACACAATGAAATCCAAAAGCTCAAACACTATAATGATATTATAATTACATTGAAACATTTCTAATTCCTAACCGATTTATATAGAATTTACAGTCTATACTCTATTCAAATAATTGCCAATATAAATTTGCACTATAAAATATACACTCTTTCACTTACAAATATGAAATCTATGATTTTATTAAATCATTTCCTTGCACATAAAACTTGGCAAAGGCTATAAAATATACACTCTTTCACTTACAAATATGAAATCTATGATTTTATTAAATCATTTCCTTGCACATAAAACTTGGCAAAGGTACATTGCTTTGCAATTAGAGCAACCCTTCTAAATCCCTTGTATAGATCATAATGAGGCCAACTCTTTGTATTTTAAGGAGCCCTTTACCCATCATGCATAAAAGGCATTTCTACATCCATTGAAGTAAAAAAGCTTACTCTTAGAACAACTAGTCCTCTATAATCCATTTGAATGCTTTCTAGATTAATGCGAGTATTGAGTTTAAAGGCTAAAATAATACAACTAAATGCATTTTTCGTTTGATTTATTTCCTTTTTACTTTTGATGTGTGTCTATTAGTGTTATAAGAGCACATTAGTCCAAATTAAATATGTTGATTTTTATTTTTTTTGGTTCGAAGTGGATTGGTTGTTCCCATTAGTGTTGATTGATTTGGGATTTGAGTTGGTCTAACTAATTGATTTAGGGTTAAAATGATTAGTTTTTGTACCAAATTAGTTCACAAGCTAAATAATCTTTAACAATAAAAATACGACTATATAAAGCTCTTAAACCTTAAAACTATCTTGTATAAAGACACCACATCCCCACTCATCATTGTGCATTTGTAAGCATGGGATAAACACACAGCTCTTATGGGTGCTAACAAAATTTGAGTGAGTTTGAGTGCACTTACATAAGGAAGAAAAATTATTTAGGATGATAGTGGTTGAACAATTAAGCCTTCGTACAATAAATCGTTTGGTTGATGCACAACCAATTTTTGAGCAATGTACATGATGTAGATCACCTTGGGCAAAGCTCATCCCTCCCTGGATTGGATCATGAAGAGTTAACTAACACATTTATGGAGGTTCACTTCATTTGAATGGCATTGAATCCATTGTTAGAGGGGATCATATTGGTGTTTGTGATGGAGCTCATGCAATTTCAACTCAAGATATTAAGGATAAACATGTAAAGGATGACCTAGGGGATGTTATGCGGTGATTTTGTTCTTGTCTACTTAGGATATTAGTATATTGTAACTAACATCTATGTTTATGTACAGTTGTCAACAATTTGTTTGGTCATTGTGGGTCAAAAGGTCTTATTGATTACCCATGTTGATATTTGACCCCTTGACCCCTTGCTACAAGTTGTTTTCCTCCATTATCATGATCACATTTATGTTTTTAAAAACACTATTTGCCTGCTTAATGTCACGATAGCTTTCAAGGCTACTTTATAAGTGTTTACACCATGTTTTGGGGTGCCTCGTGAGATACGGGGTACATGGTGTATGATTAACCCCTAAATTGCTTGCGACAAATTTGCACATTGTAAGTGAGTTACACAATGGTTGTTTGACTTCGGTTGGATCCTTGTGTGACATCTTGGTGACATTCTACATGTTGGACACATAGAGGAGGTTGCTTGCTTGGAGTGTTGGAGGAGGATGTTTTGGCATTCTGGAGGAGAGTGTTGAGCCCTATACAACATGGGGTAGCTTGGATAGTTGCATGGAGTTTACTTGGGGACACTTGGATTGTGTTCAATTAGGGGGGATGGACCCAACAGAGCACATGGATTAGAAGGATTGTTGGAGTCTTTGGAGGACCAGATGAGGAGCATTAGACACATGTCATGTCCCCAATTAAATAATTCCCAAATAAGAATATTTGCAAATAATGTTTCACCAGCCTACTAGTTCCCTAGGTGGAGATGGACACATAAATTTTGTAATAAGGGGATATGGGACCCAAAAGGACATTATTTTACCATATTCACATTTAAATGGGTCACATAAATGATAAATGCTAAGAAAATAATGTGGCATGGGTTCATGAAGACACTTGGAAGCTTGTGGATCCTTTGGGTGACTAGTTTGAACTTGCCATGATATTCATCCAAATTTGAACACACTGGTAATGTGATGTTATTGTAGGGTGATGTGATGTCAAATAGCATATAATGATCCAAGGAATTCAAATTGGTAAAGGAGAGTAACTCCCATGGAAGAGGAAGATACTAGAAGGCAATGTGTGCCACTTGGAAGGATATTACATGCACTCTATGACAACAAATGATGAAAGATTCTATGACAAGTATGACAAATTCATACATGATTTCAGACATATGAAAAATATGACATGACAAGGCTAAAAATAGCCACCAAGAGGTCGAATTTGGGAGTTAGAGGTAGCCATTCGAATTGGGGAAAGAGTTGGAGCTAGAAGAGGAATACAAGTGTCATGAGAGTTACTAAACCACTAAGATGAGTTGGAGGAAGGTCATGGAGGGAAATTCGACCTTAGAAGGCCTCATGAAGTTAATTAAAGGATTTCACAAGGAAGGAGAATATCTTTTTATCATTTGTTAATTGGTCTTTGGAATTTTGGAGAGCTTTTGCTTGTCTATTACACGATGAGTGTTCACTCTCCCTGCTTGTGAACCAATTTCAAGGGAGTTGGATTCCTTTCCAAGTTGGTTGATAGAGACACCATTCACACCTCTCATTGGAGATTAATTATGGATTTTTAGTTGTAGGTTGAAGGTCCATATAGTCGAATTCTCATCTATTCCCCTATTCTCTCATTCATTCTTCTCCTTTTCCCCACACTCTCATGTTGAGGACGCACTTGTTGGAGTGGTGCTTGTGCTTTGTTGAGTATATTTGATGCCCAAGATGTGAAATATGATGTATGACTCTGTAATCTCATGTCCATGTGCTCTATAATTCGAAATATTAGAAATCCATGTGTGAAAGGCTTGCATTCCCATGAGTTCGAATGACTAGTTTTCATGTGTTTGGATTCCATTTCAAAGGAGTTATATATTTGATATGTATTAAAGAGTTTATATGATATTAAATGTTGTTGAGGAATAAATATATATTATATGTATGCTCGTCATTCATCATGTCACGTTCTGAACTATTTCATGTACTTTTATGAGTTAAAATGGAGCTAGCAATGTCATTTCCCCTAAGCAATTATACTGAAAGTTATCATACAAATGTTGTACTTTATAACTAGTTTGAAAAACTAATACCCATGATTAGTTACAGCCCCTAATGTCTGATATTCATCCCCATACTCTGTTCTCAAAGTTGGGAGAGTTGTACTACATTTGGAGAGCCAAAAGTGTCATCTACCCTTGGGGGTTTTAACATCGGTTTCCTAGTGTGTATGTCCTTTTTTCCCTATGGCCAAAAGCAAGTTTCAGAATCAATTGGAAAGTGAATGAGCATTAATATTATGCATTATTATGTCCTAATACCCCTCAACCTATTCCACACATAATTTGAAGTCATTTGGGTGCATTTGGGTCAACTTGGGTTTCATTAGTCTAAAGCTAGAAATTCGCCAAAGTCATGCAAACTTAAGTAACACGTCAAAATGAATTTCTGATTCAACCATTAAGTGTCTGAGGTATTTTAGTATGTTTTAAATCCCATGGGATCCCTCCATGAGAATTTTCGAAAGGTTCGGTGGTGTTTGGAACACCACCGAACCACATGTTCAAAATAAACTTGTGAGATCTAGGGAAAATTATGCAACTTCATAAATTTCACCTCTTTCCTGATGGTTCCCAATCTTAACCGTGTGAATTTACAACCTTAGGATTGTTATGGAATAGATCAAATAGTAACAACAATGGACAATATTTCACCTCTTAACAACCCCAAACAACAAGGCAATCCAAGAGAAAATATAACGAACGTGTGACAACAAGGCAATCCAAGAGAAAACAGAGAGATACTTTTGACCTTCTAGAGTAGGATTTATGACCTCTTTATAATATCTTAATTTTCTTTTATCCTCTAAATCTTTCTCACACCACAGTTTCTCTTTAAACTTAGAAGTAACAATATTTTTAATGTTATTAATATTTTGCATTGCAATATTTTCGTCGATCCCCCAATGGTTTAACCAGGCCCTAGTATCTTTATACCAACCTCACTTGAGCCTTAGGTGGTTTTGGCTGGAATTAAAAGCTAGCTTAGGAAATCTATGGTCTCCCATGTTATTGATTTTGTGCTTGTACAATAGGAGCCTAGTCATAGCTAGGCTCTCGATAGGGGAAAGACCCACTTCTATAAGGAGAATATGATATGGTGTATTGCTTTTAATTTTGAGGTTATATGTTATAAAATGCTTTTGGATTTGCTCAATCTTTCTCCACGATTCTCTAGAGATGCTGCAACCCCAAACCTCACATCCATACAAGAAAATGAGAGTGACTAAAGTTTCAAAGAGGAACTTCTTTTTATCCAACATCACAAGGTTTGCTGCTTTACAATTATTTTCGAGACCAAAGTAAGCTTTCCACCCTCCATTAATCCTTTTCTGAACGCTATAGTTCCAATTGAGCTTGTGATGAATATCAATTCCTAGGTACTTGTAAGAACACACTTTCTCTAGGTTGTCATTGTCGTACACAAAATTAACTTTCTCTAGGTTGTTATTGTCATACACAAAATTAGCGTAAGTGTCCTTCTTAGATTTGATAATTTCATCGATAGACGTTTTTCTCCGAGGTCGCGTTTGAGAAACCTTGTAGCTTTCGTCCGCCATTGGTCAAATTTTTGGTCGTCGATTGATCAAATTAAAACGTGACACGTTTATTTTTATCTCCCCCGTATATCCACTGGTTTCTGTATGCCTCCGGATAGGTTTTCCGCTGGTCTCTCCCCGTCCTGCTCGGCTAGGGCCATTCTGCTCGCCCATCCTGCCAATGTTCCGCACATAGCCACACCATTGACTGTTGCATGTTTCCCTAGGCAGTAATGAACCCTCGAGCCCTCTCTCGCATATTTCCTCTTGGATCTGGATACCCTATTCCAGAGCTGCCAAATCAGCACATGCTGGGAGCATGCTGGCAAAGGTTTTTTTTATTTTGGCTGCACACCTGTAACTTGCATTTGTCCAAAAAGATTCAGGGCTTCCACACTTTGCCCATTCTTCTCATATCCTGAAATCAGTGCAGTCCAAGAGGCTACATCTTGCTCAGGCATTCTCTGAAAGAGCTTCAGGGCATCATCAACTTGCCCATTTTGCATATAGCCTGCCAGAATTGTTGTACACGATACCAAATCTGATCCAGGCATTTGATGAAAGAGATTGAAGGCCTCATCAAATTGTCCGATTTGTTCATAACCTGCAATCATTGTATTCCAAGAAACAACACTTCTGAGACATTTATCAAACAATTCACGCGCTTTCTCTATCCCCCCACATTTTGCATACATGTCTAGAAGGGATTTCTCCACAAACTCGTCCATTTGAATCCCACACCTTGTTATTTTCTCATGGATCTCCACACCCTATTCCAGGGCTTCCAAACCAGAGCAAGGTTGCAAAACACTAGAATAATTTTTCAAGTCCGATTCCTCACCTTCCCTTTGCATTTGATGGAACAAGTCCAATTCCTTATCGCCATAACCATTCTGTACATATCCTGCAATCATTGCATTCCAGGAGACTATTTTACTGAAAAACTCAAGGGCTTCATCAACATAACCATTCTGTGCAAAACCTGAAATCATTGCATTCCATGATATAACGTCTGGCTCGGGCATCTTTTGAAATAGCCTAAGAGCTTCACCAAGAAGCCCATTCTGAGCATATCCTACAATCACCGTATTCCATTAGACCACATCTCGGTGACGCATTTTATCAAACACATTGTGTGCTTTCTCTATACTCCCAAATTTAGCATACATGTCTATAATAGCATTCTCCACGAATACATCACATTCAATCCCACTACTCAGAATCTCTTTGTGTACTTCAATACCCTGTTGCAGATATGTCAATTTGGCACAAACAGGCAGAACACTGGCGAATGTGAAATTATTGGGTTGGATGCCTGTTTTCTTCATTTCGCGAAAGAGTACCAATGCCTCTTCGGCGCGACAGCCATTCCTGGAATAAGCTGTGACCATCGCAGTCGATCTGAACAAACATCAATCTCAATATTGCATTGTATTGACAGTTTTCCAAAGGCCGGTCTCTAATTTCTGCGTATAGGATTTGGATTACAGAGCTACATGTTTGTATTGACAGTTTTCCAAATTCCTGTCTCTAATTTCTGCGTATGGGATTTGGATTACAAAGCTACATGTTTGTATTGACAGTTTTCCAAAGGTCGGTCTCTAATTTCTGCGTATGGGATTTGGATTACAGAGCTACATGTTTCAACTGTGCAAAGGAGTAACTCATTTTCACAGCCATGGAGTGATGCACAGGGGAATTCATATTATAGTTTTCTTTTCTGGGTTCATTTACACTGATGTATTACATAAAATATGAGGAACCATTTATTTTTGTGAATTAAAACCTATGGTGTTCGTGTTAATTTAAATTACCAAAGAAGATCTATGCATCCATATTTTATTATTAATTGTCATCAATTTTATTATCATCCATTAATTGTCATAAATTTTATTATCGTCCATATTTTAGTATGGTGATTTTTTTAATTAATTGTCATCCATATTTTGTAGCATCCTCGTTTTATTATCAAGTTTGTTTCTTTTGCCAGGCTTAGTGTCTTTATCAATTTGCAGCTGGATATGGTAGCAGCTATATTGCCAGTTAGCTGATTGGTGGCTAGATCCAGAGAAAAGAGGTTACGAAAGTTCTTAAAGTCCAGATTGATGCTCCCAGTTAAAGAGTTGTTCTTTAGATTGAGAAATTGCAGCTTCTTACAAGATACCAGCTTAGGCAGGTCCCGGTAAATTTGTTATTGCTAACCATCAGCTGCTCTAGATTGTCAAGCTTACCAAGCTCATCTGGAAGACGTCCTGAAATGTTGTTACCATCAAGTACAATGACTGTGAGATTCCGCAAGTCCCCAATGCTAACGCTTAGATTGCTTGAAAATCTGTTGCAAGGCAGATAGAGCTGTCTCAACGACGGTAGTATGTAGAGATCATCTCGAAGCTGTCCAACGAGTTGGTTAGATATGAATTATCTCTTTAATCTCGTAAAAATTAGAAATTCAGAGTTTTATATTACTTCGAAAATTTTGATCATAAAATTTATCTTGATTTTTTTATTATTTTAAAATAATTAAAATTATAGATTTGTTTTTAACTAATCATGAACTAAAAATAAATTTTGTTTATTTAAAAAATAATAATAAATTTTAACCATTTAAAAATAATTTACATTATTAAAATATTTTAAATAATAATAAATTATTTTTTAATTAAAAAAAATTATTAATAAATTCAACTTTGTAAAATACATCTATAAAACTAAAATAATTGAATTAAAACATCACTATAGAAACCATTCACATTTAGTGATCAAATTTGAAGAATGAGTCTTAATTTAAATTAGAAGGGCATGAAAGATGAAGCTCAATATAAATAATTGTGCTTCAATTGATAGATATAAATTAACTAAACCCTTTCACTAAAACCATCCAAAAAACAAATATGGTTCTTCCAAATTTTTGCAATTTTAAACAATTGAGAATCTCTTAATATCTACTTGAAAAAATGATATATTTTCAATAAAACCTATTTTGAACACATCAAGTTGTCATATGTGCATCATTAATTTTACAATTGAGTAAGATAACAACTATTCTATTGTTTTTTTTTTCTAGTTTGAGCACACTTCATTATACAAAAAAAACTACTTAGACTACGTCATAACCATATCGGGGCATCCACGTGCAATCCAAGCTTGAGAGATGTATGAATGATAAGGATTGGGAACCTAAGTAAAAATAATACACAACTCAAAAAACATTAAAAAACATTCCTATATACCAAGCAAGTTACAAAGCTAGCATAAGTGGGGTCGGGGCATCAATTTTTTTTGTTCAACACTTGTCGTGAAAGCATACATGTATGGGATGGAGGGGCAATGGAATCAAGCCTACGTCAATTGAATCCTTGCAACTCACTGCATGTATGAGTCTCAACAATCTCCGTTTTAAATTGAACCAAAATACCAAAAGAAGTTTATTAATGGCTAGATTTGAGAAAAGTCGAAGTGAAAAGATGAAGTGATACATTGATGTTATTTTCCACTTCTCCAATTTTATCAACATTGATATGCTACTCGCGTATTTTGTTATATGCTAAATACTCTTGTTTTAAGACAATCATAACAAAAAATTTATATTGTTTTGAAAAATGTGTTTGTTGTGGTACTCAATCATAAGTTCGAGCATGTTGGGCGTTCATGTTTTGTAAAATGTACATGCACATCTTGGGGGAATACATAAAAATCAATGAGCACTTGGGTTGCATTGTTTCGAATAGGGATGTATAAAAAACAATCAATTTATGTGTTGAAGCTAAGTGATAAAAATATCAATGAAGTCGTAATGCAAAGTTAGTAGTACATGCTTACTTTTAAGACAATAACAAATACTTTATATTGTTTACGCATCATAAAATCATCCCACCACTAGGACATATATGCGCATTTTTCCTTCTGTAAATGCGCATATACGGAAGGAAAAATGCGCATATACGGAAGAGAGCTTCGGTAAATGCGCATTTTGCCTTCTGTTATGTGCATTTACAGAAGGCAAAAATGTGCATATACGGAAGCTCGCTTCTGTAAATGCGCATCTGGCCTTCGTCAAAATGAAATTCAAAAGGACGGTTTGATAAGTCCTCCTCTACAAGACTTCATTTCTTGCATGAGTATCATGGACTCACGACAACTATAAACAACACTCGATGTCATGCAAATACAAATAATGGCATGTAGCTAGGATCACAAACTATGCAAAGGTCGATTTATGCATTGCTATAGAGAGGTGTCATTGGGCACACGATATGGAGAAACAATGGTTATTATTAAAATTTAAAAAACAATTATTGGCTTAAGAATAGTCTTCAATTTGATGGGTGGCATGATTGTGATATAATCTCCCTCTGTCCTTCCCAACATTTGTGGTTTCTCACAACGTTTGTCGGAGGCGCTACCAAAATATATATATAAATTACTTGTCTTTACATCCTCTTCTCTTTAAATCCTCATCTCATAGTCATAACTAAGGATTATTATACATACACATCCTCACCTTATAATATGAATTGGGTCAAGGCACAAAGACAACCATAAAATATTAAATGTGTCATGACACAAAGAGAAAGAGACAACTATAAGTAAGTCTTATATTAAATTTAACATATAAGTCTTTAATTAACACTATCAACCGAGATTTGACACGTTGGATTGTTGTGATATTCTTATCACTCCTCACCAATGTGATTGCAAGGCATTCTTTGAAGGTGAAGTCCATAATTTTAGGTCTTATTCCTCATTATCATGCCTTTTGGTAAGACAGTAAAGAGGGTAGTGGCTTGCATTAGCATGAAAAACAGTTTCGACATAGAGGTTATACACATTAATTGTTTTAATTAATTAACTTATATTCCTACCCATGACTGTTGATTCACTGAATCGTTGACTAGTACAAGACACAACAAATTTTAGAGCCCCGAGCCCTTAATTATTAACACCTAAAACTTTCTCAAATCTAGCCATTAATAAACTTCTTTTGGTATTTTGGTTCAAGTTAAAACGTAGATTGTTGAGACTCATACATGCAATGAGTTGCAAGGATTCAATTGACTTAGGCATGATTCCATTGCCCCTTCATCCCATACATGTATGCTTTCACGACAAGTGTTGAACAAAAAAAATTATATTGTTTTGAAAAATGTGTTTGTTGTGGTACTCAATCATAAGTTCGAGCATGTTGGGCGTTCATGTTTTGTAAAATGTATATGCACATCTTGGGGGGAATACATAAAAATCAATGAGCACTTGGGTTGCATTGTTTCGAATAGGGTTGTATAAAAAACAATTCTAACAGGTGTAAATTCATTTAGCTGGTTTTTCTTATCAATGTTAGGTGTTGAATTTAATAGTTAGTAGCATGTTATTTTACCGTTTGGTTTGATTGTGAGTCTAATGGCGAATATAGAAATGACAACGCCTTCCAGCAAAATTTGATTAGAGTTTTGGAATCACAGGTGAGGACGTTATTCCGAGTGGATTCAATACTTCCAACATCATTGTTAACGAGCAAAACAACAATGGTTCAGTTTATGGGCTTGTCTAGTGCATGGGAGATTTTACTTCCTCTGATTGCAAACATTGCACATCCATTGCCATGGAAGATTTTTACGTTACGACAGTAAGTTTTTACAACAATTATAGTAACGTTTACAATGGCAAGAATATCTCTGCTTGCGACGCTGACATCACCAATCAGCCACGACACTTCATGAATGTTGTAAAAGTCATGCTCTCAAAAATTACAGCTAAAGCTAAGCAGGGTCCCAAACGTTTTGCTACAGATTCAACAACATCCCCTAATTGGACATGGTATATATACATCATAGGGCAGTGTACGAGAGATTTGCCGCAAAAAACTTGCAAGTTGCGGTTAGTGGCTAACTTCTGCCTCGTCAAAAATATTGTGCTAAACTCAAGGTAGAACACAATTCAAATCTATGAACTGATATTTGTGTTACAAGGTTTATCCATTTTTCAACACTTCCATTATTTCGTCGCCGCTACCATGACAAACTTCTTCTGTAACCGGTATATATTTTCACATGGTTTACTATGTGTTGCAGCTGCAACTGTTTTCCCCAAATTTCTTAAATTTTGGTCCCCTCCTCATGATTTAGTGTGGTTTTTAATCGTTTGGATCCTTGAACCTTTTGGTCGTGCTTTGATTTTGGATGGTTTCTTGAGGATTATCTTTTGTCCTGGTTTTCAGAAATTGCTCACGTTGGAATTGTTGTAGATCGCAGATTTAGAGTTTGTTTTGCTGAGTTGAAAATGGGTTAGGCCTTTTGTCCTTTGCAAAATGTTGTTTGAGAAGCGAAACAGTTTCAATCGCTGCCAATTTTAAAGTTTAGTGTCACTCAGATCGGAGGTTGTTGTCCTTTTTGCTTCCGCCGTTGCGGCTCCCAAAGTAGCTAGGCACCCGAAGTGTAAAACACTCTGCCCTCCGATTCGTGTCGCATCGCTATAACCTTTTGATCCTCCGTCGTTGCAGCTCTCAAACCAGCTAAGCACCCGAAGTGAAAAGCGCTACACTGCCGATGAAGGTCGCTTGTCTATAGTCTTTTTCTTTCCACCGTTGTGGCTGTGCGAATCACTTGTTTTCCGATGTCGTTGTCCTTCCGACTGTCGATTTGAAGTTTTCCCGCCCGCAGCTTAAGTCTTAACTTTTCCGACTCCGATGTGCTTAAGCGTTTCGCAGCACTCATCGCCTGTTAGGCCCGCCTATGTGGCTGTGGATAAGTCTACCCTGCCGTGTTAGCAGTAATGCAACCCATGATCTTTCTTGTTGAGCAGCCGTCTGATTGATAGAATTTGACGTTTTGTTTTAGAATGTAATCCCAGTGAATGATACACTTTGATGAAACGCAGGTGGGCTCAAAGGACTTTTCAGACTACCGCGGCGCGAAGGCATAGCAGGGCGTTTTTTGGAAAAGGTCGAACCGTGGCTAGCAGGATTGCAAGAAGGACAAACAAAGGAAAAGACAAAGTGAATAGCGACAAAGGCACAGACCCGAAAGATTGATCAGTTACTAATCAAATCATGAATATGTATAGAAAATAAAGAGGGATATGAAACGTTCAAAGAACCGAAAAGTCACACGTTTGGTGGGAACCCAAGCGGTCTACTGTTTTGTTTAAATATTTGAAAGTGAGAAACAGTCAGGGGGCTTTTTTCGCTAGAAAAACTTGTAACTTAATGCTTGTAAGAGGAACTATTTCGTTTTACAACCAGAGACTGCAAATTTTGCCGGTTGGAGGAAGTGCTATGTGGAATGTATCAATGTGATTAAATGAGCGATGTTGAATGTGAACTAATTCGTTTTCAGCTGTGTCTCATTAGATGTAAGAACGTTCTAATTTCCTGAACCTATGTTCTTGTCTGAATGTTTTTTTTCAGTACCTTGATGATATTTTTTCCACTATGAGTAATGGGAATTTTGACTGTTGATGAGCTATCTTATCATACACACTTTTATTCATGTTTATATGTTTGGCTATAAGAACAACTATCTGTGATTCGCCATAACACATGAACAGGGGGCATTACTCATGAATTAATACCCAGCTCTCTAGAGATAGTTTAGTTAGTATTTATTTCTCGCATGATTTGGATGCTTGTGAGTTCTAAGACGAGAGGTAAGAACTTGCGCATCACATTGTGACTACTCTCTGCATCTTTATCACCCTGCATTGTTAATTAGGCACGTGCATATCATACTTTAAGTCAAAAATACAAAACATACGTTGGATCGGGCTGCAACCGGTAAACCCTTTTGTTACTTGACCTACGGTAGCCGGACCACAAACCGGACGGATTCCCTACACCAAACAGTCACGGGCTAGTTGGGAACGTTGACTGGGGAGAATCCCTTGCTGTTGTTGCCTGCGAATTTCCAGGCCTCAATAGTTTCTGGCGCTAGAAGGAGGGCCGCTAGTGCATGGCTGGCCGAGGAAACCCGTTTTCCCGAGATTATTCCATCGGTAACAGTTCTGAAAGCAGTGGGCTTCATAATCCAATTCCAGAAGAAAGGAGTAAAGAACATTTGTTTTTTATTGACAACGAGGTTGTTGATAACCCGAGAAGACACACGAGGGCATATGTGAAGAAGATTGGAGGATTGCCGATCATCCCTGAATTGCCCAGAAGAGAATATAAAAGAAAAGATCGTCCTATATTGGAAGACTCAGTACTAGTTGGGGATTGGGAAGAACTTGTGGAAACAACCTTATAGGAAGTTGTACTGCCTTTGAATCAAGAAGGCCCAGATATTCCTCATAGTTCTCCTGCTCACACTCCTGTTTGCTCACCTCCTCACTCTCCACCCAGACTCATGGCAGGAGTTAACGCCAATCCACCACCAAGCCCACCAAATCCACCACCTGCTTGGAGAGCCAGATCACCTTTAAATCTAACACCTCCGTTACATTATTTACCTCAAGCCTTTGAGAAGATGTTGCCCAAATTCGACCCAAGTGAGAAGATACTAGTAGATGATCACATGCAAAGTTTTTACTTGGCCATAGAAGGGTTAAGGGCGGGGGAGCATGAGGATGTAGTTTGCAGACTTTTTTCGCACACCCTTAAAGGAGCTACAACATCATGGTATTTTGGGTTGCCTGCAAATTCTATCCCTGATTGGGATACATTCGAGAGAATTTTCAGAAGCAAGTATGCGACTCAAAAGACTCATGCAGCCCTCATGAAAGGACTATGCGCCTTGAAGAAAGAGATAAAGGAGAAGGTGCACGGCTTTACTCAAAGATTTGCGACATACCTCAAGAATTTTTCTGAAGCCGACAAACCTTCGGACAAGGTCCTGATTGAATATTATACCTCAACTCTAGGCCCTGAGTTGGCCATGTTTGCCAAAATAAGAGCCAAGCCTACTTTGGCGGAAACCTATGAAGAGGTGGAAATAGTGGAGGTTGAAAGAGAAAGTATCGAAGATTATCCCGAATAGTCAGGAGAGAAAGGTGTGGGAAGGAAAGCCTTATTGTTTACTAAGCCTAAGGAAGAGAAATCACCAGAATTTGAGAGTATGGCAAAAATGATGCAGAAGCTTTCTAACAAAATCATAGACTTGGAGAAAGAGAAGGAAACTCAAAAGTTCTATAAACCCTATTACAAGAAAAGAGAGGATAACAATCAGTCCCAACCTCCTCCACACAATTCTGCATCTATGAATTTAACAGAGGTAGGCATGGACAATTTTTGCACTTTCCATCAGCAACCACACTCTGAAAAGAATTGTCCTCAATGGATAAACTCGGTGACGTTGGTCATGAATCAGCTGTTGGATTCTAGATTAACAGAAGATGGAGATGAAGAAAGAAAAGAGAGTACCACTTCAACGAAGGAGCAAGAAGAGGAAACCATGGTTCTGTGGAATTTTGTTTCGTTATTTGATGCTGAAAAGGAAAAGAATCAGGGCTACAAGGACGTCATGGAAACCAACGTTACAACAAGGAGCCAAGGGTTGGTTAAAGAAGACAGTCTCATACTCCCGAAAATCAAAAGGCTGCAGAAAAATGTTAAGAAATTTCAAAATAATTCCGCAGCTGATAAAATTCCTGAATTCACCATTACCAGCCAGGATCCTAGGCAGAATGATGTGCAAGCCAAGCCCAATGAAGAAAAGATGAATGTTGGTAAACTGCACCCCATTGAACCGCAGATGGATTATGATATCATGGAGGACATAAAGAAGATAAAGGCAAACGTTTCGCTATTTGAAATGTGTAAAGTGCCGCAGCAAAAAGAAAGATTGTTGGAAGCGCTTGAGGCATTGGATGAGAAGCTGCCCACCGACAATCAACCTCGGGAAGAAGAAGAAATCGGAGAAACCAGCATTGGAGGTAAGTCTAAGAGCAAACATCCACCTTTCCTCCTCACTTTTGAAATTTTCAATCACAACGTACATAATTGCCTGGTAGACTCAGGGGCGTCGGTTAACGTCATGCCAATATCAGTCTGTAAAAAGATAAATGGGCAGCCTAAGCCATCCACGTGGAGGGTTGTTCAATTGGACAGGACGGATGTAAAGGTAATTGGTGAGATGGAGGATGCCCTAGTCCGTCTGGCATCAAATGATAAAGTGTGCCAAGTCATTAATATCGTGGTGGCTGATATACCAGACGCGTATGGTCTTGTTCTGAGCAGAGATTGGTCGGCCAAACTAAATGGATATTTTGCCTCGGATTGGTCGCATCTGTGGCTGCCATATAAAGGAAGCCCAAACCAAATTAAAATTTTGAGGGAGCCTCACATGAGGTACAACGTTACTCAACTGGAGGAGAAGAATGAACTAGTGGATTCTGTGTTGGGAAATTATTTTATTGAGTTGGAACCAGGAAATTACCAAGCAGAAGAAGCCAGCAACACATCAGACACCGAGCCTGATCTCCTTCAATTTTCACAGGCTGATGAAATCGATTGTAACATAGTAAACTTAGCAGTAGGAATAGACTCTCATACAGTAGGTAGCGATTTCTGGACTTTGTTTTTTATGGCTCTAAGACGTTAGAAGGGTCAGGGGCCGACTGTGTCCTGATCAACCCCAAGAATAATAAACATTTTCTCTCATGTAGATTAGAGTTCGAGTGTACAAATAACACGGCTGAGTATGAAGCGCTGGTGCAGGGTTTAAGGAAAGCAATCGAGTTAAAGGTAAGTAATCTAAAAGTTTTTGGAGACTCTGAAATAATTGTTAAACAGATCCGGAATCAAATACATTGTGTTTCCCCTCACCTGAAAGCTTATCAAAATGAGGTATGGGATCTACTCAAATGTTTTAACGCATTTAATATTGTTTCAATTCCAAGACTTAAAAATGCAGCAGCTGACTTGTTGGCCACATCAGCCGCTAGGCTCGTACCTACCAATAATCGATGCTCCGTTGAATTACTTTTCAGGCCCTCGGTACCTGATATGATCACCAACCTACGAGTATTCAATGACGATCGACAAATTATAGAATGCTTAACAAATGACGAGGTATTTAAAGGAGCAATTATAGACGATGAAGAACATCAGGCCTAGCTGAAGTATGATAATTTCATTCCTAAAGGAGTTAGAACGTTAGAAAGAATGTTCGATTTAAATGAAAAGTTCAGAAGACCATCCAACGTGAAGACTCACAGCTCATCTCTACAGTTCGAGCTGATAAATTTAGGGACTGAGATGAATCGTAAATATGTGAATCTTGGCAAATGTTGTTCACCAGCAGAAAGAGATAAGTTCGTCAGTCTGTTTAAACAATATAAAGATGTTTTCGTCTGGACATACGAAGATTTGAAGACATATGACACCAGCATCATCAAGCATGTTATCCCCATCAAAGCTGGCGTCAAGCCGTATCAACAACCTTTAAGAAAAATGCACCCAAAATTGGAACCGCTGATCCAGAGTGAAGTTAAGAAATTGTTGGATGCTAGAATCATTTTTAAGGTCAGACACTCTGAGTGGGTCTCAAATTTGGTGCCAGTAAGGAAAAAATCTGGAGAAATCAGGCTGTGCGTGGATTTCAGGAATTTAAACCGTGCTTTAGACAAAGATAACTATCCTGTTCCACCCATGGAGCAACTGCTACAAATGGTCTCAGGGTCTGAACTATTTTCTTTACTAGATGGATTCTCGGGCTACAATCAAGTATTAGTAGCTCAAGAAGACAGGTTGAAGACGACATTCAGGACCAAATGGGGAACTTTCGCTTATAGAAGAATGCCCTTTGGGCTTATAAACACTGGAGCCACATTCCAGAGGGCTATGGACATAGCTTTCCGCGATTTGATTGAACATAGTGTGGTGATATACCTCGATGATATTACAATCTTCTCAAAGAGGAGAGGAGAACACACGTTCCACCTAAGGCAGATTTTTGAACGCTGTCGAAAATATGGCATCTCACTCAATCCCAAAAAACGTGTGTTTGCTGTTACGGAGGGTAAGCTGCTTGGTCACATAGTTTCAAAGAAGGGAATCTCTATCGATCCGGAAAGGACCAAAGCCATTGAACAGATTCCCTTGCCCCATAACAAAAAGGGGATGCAATCATTTATGGGGACAATAAACTTCATGCGAAGATTTGTGCCTGATTTCGCTCAGATTGTCAAGCCTCTACAACAGATGGTGAAACAAAAGGCACAATTCAAGTGGACTGAGATTGAGAAGAACGCATTCAGCAAAATTAAAACTACTATTGCACACGCACCCTCCCTGAAAAGCCCAGATTTCGACAAAGATTTTATTCTGTATACTTTTGCATCTGATGATTCACTAGCAGCTGTGCTTACCAAAAAGGAAGATGGGGGGATGAATTCCCAATATCTTTCATGAGCACTAGTCTACAAGGGGCCGAATTAAATTACCTAGCCATTGATAAACAAGCTTACGCAGTATTCAAAGCAGTGAAACAATTCAGGCCTTATATATTAAAAAATCGAACCAAGGTGATCGTACCATACCCAGCTGTAAGGTCCCTTCTTGTACAGAAGGAGTTAGGTGAAAGAAGGGGCAATTGGGTAACAGCTCTTCAATAGTATGACCTCGAATTCAAGCCAGCTTCCATAGTCAAAGGGTAGGGGTTGTGCAAACTGATGACTGAAAATGGGAACAATGACGAACACGCCTGGAAGACGAGGCTGAATTACATTTGATGGATGTATGTCCTTTGTTCACAGCTCCCTATTCTTGGTATAGGGACCTCGGGCATTACCTACAGGCAGGACTATTGCCAGAACATTGGAATTCTAAGCAAAGAAGAGCGTTGCGTCTTAAATTAGCTTCCTATCAAATTGTTGAAGGAATATTATTTAGGAAAAATTATGACGGAGTTCTGCTTAGATGCTTAAAGAAAGAAGATGCGAAGAAAGTAATGATAGATTTGCACAACGGGCCTGCTGGGGGACATTATTTAGGAGATACTACAACCCAAAAAATCCTCAGAGCCGGTTACTATTGGCCTACGCTCTTCAAATATGCACATGCACATGTCAGGAAGTGCGATAGTTGCCAAAGGTGTAGTGGAAGACAACCCAAAGCAGCAGCACCCCTAAAGCCGGTGATGATCACAGAGCTGTTCTAGCAATGGGGGTTGGATATTATTGGAGAAATAAAACCGAATTCCTCCCTACAACATAAGTAGATTCTGACCGCGATCGATTATTTCACTCGCTGGGTCGAAGCTGTCCCGCTGCGCAAAATAAATGAAGACGCGGTCATCAGCTTCCTACAAGATCATATCATGACCAGGTTTGGAGTTCTAGTTTCGTTAGTCTTTGATAATGCTACTTACTTTTCAACAATTAAATTAACTGCTTTTGCTCATGATAAAGGGATAAAATTGCATTATTCTGCGAATTACTATCCACAAGGAAATGGCTTGGCTGAATCCTCTAACAAAAATCTGATTAGAATTTTAAAGAAGACTGTAATAGAAAACCAGAGGGGTTGGCACTCAGCGCTACCAAATTCCCTTTGGGCTGATAGAGTCACCCCCAAGTCTTCGATAGGAGTGTCTCCATATACCCTTGTGTACGGTAAAGAAGCCATTCTTCCTCCCAATATCATGCTACCTTCTTCCATAATAGCTCAAGAATCTAGAGGGTCGGATGATGAAGTTTTGCAAATAAGGATATATAATCTCCTGAAAGCAGAAGAAGCTCGATCTAAGGCCAGAGAGCGCTTTAAGCAACAACAAGAGGTAATAAAGAGATGGTTCGACAAACATAAGGCATGAACAAAAGACTTTGAGGTGGGAGATTTAGTTCTCAAGTGGGATCACCCCCATGATGAGAAAGGAAAACACACGAAATTCCAGCAGTTGTGGGTAGGTCCTTTCCGGATTGCGGCAAAACTTGGCCCTTCCACTTATAAGTTACAATATCTACAAGGGTGGGAAGAGAACTTACCAGTAAATTGTTTAGTTCTCAAGCCTTATTTTTCTTAAAGTCTCATTTGTTTTCTTCTATCTTGTATATAAATCATCTTGGCCGTTTTTTGAGTCTTTTAGTCATGATGTTTAGTCTTGTTTTAGTTTAGATTTTCTGTTTGATGTCAATAAAAGAAGCAAGCTTTGGTTGCATGGAGAGCATTAAAATCCTGGACTAACTAAAATCCTTGATTATAAGACTGTGTATTATGATTTTATCAGATAGAATTTCTTCTAGTTTAGCAGTTTTCCTAAATGGCTATGAACGCATTGAAGTTCTGCTTAATCCCTGTAAAGTAACTCAAGATTAAAGGGTCTGGAATACTATTTTGAGGCTCCATCCATCTCACACTTAAAAAAAATGTCCTAGGGGGTGACAACAAAAGACCCATGGAAAGGAAGCAGGGCAAACAGTATATTATATATAAATGATCCCATGCCAAGAATTGAAAGCCAAAAGGCTATGAAGAGTCAAAACTCCTAAGAAAGCAATGTGTATCAAAACAAAGTACTAAATCATATGAGTATAAAACTGCCAAAAGTTCCTCTCCGTCCATGAGCTGAAAATTAAGTACATCTCTCACACAAAAGGACACTATGGATAGAGGAGCCTGAATAAAAGAATTCAGAAAGAAAGGCATGAGGAGGACTAAAAAGGACCAAAGTCCAAAAGCACAACAGAGTGCAAAATGGCATGGGAATGAGGAACAAATGAATATTTCTGTTTACCAGATGTTACGATCCTGTGGTGTCCAAGCTGGAAGCTACCTGAAGACAAAGGTAAAAATGAAACTCATACTCCTAGCCTCGAAAGAGTTATCTTGACTTTGAAATCTTGGTTTCCATTTTCCTAAATCGGACTACCCTCAATGAATAAAAGGACATATATTTTCCATTTGGGAAATCCATACATCTAGAAGAATTCAACATGGTGGTTTATTATTGAACAGTCTGGTACTTAAGGAAGAAATTGTCCAAAGATCTAGGTTCACCAGGTAGTCGCCAATTGTTGCAGCTGCAACTGTTTTCCCCAAATTTCTTAAATTTTGGTCCCCTCCTCATGATTTAGCATGGTTTTTAATCATTTGGATCTTTGAACCTTTTGGTCATGCTTTGATTTTGGATGGTTTCTTGAGGATTATCTTTTGTCCTGGTTTTCAGAAATTGCTCACGTTGGAATTGTTGTAGATCGCAGATTTAGAGTTTGTTTTGCTGAGTTGAAAATGGGTCAAGCCTTTTGTCCTTTACAAAACGCTATTTGAGAAGCGAAACAGTTTCAATCGCTGCCAATTTTAAAGTTTTGTGTCACTCAGATCGGAGGCTGTTGTCCTTTTTGCTTCCGCCATTGCGGCTCCTAAAGTAGCTAGGCACCCGAAGTGTAAAACGCTCCGCCCTTCGATTCGTGTCACATGGCTATAACCTTTTGATCCTCCACCGTTGCGGCTCTCAAACCAGCTAAGCATCCGAAGTGAAAAGCGCTCCGCTGCTGATGAAGGTCGCTTGTTTGTAGTCTTTTTCTTTCTGTCGTTGCGGCTGTGCGAATCACTTGTTTTCCGATGTCGTTGTCCTTCCGACTGTCGATTTGAAGTTTTCCCGCCCGTAGCTTAAGTCTTAACTTTTTCGACTCCGACGTGCTTAAGCGTTTCGCAGCACTCATCGCCTATTAAGCCCGCCTATGCGGCTGTGGATAAGTCTACCCTACCGTGTTAGCAGTAATGCAACGTAGGATCTTTCTTGTTGAGCAGTCGTCTGATTGATAGAATTTGATGTTTTGTTTTAGAATGTAATCCCAGTAAATGATACACTTTGATGAATTGCAGGTGGGCTCAAAGGACTTTTTAGACTATCGCAGCGTGAAGGCATAGTGGGGCGTTTTTTTGGAAAAGGTCGAACCGTGGCCAACAGGATTGCAAGAAGGACAAACAAAGGAAAAGACAAAGTGAATAGTGACAAAGGCACATACCTGAAAGATTGATCAGTTACTAATCAAATCATGAATGTGTACAGAAAATAAAGAGGGATACGAAACGTTCGAAGAACCGAAAAGTCACATGTTTGGGGGGAACCCAAGCGGTCTACTGTTTTGTTTAAATATTTGAAAGTGAGAAACAGTCAGGGGGCTTTTTTCCCTGGAAAAACTTGTAACTTAATGCTTGTAAGAGGAACTATTTCGTTTTACAACCAGAGACTGCAAATTTTGCCGGTTGGAGGAAGTGCTATGTGGAATGTATCAATGTGATTAAATGAGCGATGTTGAATGTGAACTAATTCGTTTTCAGTTGTGTCTCATTAGCTATAAGAACGTTCTAATTTCCTGAACCTATGTTCTTGTCTGAATGTTTTTTTTTCCAGTACCTTGATGATATTTTTTCCACTATGAGTAATGGGAATTTTGATTGTTGATGAGCTATCTTATCATACACACTTTTATTCATGTTTATATGTTTGGTTATAAGAACAACTATCTATGATTCACCATAACACATGAACAGGGGGCATTACTCATGAATTAATACCCAGCTCTCTAGAGATAGTTTAGTTAGTATTTATTTCTCACATGATTTGGATGCTTGTGAGTTCTAAGACAAGAGGTAAGAACCTGCGCATCACATTATGATTACTCTCTGCATCTTTATCACCATGCATTGTTAATTAGGCACGTGCATATCATACTTTAAAGTCAAAAATACAAAACATACGGTGGACCGGGCCACAACCGGTAAACCCTTTTGTTACTTGACCTACAGTAGCCGGACCGCAAACCGGACAGATTCCCTACACCAAACAGTCACGGGCTAGTTGGGAACGTTGACTGGGGAGAATCCCTTGCTGTTGTTGCCTGCGGATTTCCAGGCCTCAACACTATGATAAATAAATATATCTCTGCATTTGATAGGATTTCATTTACTTTTGGTGAGCTAAAACACAGGCAACTAGATGCCCTACATATTTATAAATAATAAGACAATTTGTTTAAAATGTCGTGTTAGATTGTCTTGTTAAAAATTCAATTTGTTAGTTAGTGCTCTTGGTAAGTAATCAATTTAAATATTGGATAGAAACTAAAGGAATTTTTTGGTCACAACTATTTTCATTTTTTTTTAATGGGTTGTTGTCATTTTTTATTGGTTTGAGATTACATTGCAATGGGTGTCTATATTTGCATAACACTCTTTTTTCCCTTTTCCACTAGTTATATGCGTTTATAAGCCTAAGCCATATTTAGATCTTTGTAATAATATATTTACATTTATGTAAGCCCCAAGAGTTAGCTCAATTGGTTGAGCACCCGTCGCTAGGCCTCTCGGTATAGAGGTCACGGGTTCAATCCTCATTGACGCTATTGGGGTTAGGAATGAAGTGTGCCGAAGGTGTGAGGCCCCTTCGGGTGGGCCCGCCTCATTTATTTCCGTGGACGTAGCCCGTCGGTCAAGCCGGCGCGTGAACCACATTGAAAAAAAAAAAATATTTACATTTATGTAATATTAATAACATGTAATAGATAATATATTTAGTAATAGAGTTAAGAAAAATTAACTTATAGAAAAACTTGGTTTTATATGAACTTAGGCTTGATCTTCGTTTATAAATATATATGTTACTTGTATATTTAAATGTAAGATTTGATTATTTATATATTTAAATTTTGATTATGTAGATATCATAGAATTTTGGGGTGGACTATTATCTATGTTTTTTCATTTATGAATGAGAATGAGCCAAGTGTATTATGCATATTGATTCTATGGTCATTGTCCAAAATTCATAATAACAATTTCAAAAAAATTCTACGTGTGTGTAACTAAAAAACTTGAAATTTAAGAGACAATAAGATCTTAACTACTATGTATATGACCCCTTATACCAAAGTGAAACTATAGATATAAATGATCTTAACTACTATGTATATGATCCCTTATACCAGAGCAAAACTATATGTATAAATTGGACATATCTAAAGCTTAGGTAAAGAGTGGTATGATATTTGATTTGCCATCATATGTAAATGTTGTGATATATGGAATCGTGTATGAATAGGCGTTAGGCATATTTAATTAAACTATAGTTTATAGTAGGATATTAGAAGTATAACATGAGAACCCTATCATGGGTTCAACCTAATACGGAATTAATATAATTAAAATCCTATATATATATATAGATGGGAGAGGGAGAACACGATTTATTGAATTGATACCAAGGGGTATCATTACATGAAAAAAAGAGCTACATTTAATGCTTTTAACTACCCACATCTCTCTATGTTTATGCTACAGGAAAGGCTTTCAGTTACTAAATGGAAAGCCATGGTGAAATAGGTGTCTCTTACACACACACACATATATATTGAAACTCTAATTTTATGCCTAAAAACTTTTAATTATATTAATGCTCTTTGTGCAAAAGTCTAACACCATATAAAGAGTAATTGAAGTGACAGGTCACCGCATACAATTCATGAAAACAATAACTATGTTAAAGCATACAATTCATGAATCTATCTTTGGAAACACTATGCTTGAATAAAATTTGCAAATTCAAAAAATGTGATACTCAAAGTTCTTCAGAGAAATTATGTTACTTCTCTTAGCATTACCATCTTTATTACGAAAATTCCATATCAATTTACCAGAGGAACTTAAACTTTAAAAACATAGTTTATTGTCACACGTTTCCAACATTACTCCATTCATGACCCCATTGAAATCTCGAACCATAGACATGGTTATAGAGTGTATTGGTTTGGATTTATTCTTTAAAGAGCTTTGGTTAGCATTACTAATGCATAATACCGAGATCATCTTGGGATTTCCAAGCCACCAATCAGTAACTTCACATGCAACGAATTATCAGCCTTGATGATTGCAAATCCTAAGATCCATATTGTGTAATTAAGACTTAAGATATGACGTTTTGGTATATAAATTCATCTTTAAATCGTATGACTCCCTTTGGAAGATTGCAAGCCTTATTTGCTTCTATATCTGTCTCCTTATTAAGAGTTATCAACACATGAAATAACCTTTTCCCATCGAATTACTCTTAAGATTAGATATACTATTAGATACATAATATGAGTATAAGGTAGATTCAAACAATATCTATTTGACATTTGTTTTTTAATTACTGTGTATTAGTTTCATTGTACTTTTGATATTGTTTATGTTCTGTATATTGGAAATGATAATCCATCTCAAGGACCAACTTTAAGACAATGACCATGTAATCAATCCATTGATGCAATTGCCCTCTTTTGAAAAAGAGGTTTTGAACTTCATTGAACATGTTTTTGTCTCAGAGTGTCAATACGAATGATAATACAAAAATTAACATGTCGCTACTTCCACCATGTGATGTTCAGAACTTATTTTTGATAACAAGTCCATTGGATACTTTATCTCAAGGGTATCTTCAAATATCTTTTGCAAACACAACATCTTTTGAATATGCATATTCGACTCTCTTGGATGAGAGCCAAGTTAGAGTCGAAAGTCGACATAGACTTGGTTGAGTTTGGGACATATTAAAATGACAACGGAGTTAGAGTAATGGAGGTGCTAAAGGAACTTTTGTGGTAAATATTTTTAAAGCAGTTTTTATGACAAAGTAAATTGACAATGGAGTTACGAGTAATGGAGTCTTGATTAAAGGAATTTTGTGTTATTTTTTATAAACCTTTGCTTGTACTTTGAATCTCAAATGCTATTGATTTATGATGTTTGGGCTGATATAAGAGTGGCTATATAAATTGTATTTATTATGTTTTTCATCCTCTTGTTTGTTATAATAATTTCATTAAATAAGAATACTATCAACACAAAAGTACAGTTTTTGAAGTGTGATACTAATAATGAGAAGGAGAAGTACAAAGCATAGGTTGCCAGTTTTATGTGTTTTCTCTCTTTATCCTCACTTTTACATATTAATTGCATGCCCATTGTGTTGCTTACCAATAGTATGACATATTTGTGCAAACATTTCATACTATATATGTTTTATTTGTGTAGTGTGTTTACTATTAAACACATTTGAATAAAAATACATGCTAATTTAGAATTAAATTACTTCACTAGATTAAATAAAATTTAAAAAAATATCTCTTTATTGTGCAAAGTAACTTTTAACAACATACATGATATTTAAATGGTTTTAATCTTTATTTAAGTGATTCCACTCTCTAACAATAACCTATCACCGTATTATTACATTTTTATGAGACAATTGCTAGTTTTGTTCAATCCTACCCATAGAAGAGCAGAAATCCTTAAAAGTAGTAATGCACCAACGTGAAAGCACATTCTCTTTGGAATTTAACCCGCGACCGCAACTCTGGCACGAGCTTTTATACGATTTCGGATTTGAAGGCCTCTATCATAAAAATGCTGAAACATTGAAGAAACATTGACAGGAATAATTTGACGACTCAAGGCGTGCCGAATACTGAAAGGAGTATCTAATCTGTCCATAGCTTGAATTTAATCTTCAGAAGGTGGCATGCCTGGGTATGAAAATTTGCAGAAGTATTTGAAAGAATAATTTCACGCGACAATGGGGATAATGGTGCAGTTGTTTTTATTAATTCTTACGATCATATATGGTATGTTTAGCTTCGTTGGGTTAATGGTAATCATGGGAAGGAGGAAGAGGAAGAGAGCTGTGGGATTTTTCCATCCCTACACAAACGATGGTGGTGGCGGTGAAAGGGTTCTCTGGTGCGTTGTCAAGGCCATTCAGGAAGAAGCCCCGCATCTAAGCTGCGTTATTTACACTGGTGATGATGCCACTCCCCAGAGCTTGGAAGCTAGAGCGCTAGACAGATTCGGCGTAAAGCTTCTGTTTCCTCCCCAAGTAAGCTCTTTCAAGTTGAGAAATTCTCATTAGTTTGCACAATCAATGGTATTTTTTATTATCACAATAATGCACCGCCCCAAACCCTAGAATGAGCTAGGAAGTTTTATAACTGAGCCGTTCAACCTCAGAAACCAAATCTTGAAAACCCACCTTTTTAAGGTATTGATTAAATTCTGATTAGATATGAAATCCAATTCTGTTTCTAAGAAACGATGTCCTACAGTCCTGGGTATGTAGATATTTCAGACACATTTATCACTCTGTTGTGGACCTAATTTACTAGAAACCTGACCAGGAAATTTATCTTTTGTTCTGTTCCAGTTCCCATTCCCATCTCGACACCATATTGATACATTACTAATCAGTTTTATCTGATTAATGTACTCGGGAAGTCTGTGGATTCACGTTTCTTATCCCGACAGCCCTATTGTCCCATTTCTTGTTCCTCTTCTTCTAGTTCCCATTCCTGTGTTGACAGTTTAGTGATACACAATTAATTTTAATTTTTATGTGCATAATGTACACTTGGAGGCAGGTGGTTTGCTCTTTCTTATACCCAAAACTCTCTAACCTTGTTCCTTGTTTCCCATTTCCCATTTCCCATTTCTGGTAACATAGTTGTTGACCACCTTGTCAATGGCTTTTCCAATAATGGCACCGGGTGCCCAGCTTTTGAAGTGGAATAATCCCTTTTTCTTCCTCCAGACAGAGTATTATTTTGAGATTCCTCCATTCAGCCTCAGATGTTAGGTGAGATGATTATAGTGAACCATTACAGATTTGCCACTTTTGTATCACAGATTCTAGATCCATTCTCTTTGTACATTTATCTCCTGGATTGGCTCTCCATCTTTGGGGTTAGCTCTTTTTGATTTTTAGCTTAGTCATACTTCTCGCTTTTATAGGAGCCGTCTTAGTGCTCCCACTTGGTATTGACATCGTGGTACCAAACAGTCCTATTGACCTACTTTTCTGGTCATTTATTGGATATTAATATAATTATCTTATCTTATATACAATGACAAAACTTTTCAGAGGAACAGTTTCTATTGAATATTAGGACTGAGATGTTCATCTTTGATAAAAACACTGCTTATGTTTGCTAGTCAATCACATCCATTTTAGATCCTTTGTAATTCTGTCGAGGATCCAGTATATTTCGATGTTAATATGTTTAAAATATATGTTTCTTGAGACAACTGATCACGCAAGGTTATCTATCAGAACAGTCCTGTAACAGTCCATATTGGACATTGAGTTCTAAATAAGAATTGGTAATTGATAAGTATGGTAGTGATATATATTCAAATGGACTGCTGTAAATAGATAAAAGTGATTGGGATACGTAGGAAAAGACATGCCCAAATGATATATTTTTTAACAGAAACTAAAGGATTTAGTTCATATTAATCTATCGTCCATCTACAAACAGCGTCTCAGATATATCTGTAGGCACAATGCTTCAGAATCTGGATCTTCAATATTAGAGTTCTGCTAGCTGAGCCCAGATGCTAAAACCCTTCCTGCTAAGTAAAACACCAAAACTGTATCGAGTTCGGACAGTCCTTATACTAACAGCACTCTGATTGCCTTGAGTTACACAGTTTTTAACTTTTTAGGACAAACAGAGACATCCAAAACTATGGCAAATTTCCAAACTAACTCTGGTCCACCAGGCATGCGGTTAGTAAATTTAAAAAAAGATGCAGATTCTAGCTAGTATGCAAAACAAAATGCTACACTGTTCATGCTCATGGTCACCGATTCTTGATCCCATTTTAGCTGTTTCAATTATGCTTTGGAATCTGGTCTAGTTGCCTGAGATAACAAACTCGATCTATGAGAACTACTACTTGTTTTCCACATCTTCTTTAGTCGGTCCAGATGGTGCTTTTATGTTTGAAACCCTCCGGAAAACAGATCCAATAGTTTCAGAATAAACATCAATTAAAGTTCTATTAACCTCAATAGCCTCCATCACTTGGTCACGGCTGATGCTTCCATTTTTGAGAGGAATAGAGAGTCCAGAAAGAACTCTTGTCTGGGGTTCCCTCTTCCTTACATCTGTCCCCTCCACAGCATAATGGAGACCTTATGGGATATGACTCCAATCCTCATATTCTTCTGCATGTCTTTTAATGCAAAGAACTGGCTCCTGTAGTGCAAATCTCAGATTAGCTATTTTATCTGCTCCTTGGTTGAATTCTCTTCTTATCTGAATGCATTTTCCCTACTCTTATTCATCAGAGGCTTGTTTACATCTTTCAATAAGGTGCATTACTTTGATGCTTTGGAGTTTGATCTACTCTGTAGAGCAGATATTATGAGCAAGGAGTCTCCAACACACGTCAGATTGGCTGTGGAGTGCTTGACCAACTGGAGACCTTTCATTACTACTGAAACTCTCCAACATTGTTTGTTCTCTCTCCTGATCCCCATGAGAATTTACAAATAAAAAACCCACCAGTTACAAAAGTCAGACATCATGCTCCAGCAAGGATGAGATTTTATTTGGATGCTCCATCAAAAAACGGGGGAAATTTTCCAGATGCTCTAGGGAGCGAATTGATCCTTTTTATTTGGGCTTTTTGTTTGAGTAACATCACTAGGAGACTGCTCCATTCTGTCTGTGATATCTCATTTCTTTAGCTACTTACTTTCTCAAGCGTCAAGCTTTTCATTTCACCTGTTATCATTGTAGTTATATGAAATGTTCTCATAACAGAGATCTCATGAATTCACAATTGTAATAGGTTTCTTTTCTGTGTTAATGAACACTAGGTTATTCCTGCCATTCCACACCCTCCATGACATGTATGTTGGCAGCATTAGCCATAACTTGGAGAGGAGAAGCTTCTGCTTTAAGGGAGCCTGGTATTTTCTATGTCAAGAGGTGAACACCTCTTCCCCTCTCACTGGTCCTTGGGAAAATGGGATTTCTGCTTTTGAAGATTAACATCCAAATTTCTTGAACTGTTTTGCACTCGGTAAACGGTGTGGACTGGTTTTAACTATCTCTTTACAGAGATCGCTGAGAGATCAATTAGAGAAAGAGAAGGATTTATTGGAACCACCAGCAAACCCTAAAATTTGTAATAAATGGAGAAAATACAGCGCTGCCCTAGAGAAACCTTCCAATAGCAGCCAAGATAACACCAAACAGCAGTGCTAGAGCTGATCCATATAAGTGGTAGATAAGATAAGATAATTCTGTTAGTGTCCAACAGATGACCACAAAAGTAGGTCAATGAGACTGTGTAGTACCAGGAAATCAATACAAAGTGGGAGCCCTAAGGCGGTTCCTATAAAAGCAAGAAGCATGATTCAAATTGAAACCTAAAGAAAAACCAAAAGGGCAAACTCCACAGATGGAGAGCCGATCCAGAGAAGAATACAAAAGGAGGCGATCCAGAAGAGCAATGTAGAAAGCAAGTGGATCTGAAAACTGTGTGATACATAAATGGTGAATCCGTCATGGAGTACTGGGATGGAGTACTGGGAACCCTAGGATCATCTCTCTTACCATCCGATCCTGACTGGAGTAAGCCTAAAATAGTACTCTGGTTGGAGGAAGAACTGGAAGAGGAGGAGGAGCTACAATGGGAAGGGCACCACTGCCTAGAGCGGGGAGCCTGCAGCTGTGTCCTGCATGAAGTTGTCCGGTTGCTGGGATGGGGCTGAGGCTGGCCACAATGTTGGTGTCGGGCAGAAGTGGAGGTGGTCTGCTGTGTCCTAACTGATATGTGGTCAAGAGCAGGTTTTCCATCTGACTGTCTCTTGGTGCCCCTAGAGGAAGGAAGCATCGCAAAGAAGGAAGTAATATGTTGAGTGGAGGATGGTCTTAACTGAGAATGTTGCTAGAGGGTGAAGGAGCAAAGCCAAAGGGCCTCTTGCAAGTATAGGGCCAGACATCGATGATTGTGAAAGTTTTTGAAGGAAACCCCAACCCGGTTTCAATCCTTTTGGCTTCTCTGCATGGTTTCATGCCCAACCCTTCAATGCATAAATTTTTAACAAAATTTAACTTGACTGAAACACATGAGGTTTTTTTTCTCAATTTTTGCGCCGAGAGGCGCTCTACAGCCCAGTATGGGGGAGATCTTGTAACGTTACATAACGTTGTAACGTTATTTTCAATGTTCCACGGGGACGCGCCTCCTAGGGTCAGAGGCTCGCCTCCTGCGTTTCCCACGCCCCGGGGGCAGGGGGGCTCCATGTGAAACGTTTCCCGGCGCCCCCTTTTCGACGAAACGCGGTGAAATGCAGCCTATTGATGGGGGGGCTTCTACACACCCCCCCCCGAACATGGGGGGCTCCCACACGCCCCCACACCCCCCCCGCCCCCCCCCGAAATTTGATTTTTTTTAATAAAAAATTCAAAAACAAATAAAAAAATGAAATTTTAATTTTAATTTAAAAATAAAAATAAAACCTTTTAACCTAGACGCCATCCTTACCTTTACCATTTGGCATTTACCTTTTTATTTTATCCTCCTCGTTCTGAACCGGCCGCATCTCAACATCGTGCTGGTCTAGTGTTCAGTGTTTAGTGTTTACAATTTATCATTTATGATTTATGACATATGTGACATGTCCATGATTTAGATTTATGATTATTGATTTGTCATTTATCATTTTATGCAGTGTTCCACCAAGTATCCTGGACGGGGGGGCGTGGGAGCGGGGAAACGAACATCGGGGACGTGTAGAGGCACCTCCAAATTTTGGGGTATTTTAGGGAGCGGGGGGGGGGGGGG
>LPNX010985240.1:733921-809916 GCA_001517045.1 Pseudotsuga menziesii
TGGGTATAGTGATTGCTTGAAGGCTTATCGAGTATATATATTTGGACAGAGGTACATTGAGGTCAGCAGAGATGTGATCTTCCATGAGGAAGCGTTGTTTCGTAAAACACTAGAGCTTTCACCGGAAGATGCAGTTCCTCCACTTGAGTTTCCAGATTCAGAAATTCAGAGGGAGGAAGAGTTTGATGATCAAACTCCAAATGTTCCTGAGAACATTGAAAGTCCACTAGAAGNAGGAAAATCTTATATTTGTTGTTGGTTTAGAAGACAAGGGCCACAGAGTCCTCTTTATGGACAAAAAGGTCTTTTTATGGGCAAAAGACATAGATCTAGACTCAACAGTTTAGATTGGGGTTCGAGAGGGAGACCTCTACAAGGCCTCCAAAGTTTCCACTCATGCTTTGGTACATCACACAGTTGATCCTTCTGAACTTTGGCATAGAAGGTTTGGACACCTTCACTACACAACTCTCCCAGGATTGCAGAAGATGGCCACAGGTATGCCAAAAGTTTCTCCAAAGCATGAAGGAATTTGCAAAGGATGTGCTCTAGGTAAGAACACTAAGAAATCCTTTCCCAGAAGCAAGAGTAGNGAGAAAGCTAAAGACCACAGAAGTACTCCAGTCTTATGAATCAGCTTATCAGCTCAGAACCTTCATCGTACGAAGAAGTAGCAAGTAAACAGGTATGGGTTGATGCCATGATTGAAGAGTATAAGTCAATCATGAAGAATGATGTTTGGAAAGTTGTTCCCAGACCTACAGGAAAGTCAGTAGTGACTTCCAGATGGCTTTATAAGATCAAGCATGCTACAGATGGCAGTGTGGAGAAGTATAAAGCTAGATTCGTAGCTCATGGCTTCACTCAGAAAGAAGGCATTGACTATGATGAGACATTTGCACCTGTTGCCAGGTACACTACCATCAAAACCATCATCTCACTTGCTGTAGTATTCGGATGGAAGTTACATCAGATGGATGTAAAGACAGCCTTTCTCAATGGTAAGATTGAGGAAGAGCTTTATATTGAACAACTTGAAGGCTTTGTTACTCATGGGAAGAAGACCCATGTATGTAAACTGAAGAAAGCCTTGTATGGACTAAAACAGGCTCCGAGAGTCTGGTATGCCAGGATGGATGGATTTCTCCATAGCTTGGGGTTCTCCAAAAGTATAGCTGATTCTAACTTGTACTTTAAATTTGTTCATAATCATGTCTTGATACTTGTTCTATATGTAGATGACTTGTTTCTTACAGGTGATGAACAGTTGATAGACCAGTGTAAGAGGGAGCTTACCTCTGAATTCGAGATGAAAGATCTCGGAATGATGCATTACTTCCTTGGCTTAGAAGTCTGGCAAAAGCCAAGTGAGATCTTCCTGACACAAGGAAAGTATGCAATGGATATCTTGCAGAGATTTGGGATGCAGGACTGCAAGTCCATGAGCATATCAATGACTACCAACTTGACAAAGTTGCGGGACTCAGCCTCTAGTTCACAGAATGTGGACTCTACTCTATATAGACAACTCATTGGTTCCCTGATGTATCTTGTGCATACGAGACCAGACATCTGCTACACAGTGAATGCACTGAGTCAGTTCATGTCAGATCCGAAGCACATACACTTGGTAGCCGCCAAACATGTACTCAGATATGTGCGAGGGACTATCACTTATGGGCTTAGGTATACTTCTAGTAGTGGAGTATTGTTATTTGGATATTCAGATTCAGATTGGGTTGGTAGTGCAGTTGACTGGAAAAGTACCTCTGGTTATTGCTTCAGTATGGGATCAACAATGATCTCTTGGTCCAACAAGATGCAGGGTTCCATAGCACAAAGTACAACTGAGGCAGAGTATATTGCTGCAAGCGATGCCTGCAAGGAAGCAGTTTGGCTCAGAAAGTTGTTGTCTGATCTGTTCGAGGGAAAGCTTGACTCAACGATCATCCATTGCGATAATCAGAGTTGCATAAAGCTTTAAGAGAATCCAGTGTTTCATGACAGATCGAAACACATTGAAATGAGGTATCATTTCATCAGAGACCTAGTGTAGAGAGGTGCTCTGAAGTTGCAGTACATTCGTACAGATGAACAGATTGCATATATCCTTACCAAGCCTCTAACATCATCAAAGTTCGTGTACTTTCGTGACAAGCTTGGTATGGCAGAGAATGCCTCTCTCACTGAGAGGGAGTGTTGATTTTCTGAGCAGCATCGAGAGCCCTTCTCTTCGGAGAATGGGACCACCTGGTCCGGGACCACGGTGAAGACTCAACCCAATGTTGAGTGACCATTATGTTGAATGTTAGATATCTGGTCTGGGACCATGATATAAACCCAGATCTGCCCTGGCTAGACTCAACCTTGTGTTGAGTAGACATCTGGTCCGGGACCACGATGTAGACCAGTCTGGGACTGGTAGACTCAACTTAGTTCTAAGTAGCCATTCTTTGGGAGAATGAAGACACTGTAAGCCCTAGACAGGGTCTGGGCATGTGTGTGGCACTTTGACCCTTGATCTATGGGATTGGTGTGCTTCTCCAAGGATTAGCTACCCTTGTTTAAGTTACCCTAGTACCAGATCTAGGTGTCTCACAGTGTGTGAGATAAAAGCATTAATAACTCTCTTGGTTTATGATGATGTACTTTTGAAATAAAAAAGTACCATAGGTAATGGCCACAGGGGCACTTGGTAAAAGGCCAAAGTCAAAAGTCAAAGAAAAAAAAATAAAAGTACCTTTTTGGTAATAGTGAAAGTGAAATTAGGAAAAGAATAAAAATATTATTATTTTTATCTTTTCTAATCTTGTCCACCTAAAAGGACCATAGGTGGAAAACAAAATTAAAGGACTTCTTATAAAATTCAAAGGGGAAAAAATAAAGTACCTTTTTGGTAAAAGTGAAAGTGAAATTAGGAAAAGAATAAAAATATTATTATTTTTATTTTTCTTAACTAAAGAAGGACTTCTTATAAAAGTCAAAGGAAAAAATAAAAGTACCTTTTTGGTAAAAGTGAAATTAGGGAAATAATAAAAATATTATTATTTTTATTTTTCCTAATCTTGTCCACTTAGAGGTGAACAAAGGCTATAAAAGAAGATCAAGCCTTCTCATTTGTTACACACACTTTTGCTCTCACATGAGAAGAAGACTATCTTATGTTCAAACCCTTAGCTAGGGTTTTATCAGCAAAGTCCATCTTCAGCATTTTTGCACAGCTATCTTTAGCATTCCATTTTTTGGGCAGATTTCAACAGTCTGATACTTTCGGGCAATTTCAGATAGTCTGATATTTTCGGGCAGTTTTCAACAGTCTGATATTTTCAGGTAGTTTTCAATAGTCTGATATTTTTGGGCAGGAGAGAGAAAATCTCAGTTTTTCTGAGAAAGCCCTAAATTGGCAATTTTCTGTAATTCTGGAAATTGTGGGTAAAATTATCAGTCTAATTTTTATTGATGAATTTTACAGTTACTGTGGTCAAAATCTAGATCTGGATTTGAGGAACTTTTTGAAGAATTTCTTAAGCCATCTCATTTGTGAGATGAGCTATTAATGCTTTTGGAGTTTTTGTCCTTTGAAGGTTTTCCCAGTGAAAAATATTGTGTCCATGTGTGCTGATGTGATGAATGTGTTTTCACTGCATTGCTGATCTATTTATGTTTATCTGCAATTTTTTAAAGTTTATGCTAATGCTGAAAATTCAACAGCATATGGTCTTAAAACCATGTATGGAGAAATGTTGTAATGTTGGTTCATAACAAAATAAAAAATAATGAAAATATTATATGACGACCATAAATGATATTAAATATTAATAATAAAAATATTATATGTGGACCTTAAATAAAAGGATGTGTCTTTTGGTTTGAATCAAATCAATGGCTATATATAGGACACATCAAAGTTGATAGTTCATTGAGTGCAATACCTAAGAAGAGGTTTGATCCCTCTCGGCGCTTGATAGAGCCTAGGATTTGGATCTATGCTGGTAGACAATTCATAAATTTTATTTTCTATTGGGAAATTAAAAGCTTAGAAAATTTCAGACAGTCAAACACATGAAATTTTAACATGCTTGTTTTTGACCAATGGTCCAGGATAAAACCCCCAAGGGAAAACCTGTTTTCAGAGTGAGAGAGATTTTAATTATTTTCAGACAATTTTTACAAACCTAGAACAACAGTACTTATCTCATTCCTTCCTCGAAAATCACGCCAGAAACTCTCTGACAGAACTGTAAGGCCTGCTCATAAATTCAGCCCTCGAAATCTGTGCCACCCGTGGGAAACTGTATGGTCTGGTACGGTCTGACAATGTATGGCCTACAACAATAAATGACCTCGAAAATCGTGCCCAGTATGGTCTCTGACAGCAGCATTTAATGTTGTACGGATTCTGACAGCAGCATTAATTGCTGTATGGTCCTTCTCCTGGTTCAAATTCTCTTCAAACCCTCACCCTCTCTGTTTCTCTTCCTCTCTCCAAAAATCTCTTTTGGAAATGATCATAATAAATGAACTTTTGCCTTGCCCTAGTCTTTTTTGTTCATGGTAACTTCCCTGTCAATCTAATGGTTAAGATTAGATTAGATGAAGGGTTCACATTAAATGCTCCATTAAATAATAATTAAATGAGATTTAGTGCACCTTATGTCATTTAATAAAGTTGAGCAACCCCATTCTATTTAATCACCCACGTAACTTTATTTAAATGTGAACTTAGGAAAATATCATTACTTAGCCTTTTTAATAAAGTCACTTTAAAATTATAAAGTGCTTTTCACTTTATTAAATGCACAAGACTAGGAGTCACAACATTTAAGTGTCCTTGTCCACCCCAAGGCAAATCTAGGTGGACAAACACTTCCTAGGTAACTTTTCAACAGATTTGGAGTATCTGAAGAATCTAGTCAAAGTCTGAAGCTTTGTGAGGAGGTCTTTGAAAAGACAATGAAATCGACTGTGGATCTCGTGGTATATAGAGCACTGAAAGATGAAGTGCTCCTCGGTCTCAACCTCTTAAAGATGACATACTTGGCATATCCCTGTTGACTAGTCAATCTGGTGATCTATCTTTACCCGAAGATGATTAGATCCCACTTTGAACTGTAAAGGAATACAAAGAGCATGTGTCCACTGGCGGAATGTGTAACTGGGCCGAACAATGAGATCGTCCCTCAGATCCATGAAGTGCATACTGTAGAAGGTCATCTTAGGACGTAACCTTCCCGGAGGGTTGATCTATGTGACCTACATAAATTGTTTATAAATGTCATCTTTGGCGATTCTATTCAACTCCTGCGTGGTAGGTAAGCGGTAGTTAGGCGCGTCCAAGGAATATCCAATGGAGGAAGCGGACGATCACAATTGTTTGGAACTCGTGTCAACCCTTATCTTTACTTTGTTAATATATTGTTGTTAGACTCATATGCTTTGTAAGCCGTTTCGTGAGTATATTGTATTATCTCACATTCATGGGGAGTAATAGTTGTTTATATTAGACTTAGTATATAAGTATGTGTTTATCCCACATTCATGGGGAGTAATAGTTGTTTAGATTAGACTTAGTATATAAGCACGTGTTGAGGCCAATGAAGATATCCATGAGTTATTTGTATTGAGCTTGCTCAAAGGAGGTTGCCCCCTCGAAGTGGTCTGCGATCAATAAATTCCTTCTGTGTTTTGCTATTTCTGTTATATCTTGCATTTTCATTATTTATTGCAGGAGGTTTCTCTCATTTGGTATCAGAGCACTTTCTTGGGCTCACTGGGTGGAATTTTTGCCCATTTTTTTTCGCAGTGGCTTTCCGGCGATGCGACTATTGCAGTAGTTCTTCTTTTTTCATCCGTATTGTTCATTACAATTGCAAGTTCAAATTAGGGAATAACCCCTATCCGCTTAATTGTGGGAAGTATCTGGGCATAGCCCTAAAATTCATTGTGAGGAGTACCACTGGACCTCGAAGTATCTAGCCATTGAGAGGACCTGCCAGCGAAAAGGGCAACGACCCCTTCTTGATTGACTAGTTCCCACTCGTGAGGTAATCCAAGAGCTATCGTTTGTGGCAAGTCGGTTATCAGTTTTACCTAAGCCGTGGAGCGAGGAGTACTGCCCCAATACGCAAGCCGTTAGGCAACATTGGTGGCCAAGTGAATCCCTTGAACCTTTAAGAAGTCCATATCTATTGCCAGTTGATAAATAGTAGATTGCTTATGTCCAGAGTCGTCACAGATCAATTCCACCCAAAAAAATCTGTTTTTTCGCCATATCTTCTTTGCATCAGCTCTGTTTCCCTTGAAAATTCACTGGAACCCCTGTAATTCCATTCTGCATGTTTCCTTCCTTGAGGACCCTATCCCAAATTCCACTTTTCAAAGCCAGAAATCCTACATTTGTCTATTTTTAGTGTTTGCCATAACTTCTTCGATTCTCACCCAATTGCCTTCAAATTTAGCCACAATGTTCATTTTCTATTTCTGCTTCCTTGTCCCTCTTTGACAAATTTTCTTATTCTTTCACCCTGCTTTTGAAATCCCCATTTTTTGCTTCCTTGTCTCTTAGAAAGTCCCCAAAACCTAGTCAAACCCCCATTACCAATCAGAGGGAGAACATCAGAGTTTTTCCTAACTCCAAATTTTTGTTTTCTAAAAAAAATTATGTTTTTGTTTTCCTACCCATTCTAGGCGCGACCCCCCCCCCCCAAAAAAAAAGAAATGAAAATTCTTGGTTATGGTTGTCACCCGTGTAGGAGCAAACAAACAAATGCAAGACGATGCGGCACCGCCCTCAAGTCCAAACTCCAAGATCTAGATGAAAAAATTCTCGGCCTCCATCTTCAACATTCGACCATGAATAATAGACGACAACCAGAGTTTTCTGCAGACACAGGGTTTTCTTCTTCCAACAATTTTCGTGGGCCGAAGATTGATTTTCCTTGCTTCAATGGTGATGATCCTATTGGATGGATATATAGAGCAAAACAATATTTCAATTTGCATAACACTTTTGATGTCAACAAAGTCCCACTTGCATCCTTTCATTTAGAACATGAAGCCCTTCGTTGGTTCTGTTGGTACATCAAGGCTCGTGAAGAGGCAAAATGGATAGATTTTTGCCAATTCCTTTTGCAACGATTTGGCCCTAGTGCTTTTGATGACTTCACAAGAGCACTCACTAAACTTCGCCAAACTGGCACTGTGCGAGAGTATAAGACAGAATTTGAGAAACTAACCAATCACATAGAAGGATTGTCTGATGCATTCTATAGGAGTTGTTTTATTTATCAGTGGTCTGAAGGATGCAATTCGATCTGAGGTTAAAATGTTCTGTCCCAGCATAATGATGGAAGCCGAGGGTTGGCTAAGTTGGTGGAGGACAAGATCATTGCTCAACAACACTCCAAATCAACTTATGTTCCATTTAGAAATATGGTTTCTCAAAGACCTCCAATCACGCTAGCTCCTAGAACCATTCCTATCAAGCATTTGTCCGAAGCCGAGATGCGGGCACGTAGAGAAAAAGTACATTGTTATAATTGTGATGATAAATTCACCCAGGGACATATATGTGCTGAGCTACATTGTGTGGGATCTCTCTCCCCCCCTCCCCCCCACTCCGGAAGCTCGCTTTCGAGGGAAGCGCTGCCAAAGCGTTCTCAAAACACGCTTTACAAACGTTGCATTTTTGTAAAGCGCGCTCCTTTCCTTTTTTTTTTCGTTCCCTGCCCTTGCCCCGGAGCGTCCGCTCCTTGAACGCTCCTCATTGCTCCTGAGATCGCTCTCGAAATCACTCCCGACTTAAAAAAACACTCCCGAGATCGCTCTCGACGCTCTCGAAAGTGCTCTTGCGTCAAATCCTCCTATTGAGGAGAGAAATTTGATTTTTGTCTTTTTTGAAGGGGTTTGCTTGGGCTTTAAAGCACCCCCCAACTTCATTTGACTTCATTGTTTGCATTTGATTCATGTTTGCAAGGGTTTGTGGAGTTTGGAGTGAAATTGGAGATTTGGATTTGGTGAAGAGCTTGGAGAGCAAGAAGGGAGATTGAAGGGTGCCATTTGCAAGATCTTGGGGGGGAGATTGAAGGCTTCCATAGGATTCAACCACCATTGGAGAGCCAAAGAAGTAGGCTCTAAACTCATTCTTGTTTTTTTTCCATTGAAACTTGTATTTGTTTATGGCTTGAATGCTTTTAGGTTTTCTTCTCCTACTCTTTTCAATTCCTTCTCCCTCATTCCATTGCAGGCAAAGAGTTATTCTCTAAATCTCTACAAGACTACAAATATGGTGATGGGTATGTCAATCACAACGTGGTTTGTCCTTTTGATTCCATTGTTTATTATGATGGTGTTGATTGGAAACTGAAGGAGAAATGATGAAGAGGATGGAGAAGTGGGTAGTGGCACATATCAAGGAGAGGTGGGAGAGGAAGAGGAAGAGGAGGATGAGGAAAATGATAGCGGTGATGGTGATGGAAAGAAAACCAAAGACAACCAAACACCCTTGTGGAAATATGTCACAAGGCTTGGAGGAGGGAGAGGGGGTGGAACAACAAAATTTACATGCCCCCATTGTGGAGTAACTTACATAGGTTCACAGACCCGTGTGAGAAAGCACTTATGTGGGGTTATGCCATGGGATGAAAGCAAGACTAAAAAGGAGTCAAAACTTGTAAACAGGTGCCATCAAATGATAGAGCCAAATAGAAGAGGGAAGAGGAGGAAGCACAATACGTATCCAAGAAAGCAAGGGTTGAACAGGATACCGCAAGCTCACACAGAACATTTGATGCTCGATCCCCATCCACCCATGGCAGTGGATTCTCTCCCTTGCATTCGGGGTGTAGAATAATATCAGATTTCCTTGACCAACATGTGAGGGATGGTGTGGATGCAAAAGTGTTTCGATTTCTCTATGCATGTGGCATACCATTCAATGTTCTTTGCTCACCTTATTGGCATGAAATGGTTGAAGCCATCCGAAGTGCCCCTGTAGGATACAAGAGCCTCGGGCAAGATACATGAGCCCCGGGTATGACAAAGCTAGAACTGTGGGACTTGACAAAGAAAAGGCCAAGATCCAAAATGCTTTGGGGCAATTCACATATTCTTGGAATGAATAAGGGGTATCAATTGTATCTGATGGTTGGACAGATGTAAAGGGAAAGCCATTGATAAATATTCTTGGGGTGTCCGCCAGTGGTGCAGTCTTCCTTTCATCCCATGACTACTCGGATCGGTTCAAGACCAACATCAATATTGCAGAAGCCTTAATTAAAACCATTGAATCTATTGGGCCATACAATGTCATCCAAGCCATTATCGATAATGCTGCTAATTGTAAAGCAGCGGGAGCAATCATCGAGGATAAATACCCCTACATATTTTGGTCTGAGTGTTTGGTTCACAGATTGAACCTTTTGATGCATGACATTATTAAGATGAAGGAGAATGATTATAAATGGATTGGTTCATTATACAAGAAAGGTAAGCGCATGATAAGATTTATTACCAATCATAGTAATGCCCATTACATTTTCCGCTGTCACTAAAGGTTGGAGCTTTTGAAGCTTGCAAAGACTAGATTTGGTAGCTATTACCTTACCTTCAGGCGCCTTTTGGAGGTAAGGGAGGCATTGGCTAGCATATCAAATGATTCATGGCAGGTTTTGAAAGATAGGGCTACATTCGCATCTGAGAGGCGTGAATTTCAGGAGGTGGAGGACATCGTTCTTGATGGTCGGTTTTGGGTGAGTGTCAGGTATGTGTTCAAATTCACTAAGCCCATTTATAACATGATTTGGTTTGCAGATACTGATCAGCCGGTAATTGGGGAGGTGTATGAGCAAATGGATACAATGCTAGGCCAAATAAAAGATATTGTTGAGCCAAAAGATGCCATCTTGCATGAGCATATTCAAAAGCATGTGGTCAACAGGTGGGATAAACTTAATGTTCCACTCCATGCCTTAGCCTATGTCCTTACACCAAAATATTATTCTCCATCTTGGTTGGCCAAACCATCACCTAGGGGTGGGGTCAGAAGAAAACCCCACACAGATTCAGAGGTACAAGTTGGGTACATGCAAGCTATAGACAAGTTGGTCCCTGATGAAGAGGATAGTGCCATATTGCATGCTGAATTGAGCAAATACCTTAGTCAACATGGGGTGTTCGCTAGTTTGCATGCAAACAAAGATTGAGATAGATTGGTTCCTATCGAGTGATGGAACATGTATGGCTCCTCTACCAAACAGTTGCATAAATTGGTCGTCAAAGTGCTTTCATAGGTGAACAACAGTTCTTCTACAGAGAGGTGTTGGAGCACCTATAGCTTCATCCACATTGTGAAAAGAAACAACCTTAATGAAAACCGAGCAGAAAGCTTGGTTTTTGTACACTACAACTTGAGGTTGTTGTCTCATTATTGGGAACGTGCCAAAAGTGATAAAACATATCTCACTTGGGACAAAAACCAGGAGGAGAACAATTTGGAGGATGGAGCCATGGTTTTAGAGCACTTGGAAGCCGAACTTTTGGGTGATGATGATGGTGACCGTGTAATAGCAGCAACAATAGAGATGCCACCCCCCTCTAGTAGTAGTGATCGACCTGTCCCACCTATACCAATTTTTCCCCCAGCTTCACAACCTCCATCCTCTCGTGGGGGTTGTATAGCTATTGGACGCGATTCATGACCACTTCCACCTACTTAGGATGAGAAGAGGCTAGCAGTGCTCATAGATCATGGGAAAAAAAATTAGAAGTTTCCTGTGGCAAGAGGAAATATTAGTGCTTGTCGTTTTCTAGTTTTTCATTACTTTGCAAATTGTAACTATTGACTCTTTAAGTTTAATATTTATATGGTGACTCTATGACTCTATTAATTATTTGGAAAACATTATATGAAACTTGAACCTACCTTTGAATTTCATTGCTTGAAAATTTGCACTATTGACTACATAATAGCATATTATAATTGTTTGAAGTTTTGAACTTTGGTCATTACTTATTAGTATGTGCTTCATGAATCGTTTCATTTCATGGTTGATCATTTGATGTTGTCTGTTATAGTTTGGTAACTTTTGTTACAAGAGATATGAGTTTGAAATTTTGATGAGTGATGAGTCATGACAAATGTTATATATTGAAAAATTGAAATGGTTGATGATTGATCATTTGATGACAACGCTATAAGTTATAAACTTATAACTACTAGAATCCTAGATGATTGATGTTATATAATAACTAGTTTAATCCATCTTTTTATGCTTTTTGAAACTAATTCAACATTCTACATGGTTTTGTTGACATATATGCATTAAAATATATAAATATATATATTGTATAAAAAACGCTCCTAAAAACACTCCCACCTCGACAACTTTTGAAAATTTCCCTTTTCGCTTCGCTCCTACTTCCCGCTCTGCCCTCCCAACAGCGTAGGTGCTGAGCAAAAGCTCTATGTCTTGGATTTGGATTCTTCGCCTGCACCTGAAATTTGTGAAGATGCTTAGGATCCAGTTGATGATCAGGTCGACATTCAACAACCGCCTATTGATCCTCCTTCTCAGAACGACCACCCAGAGATATCTCTCCATGCATGAGCCTGAGTCACCACCCCACAAACCATGCGGGTTAAGGGTTTCTTCAAGAAGCTCCCTCCTTCAATACTCATTGATTTTGGTAGCACTCATAAATTCATTTACCCTCAAATTGCCAAACAAGCTGATTGTTTTGTCCATCCTTGCTCCAACTTTGAAGTCATGATTGCCAATGGGGGCGCCTTACCTTGCAAGGGAAGTGTTGCAATGTGCGTATCTCTATTGGAAATTATAACTTGCGCTCCGACATGTTTGCCTTGCCCTTAAGTGGATGTGATGTGGTTTTGGGTGCTCAATGGTTACACACACTTGGACCCATCTTATGGGATTTTGTTGAAGGTATGCAGTTTTCAATCAATGGGAAAAAACACACATTGAAGGGCTTACAACTAGGGTCTCTCAGCATCATCAGTTCACATTGCATGGAAAAGATCCAAAAGAAGAATCTACATGGTGTCATCGCTCAACTCCATTCCATTCAGATGCAACCATCAACGGTCTCCACTACGCCCTTGGATCTACAACAAATTTTGGATCAATATGCATGTGTCTTTGCTGAACTAGTGGGATTTCCACCTTCAAGACCAGAGGACCATCGTATTCCGCTCCTTCCTGGAAGCGTCCCTCCCAACATCAGGCCCTATCGCTACCCGTTTCACCAAAAGACAAAGATTGAGATGCTTGTTTGGGACTTATTGAAGCAAGGTATTATTTGCCCTAGTACTAGTTCCTTTTCTTCACTAGTTCTTTGTCGAAAAAAAAAGATGGGTCATGGTGCCTCTGCATTGGCTTTCGAGGACTTAATCACATCACAATCAAGGATAAGTTTCCAATTTCTGTTGTTGATGAGCTTCATGGTGCTCATTTTTTCTCCAAGTTGGATCTTCGTTCTGGGTATCACCAAATTTGGGTTCATGAGGATGATATCCCTAAAACGACTTTCTGCACACATGATGGCCACTATGAGTTTTTGGTCATGCCCTTTTGCCTCACTAATGCTCCTTCCACATTCCGAGCATTGATGAATAAAATATTTTGATCTTACTTGCAGAACTTCATTTTGGTCTTCTTCGATGATATTCTCATCTATAGTAAAACATAGGTTGAGCATCTCCAGCATCTGGATCTTGTATTGAAACTTTTCTGTGATCATCATCTCTGTGCCAAACAATTTAAATGTGTTTTTGGGCAGGAGGAAATAGAGTATCTCGAGCATATTGTTTCAGCACAAGGGGTTCGCGTGGATCCTGCCAAAATAGATGCCATGAAAAATTGGCCGCATCCTTTGACCCTCAAGAGCCTTCATGGTTTTCTGGGGTTGACTGGCTACTGCCGCAAGTTTGTCAAGGATTACGGGAAGATTGCAACTCCATTAACAACTCTATTGAAAAATGATGCTTTTACATGGACACATGCTGCTGAGTGTGCATTTGACAAACTGAAACAAGCTATGTGTACCACACCTGTTCTAGCTATGCCAGATTTTTCCAAGCCCTTCACTATTGAGAGTGATGCTTGCGACAATGTACTTGGTGTTGTTCTCCTTCAAGATGAACATCCCGTTGTGTTCATTAGCAAATCCCTTTCCGGTAAGAATTTAGGTGCCTCTACAAATGAGAAGGAAATGATGGCTATTTTGCATGTAGTATAGAAGTGGCGGCCATACCTACTAGGGAATCATTTCTGCATTAAGACTGATCACCAGAATCTGAAATATTTCTTGGTGTTTCGCCTAATTCGTACCTTGGGTCACGTGGCAGAAATCTTCAAGCCACCAGGTGCGACCTTGGGGGCAAGCAAGAGTCAAGTATTGTCACTTGATCTTGACTCCTCCGTCTAGGCTCTCTCCTAGCGAAGCCAAGGGGGGTGGTCCCTAGTAAAATAAACTAAGGCTGTTTAATCTATGAAAGTAAAACAACAAGTATAGGAGATACAATCATATAAAATGTCACAACTGATATAACTTTGCAAAAATTAATCAAATCACCAACATGTAAACAACATTCACTCAGCACATGAATTGACCTAGATGCTCAGAAATAAATGATACGATAAAGACCAGTGCTATTGGAGTGCTTGCGTGAATGAGGGTTGCTAGTGATGTCTCAATAAGTATTGTAGTTGTCTCAGTTGGTTTCTTTTAAATTAATTAGATGAGTGATTAAGGAGTGGGTTGATTCTTGGTCAATTTGATTAAAAGTGTGGTAATGATCTAATTATTAAAGAGAAAATGGTATTCCAGATATACCCAAGGGGTACGAGGAATATGTCCGGATTTTACTCAAAAGTGGCTTTCACAGTGACGTGTGGGCTAGATGGAGTCGTGGGGTTGTGTTCAACACTACACCAACAAGAGTGTAGCCTAACGGGGCCCCACAATCACTTTCTAGTAGTTCCCGCTTCACTTGCAGAATTTACCCATTAGCGAGTAATTTTGAGAAGTGCCGGATTTTCACTTTGGGAATTTAATTAGAGTGTGAAACTAATTACTAGTCACTCCAATCCCTGTCCCACCGATCCATCCAATGGTTTGCAGTGTTCATGAGAGCATACGAGAATTGAAGCCTTGTTTATTTTAAGGATTTTAGAATTTTAAATATGAATTGGTTAAAATATCAGTACCGATACTCTTGTTTCCAAGAACACGGTCGGATTTGTTAATTTTAAAACAAGAAAGTAAAAACTTGAAAAAATTGAAAAAATAAAAAAATGAAAATGCAAATCTCCTCGGGGGGATGGGGTGTGGGCACTTGGCTGCCCACTTGCTTCTCTTTTTTACAATGATTACAATGAATAATATTTGTGTTCCTTTGTAGGATAGGAAACACAAATTTACAAGTTTTTAAGGCCTCAGAAAAATGGGCACAGAAGAAAGAGTAAGATGGGCGGTCTTCGGATAGCTTAGATCTTCAAAATTTCGCCAAAGTGCCTCTTTACTTGATCACCTTTTGCTGCAAAACAACAAGTAAAGTTATTCTAAAAATGATGGATTAACCGATTAAAGCATAAAAATTGTAAGTACTTTCAAATATAAATTTTGCAACTTTTGACAAGTGCTTGCTTGAGTTTAGATCTATAAAATATAACTTTAATATCAAATCTGAACTGTTAAGTGCATATAAAAAATCAGATTAGTATGATATTCTTTAAAGTATGAATAAGATTTAACTATGCATAGAGAACTAGTAACCGGAATTTTAAAACTTTATGTGATGAAAAGTGAGAGAAAGAATGCCCCAAAAGCTTGGAAACTTTGGGCAATGGAGTCCTCAAGTGGAGAGCGGAGGGATTAAGATCTTTTCAAATAAACATAGAGGTGTGATGGAATTGAACAAGAACCAACACTCCTTTACGTAGATGTCCCTGCACAGTTTGAACAATGACTACACCAAAGAGTTATATCTGGGGGTACCTATGCAAAAGATTAGAAAGCATGCATACAAACAAGTAAAGCATAAATTCTAGGATCTATCCACATAAATAATTCAGATAAATGAATAAGAAACTACTTATTTATCCTCTTCTATCAATTATCATTAATCCTTCAAAGACCAGTTAGAACAACAAAGCATGTAACGAGAAACTGATACAGTTATACCTTATGTAGCACAAGAAATCACCACACACTGATGCCCGACACAAGCATGCCTCCAAAGCCTTTTGATTTCATTCAACAAATTCAATAAACAATTACAAGATATAGGAGCATAAGTTCCATACAATTTCTTCCGTTGAAATGAAGAGAACTTGCTCTCTTAAATAGAAAAACTTAGCGTGAGGGGGCACACTTGCTAAAGGATGAGCTTGATAGCTTGGCGTGAGTGAGTTGGATCCCCATGCTTTGAGGCATAAAGAAGGCAATTACCAAAATGCCAAAAGCTTAACCTCAAACCAAATCTTTCTTTCTTTCGAAAAGCGCCCCTTTCTTGGAAAAAAATCCAATTTGATATTTAACAACAGTTTCTTCCCTTTTGGTGACTTGTAACTCTTTAGGAATAATTCTATTTACTCTTTAGGAATAATTCTATTTACTTTTGTCAAGTAACGGAATCTATTTTCGTCAAGTTTCCAATTTTTTATGAGTTGTTGAATTTCTCATTTTTTCCATTTTTTTGGGTTTTTCAAGTAATAATTAATTTTGGAGACAAATAATTACTTGAAAACTTAGGAAAGTGGGTTTAGGGGTCAAGTGGGTGCTTTGAGTTAGAAAACGAGCACTCCCACTGCAAAAACAACCTCTGAGCCCCACTTTTATGACTTTTTAGAGTTTTACAATTAACTTATTAAAAATAACCTTGTAAAAACAAAAAAAAATTATCTTTTTCGGAAATTTAAAAAAAACCTATGGGGGACGTAGGACATGTTCATAATGACTCAAAATAATGATTAGCATGCCAATATACATCGACACATAGGTTTTAATAACCTTCCAAGGTCTAACCACCCAGGCAATTATTCCAGCTTTGGAGGCTTGGGTGAATAACTTAGAAATTATTTATCGCTTAAAAACGATAGATAATTAACAAGGAAAAAACACCCTGGAATAAAGCATTGATGACTATGTCTTAGGAAACCAATCCTTTTACATAAAGTCATCATGCTAACTCATTTTATCACAATTCCCTGTGGGGTATGAACATGTTAAAAAATAACATAAAAAAGGGCCTAAAATTATTCCAGCTTTGGGGGCTTGGGTGAATAACTAAGAAATTATTTATTGCTTAAAAACGATAGATAATTAACAAAGAAAAAACAATTTGGAATAATGCATTGATGACTATGTCCTAGGAAACCAATCCTTTTACATAAAGTCATCATGCTAACTCATTTTATTACAATTCTCCGTGGGGTATGAACATGTTAAAAAATAAAATAAAAAAGGGCCTAAAATAGTCCTGCATGGACTTCTAAACTCGAAATTTGAACAAGTAATTGTTCATTTTTGGCGGCTCACTTGAAAGTCCAATTGAGTGCATCTTAGGTGGTAACACCTAAAACAATGGGTTTCATCCCCAACGCAACAGAAATGGGTTAGTAAACTCATGGGTTATGACTATAGATCACTTACAAGATGGGTAAGGACAATCTTGTGGCAGATGCTCTTTCTCACACATTTGATGATCACGTCTCTCTTTCAACTATTTCTATGCCTATTTCAAATTGGTTGCAATTTGTTCAGCAAGGCTATGTCAATGACTCTTCATTATCTGAAATCATCCAACAGTTGGGCAATAACCCTTCTGCTATACCGCATTACTTTTGGGATGGTGCTTATTTGAGATACAAGGGTCGTCTGGTGCTTCCCCACAACACAGATCTTCAACAGGCTTTCTTCTATGAACTCCATGCTTCTCCATCAGCAAGGCACTCTGGGCTCCTCAAAATGTATGAGTGGGCATGACTTAACTTCTTTTAAAAGGGGATGAAAATTTTGTAACCCCAACCCGATTTCAATTTCAGTTCACTGCATATGGTTTAATGCCCAAAATATACAAATTAAAATTTTGACTGTAAACTTGAAACACATGCGATATTTTTCAACTTTTTCAACTCAGAAATTATTATGATAGCCCTATTTTTCTTACTCAAAAAAATATTTTAGTCAACTCATGAAAATTTAAGACCCAGATTTTTGACCCAAATGGTCCAGGAAAAACCTCGAAGGGAAAACCTATTCTTTAGAGAGATTTTATTTTTTTCAGGCAAATTTTAAAATAAATTACAATAGTACTTATCTCCCCTTTCCTTCCTCAAAAAATGTGCCAGAATCACTTTGAACAATTGCTGTACGGTTTGCAAATTTTCCTGTACGGTACGGCTCACATGTGTGACTGTACATACAACATTAAATGTTGCTGTACAGTTTGTTTCAATGTCTCGAAATCTGTACCAAACTTCTGCCTCAATTTTTGAGCCGGTATGAACCTGTATGGAATGTTGTACGGCTGGAATAAATTCTATACCAGCTCCTTGATTTTTGGGCCTTGTTTCTCCTCGAAAAACGTACCCAACCTTGATTTTTGTGCTAGTATGGCCTCATTAATGTTGCCGTACGGTTTTGCTAAGAAAAATGTGCCTCTTCTCTTCCTTGGAAAATGTGCAAGGGTTTCTCTCTCTGGTTTTTCTTTCTTCTCCCTTGCTCGTCTTCTCTCCAAAAACTCTCTTTGGAATTTGAACAATGAATTAGGTTTTGCCTTTCCCTAGCCTTTTTGTTTGAGTAACTTCCATTTTCAAAATCAATGGCTTAGATTAAAAGCCAACTAATTGAGATATAGAGCTCATCTCACTTTCTCATTAAATCACTTAAAAAATAATGCGAATTTATTACTCACCCACTTTTTAATTCTAATAAAGTCACTTTTAAATAATTAATGACTCAAACTCACTTTAATATATAAAGTCATTCACACTTTTAAAATAAGCTAGGGACCCCATTTAAAGTGTCCTGAATGGACAGACACTTCCTAGGTAAAATTTAAACAGGGAATGAAAATGGCAATTCAACAGATGGTGGCTGAATGTGATACCTACCAGCGCCAAAAGGGTGAAACGACACTCCTTCCGGGATTGCTCAAACCCTTGCCCATCCCTACACGGATTTGGACAGATATTTCAATGGATTCATTGAAGGCCCCCCCCTAAATCTAGAGGGAAGACAATGATCTTGGTTGTGGTTAATCGCCTCTCCAAATATAGTCATTTTGTGCCCTCAACCATCCATATACTGCCTCCTTGGTCGCCCAAATTTTTATGTACCAGATCTTCCGTCTTCATGGAATCCCTTCTTCCATTGTCTCAGATTGCGATGCAACTTTCACAAGTAATTTTTGGACAGAACTATTTCGCCACACTAGCTCCAAACTGAAGATGAGTTCAGGGTATCACCCACTAATAGATGGTTAGATTGAAGTTATCAACAAATGTTTGGAAACTTATTTTCGTTGCTTCACCTATGAACAACAAAATTAGTGGGCAAAGTGGCTCCTTCTTGTTGAATTGTAGTACAATACCTCCTACCACACTGCATCTAAAATGACTCCATATGAAGCAGTCTATGGTCATGCACCGCCAGTGCTCCTTCCATACACCCCCAACAATTCACCAGTTCAGGAAGTTGACACGGTTCTCCGAAACCGAGATTAGATTCTTCACATTTTGCAGGACAATCTTCACATGGCAAGAGACTAAATGAAATAAGCCGATAAACATTATTCTCAATGCATTTTTCAAGTCAGTGATATGGTTTTCTTTGTCTACAACCTTACAAACAATCCTCCTTGAAACTCAAAGGGTGTCATAAGTTGGCTCCAAAGTCATAAGGTTTTTCAGAAGATTGGGTCCATTGCTTATACATTGGAACTTCCTCCTTCTTGTCGCGTTCACCCAGTATTTCATGTCTCTTGTCTTAAGAAAGTTATTGGCACCAACATCAGAGCACAAACTGTTTTACCAGAACTGGATAATGAAGGATCCATCATTTTGAAGCCAGAGGCCATCCTTAATAGGCGTGCTCGTCAGCTTTGCTCTCGATCCATTACAGAGGTATTAATTCAGTGGCACGACATGCAACCAGAGGATGCTCCATGGGAACCACTCCTTCAAATTCAACAACAATTTCCACATCTAAAGCTTTGAGGACAAAGCTTTTCTAAGAGGGAGGGGATGTTAGGAACCCGTGTCAACCCTTTCTCATTACTTTGTTAGTATATTGTTGTTGGACGCATATGCTTTGTAAGTCGTCCCGTGAGTATATTGCTGTGTTGCATGGGTACCTGTACCGGGGGGTGGGGTACACGAACCAGTACCGAGTACTTGGGTACTTCAATGGTACGTCCCCAGCCTTACCCAAATCCAATATAACGTACCAGGTACTTCATGTATGAAAATAGGGTACTTGTGTGGATTTTGATATGCGTACCAGGTGTTTGGGTACACGGTCGGTATAGCCGTTGGACAATTTATCTTAGCTCGTTGTTCGGGATGAGTCAATTTGCAAAGTTTGAAGTTCAAAATTTTAAAAATCAAATAATAAAACACTAAAATACTTGTTATGTGGGCCCTTGCCCCTTACCTAAACCAGCACAACATTGCATTTCTCACTGCTAGTGCACTGTGCTCATTGCTCCAACGAGGACGTGACATATGACCTTCGTGATGCTAATGACATTGATCTTAAGGCTGCTGATGACATGGCTTGAGGAAGCTAAATCAACTATCTTGTTCATGTTCAATGTTTACTGTTTTGAGCCGTCTTTTTCATGTCTAAAAATGCCTTTAGGCAAATTTTGGATGTAGTATGGCAATGAAGTTTGAACTCATGGTGTCATGGACATATAATATTTTATGTTGTTAATTATATTAATATAACTTCAGTCTTCCAGTTGATATCTACTATGAGTCTATGTAATATGATTTATCAAATTTATTATTTTATGTTTCAAATTTTCAATGTGAATGTTCATATGAATCATTGAATTTAGAAATATCAAATATGCATGTATGATGGGAGTGTGAAATGTTACATACATACATATATATATATCATAGTTTTAAAAATCGGAATTAGACTCTAAATCGGTCGAGGGTCAACTCGGAATCGGTAATGAATCGGTCATAAATCGGCTGATTTGAATTTTATGAATTAGTTTGCTAAAAAATACATAAAATATTTAAATTTAAAAAAAAAACAACATTTTCAAGATTATAATCCATGATTCCAAGGCATTGAAGACAAAATAACCAAAATCTGCTCATGTATATACCATATAAGAGTCAATATATCAAAATGGCACAAAGTGTACTGTAATCTGGAGTCTGTGACTGTACTCTGTGCAATACATAAATGATAATACATGTAACATATCTAGGATACTAGAACAAAATACATAATCCATGAGGGCTAGGCGGCTAGGGCCTATATAGTAAAGGCTCTATGGCCTGGAGAGTCCAAAAAACATGCTACATAATCAACTACATAATACATCATCAATGATCATCATCAAACTCAGCACCACTGCTAGAACTAGAACTAGAAGAAGAACCAGAAGGACTAGCAAAGGCATCATGATTTGGCTCAGTCTCGGGCTCCTCAGGATCAAAGTCATCTGCTAATGAAGTAGTAGTACTGGTTGAATGTTGACGTCGTTGATGACTATAAGTATGAGGTCCCGATCGGCTAGTGCTCACCATGCCTGGCATTGCTCTCTCAGCATCTACACCTGTATGAACTGATGGCATCGGCAATAAAGGATCTGCATCCAACGGAACATCCAACAAGTCCTCCATCTCAACATCTATGTCATCACGAAACTCTGGCAGTTGGGTCTCCACTACCCAATTTGAGGTTGGATCTATATCATCCAACACAATGGGATTCGTATCAGGTCTTTTGCTCATCAATTGGTTGCGTTTGAGTCGGTGGTTGTACTGCACGAAGTCTAGATCGTTTAACCGTTTCTGCTCTAAACGGTTTCTCTTCTTCGTGTGAATTTGCTCAAACAAAGACCAATTGTGCTCACACCCAGAAGAGCTGCAGGTTTGACTAAGGACCCGAATTGCAAACCTTTGCAATAGTTTAGTATGGTTACCAAATACCTTCCACCATTGTGCTGCAAATGTGAAGAGTCAAGGTAGTTAATAACTTAATTCAACAAATTCAATTGTAAATTTGGCTAAGAATTGCAGTATTTACTATTTACTATTTACAATTTAAGAATTGTAGTTTAAACTTTAATTAATCTAAGTTAATCAAACAATGGAAATGTTTACCTGGTTGGTCATTCTCTCTTGAAATCTTAGCCACATTATTGGCAAAGGTACCTGTGGCGGCGGTGAAAGAGTTGATCTGTCGATGTATCTCCAATTGGTCCACCTCATTTTGGACCATGCGCTCAAGGCAAGAATACAATCCATCTACTACCTCCCTAGTTGGATCTGGATCAATATGCTCTCTATACTGTTACCTTGGGTTAAGAAAATACCCACCTGCATGTATAGGGCGATGGAGTTGATTGTTCCATCTCCTATCAATGATCTCCCAAATAGGCCCATACTTGGCCACTCTATCTTTGTATGCTGCCTTTATCTGCTCCTTTGCTTGATCCATAGCTTCATAAATGTAGCCCATGGCCAATTTTTCCCCATCAACCAACCGCAACACCTTAACAAGTGGCTCAGTAATTGCCACAACCTCTACTGCTCTTTTCCAAAATGAAGAGCTTTTAATTCTTTTCTTGGTGTCTTTGCCATCTTGTTTGAGGGCCCATTGGGATGAATTCCATTCATCACTTGAAAACATTTTCTCCAAGTTCTGTGCGTGGGAAATGAGAGATTGCAACGTGAGGAAGTGAGTTGCAAATCTAGTAACTGTAGGCCTAACAAGCTCCCTGCCCTGTGTGTGTCTCCTCATCAAGCTCAATACCCAACCGTGGTTGTAGATGTATTTGGTGATGCTTTTGGCATGCTCTATAGTGTCTTTGATCCAATCTTGTTTGCATATGTCCTCAAGCATGAGGTCTATGCAATGTGCCGCACATGGAGTCTAGAATATGGTTTTATGTTTTTCCTCTAACATATTACCGGCAAGAACATAGTTAGAGGCATTATCTGTGATGATTTGTACAACATTACTTGCCTCCACCTCCTCAACAACCTCATCCAAAAGACGAAATAACAGATTTGGATCTTTCACTTGATCATATGCATCACGTGATCTCAAAAACATGGTTCCTCATGGGCAGGAGACAAGAAAGTTTATGAGAGTACGACCCCTCTGATCGGTCCATCCATCTGACATGATAGTGCATCCTGTTCTGACCCATGACTGTTTGAAATCCTTCAGGTATTCTTCTATGGACATTATCTCTTTTTGCAGAAGAGATCCCCTCAAGTCATGCATAATAGGGCCTTTGAAGCCCTTACCGGCAGCTATAACAACATCTCACATAGGTTGGTAATAAGAAGAGCGTGCAACATTGAAGGGGAGATCAACATCATACCACCATCTAGCTATGTACTCATAGGCAACTTCTTTGTATTTCTTCTTCCAATGGTCATCTAAGGTGGGCTGAACATGTGTTGGAGGCAACTGAGAAGCATTGGCACTAGCAGAGGATGTAAAATAACTTTGAATGCCACCCTTCTTTTTTGATTTACCCTTCTCTTGTGTAGTATCGGAGGGTGCAACATACTGAAAATGATCTCTAAGATCGGTAGAAGGGATAGATGAAGAGCCTTCAATTGGACCCGGAGCATAGGTCCCACCCATCATTTCAGCAAGCCTCCTCTTCTTTCCTATTTCTTCTTCTATCTCTCTTTGCCCAGCCTTACTCTCTTCAAACTTCTTAAAATATTCTTGCATATCAGCTCTAATTTGTCCAATAACATCTAGTGGAGCTTCACATGCCTTCACTTGCCCTTTGATGGCAGCCAAGTGTTGTTTAAGCCTGTAAATTCCACCGTCCTTAATCAACTTCTTGCAATATTTGCAATACATCACCTCGTCAACAACATCTGCATGGGCCCATGCCGAATCTTTTGCTTTTGGGGCATTTCGGATAGGCTGAAAGTTGAAACAACAACAAGTAAAATTATAAAATTATAAAAATATAGGGGATCTTCATCTCTTTTACCAATTGGTAAACTAATAAATTATAGAATTACTATTTAAAATTATAAAATTTTTGCGAAAGAGATCTCTGTTTAATAATTAATACAAAATCACAAATACAAAATTTTGGTAAACTTTTAACTCACATAAATAGAAATTTTAATTTTTTAATAAAACATATGTCATAAACTTGGATAAATTTGTTACTTACCTCTAAATCTCTGATATTGATTCTTGAACAATGAAGATTACCCACTTCTTGACACTTGTACCTCTGCAAGTGCAAACTTCAAAATTATAAGCTATCCACCCAACTCTTAGGCTTCAACACTGTTTGCAACTTTGCTGTCCAGCACTGTCCACCCGTGACCCAACTCAGCAGTGAGCACTGCCACTGTCCAGTGTCCATCGACTCCACCCAACTCAACACTTGCCACTGCCATTGTCAACTCCTCTCTGCTCTGTTCACTAAGCACTCACGCTGCCGCTGTAGCAAGTGCAACTCCACTCCAAACTGTTCAGTCCAAAGTTCAAACAACAAACAAAAGAAATAATAGGAAGTGGAATCGTGACTCGGTAGTTGTTATTTGTAGTTGGGTTGGGTGGGGACTAGTTTAGGTTAGGGATAGGTTAGGTAGATAGGTTAGTAAAAATATAAAACATAAAAAAAATAAAAAACAATGTGAAACTCAAAAAAAAAAAACAATGTTAAGCTTAAAAAAAAAATAAAAACTGGGAGTTGCCCGTAACCGGCCCGGTCAGTTTCGAAATCGGCTGGTCAAACCAGTTAGTTACCGAACCGGACTGGTTTGGTGACCAACCGGCCGGTTCGGTAACTAACCGGTCACCAATTCGGTTTACTTGCCGGTTTGGTACCGAACCGGTGAACCGACCGGTTCCGAAACCGGTCAGACCGGTTTTCAAAACTATATATATATATATATATATATATATATATATTACCCTCGACGTACCCAAGTACCTTGTTTCAAAAAGTGGTGTGCCTCTCCCCGTCCTCGTACTCACGTTTCTTGGCAGCTTAGGTATATTGTAGTATCTCACATTCATGGGGAGTAATAGTTGTTTAGATTAGACTTAGTATATAAGTTCGTGTTTATCCCACATTCATGGGGAGTAATAGTTGTTCAGATTAGACTTAGTATATAAGTACGTGTTGAGGCCAATGAAGGCATCCATGAGTTATTTGTATTGAGTTTGCTCAAAGGAGGTTGCCCTCTCGAAGTGGCCTGCGATCAATAAATTCCTTTCGTGTTCTGTTATTTTTGATATATTGTGCATTTTCATTATTTATTGCAGGAGGTTTCTGCCAACAATATCGGCAAATGCCAAAAGATCCACAACCCCTGCATACCAACACTTAAGAGTGGTTGGAAGGGCTAGTTGACGCGATGGCCTTTGAAAAGATATATGCCAAGTATGGGTATCTATAATGCTCCTTTATCGAGTTAGCAAAGCTCCGAAGGTGGTGTAGGAGAGTGTCAAGGCTGAACACGACTTCAAGCCAAAAAGGCCGGGCACCAAACTCTGCAAGTATAATGGATTGAGGTACTATTTGTTTGGATTTGATGATGCGACGGATAAGGAGGATCTACACTCTCTTTCCTGATGGCCAATCATAGTCAAGTAGGCATGGCCCCCAAACCTTTGAGCCATAAAGCACTATGGGGCAGATGAGAGTATCCATGAGAGACATCTTGGAAGAGATGTCCTGAAAATGGTGTCTAAAGCATTGCTTTTCAAGAAGGCCTAAGGATACGTATCCTTTGTTGGCTTGGGCCTGAAGGGCATGCAATAGAAGGAAATGAGGTCTTCTGAACTGAACCCGCAAATAAGTATAAGTGCTAGTGATCTCAATCTCCTTCCCTCTAAAAAAGAGATGAAGATCAATGAGTAGCTTCTTTGGCCCTCATGACCTTGGTTTTACCTAAGTTGATCGTCAACAGACGAAGATCGCAAAAAAGGGCCAAGGCATCTAATTGTCTCTACCGCCCCTTTGGAGATGAGGCCAAGAGGACCACGTCATCAACGAAGAGCAAGATAGAGATCAAGACTTGGTGGAGAAGGCATGCATTGCCTTCTTGAATCTGCATGTAAAAAGGATTCTAGCTCATCGATGTAGATCCCAAAAGTGGTGTGGAATAGCGAGCATCCCTGCTTAACCCCAATGGTACTCCTGATAAAATATGAGATTGCGTGGGTCGTGCGAAGATCACCAAGAGCGGATTCATAAAGTCTCATAATGGTAGTTAGAAGGGTCTCATAAATGCCATTGTCTTTTAGTCTTTGGAATAATGCCACTTTGTGGACATAGTCGAACGACTTCTAAAAGTCTACAAAGTAATAGTAAACTTTCGAAGAGTAGTGGCGTTCCTCCTCAATGATTGCTTGGAGCGTAATAATGCGATCAATGGTTTGAATCCAGGCTGTCCTCTAGCTTTGAGTTGTCTCCTCTAAATTTCCCTAGGAATTTGCATATGGAGGATTGCAGCATATAGCCTGGAGAAAGTGTGGCCAACCATGATCGTTTTGTAGTTATTGGGATTTGTAGTAGGTCCCAATTTTTGTATAAGGTGAATAATATGATGTGACCACAATTTTGGAAAGCTTGTACAGAGCATGTGATTAAACATATCGGGCAAGTGGCAATCTAGTGTATGGATGCTGTGTTTGAAGAGTTCAACTTGGAACCCCTCTCATTTGTTGCTCTGCTGTAACTTATGACCCAGACAACTTCCCAAACATTGCGGGGAGTGAATAAGTATCAAGAGAAGGGGTAGGTAACTCTGGATAAGGGATAGATAAATAAACCCATGCATGAGAGAGAGAGAGAGAGAGAGAGAGAGAGAGAGAGAAATGCCCAAGCACAAGTGAATTCCAAAGATATATGTGCCCATTGGCATAAAACATTTTATATAAGAATGATGCATGCAGGCTAAAGAATGATCAAGAATATAATAAGATAATGGAATACAAATGAGAGTTGTGGTGCATCTATACACAAGACAAGTAGGGTGTTACCCCCAAGACGGGTTAATGAGCCTACATCAAGATGACTATGTCGGCCTTAACCACAACTTATATTAAAATAAAATTTAGCATTGATACCTAACTGTTATGCTACATTTGTACCCACCGCACCTTCAAATGTGCTCCAGGGAGAGAGAGCCAATTTTTTTGACCACGAGGGGTGTTATTGAGCAATGGTGGTCATGGCTAGGATCTTTGGTCCTTCCTTTAGGAGTACTATGGCTTAATGGCATTGCTGACAAACCTTTGCTGGGGTTTTTAACCTCGCGGTTGGTGTTCAGGGCTCCTAAGGGTTGACCATTGGGCCACATGGCCCCATAACTTGTTTGCGTGCTCTGGTGGCCTTTGCGTCAGTTGCGAGACATTCGTCTCCCTTCGTAGCCACCTAGGACACCCTTGTGGCCCTTTTGCTAGCTGGCGCCTTTTCTCCCTGGCCTTATTTCCTTAGAGGAAGATGTCCTCCACGCCAAGCCTTCTTGCTGCATTGAGGAGGGCGTTGAGGGATTTTATAGCATTCTAGGGGTTGTATAGGGTATGTTGTCCGCCGATTGCACACCAGCAGCAGAAACGTTTCGAAAGCTGTCTCCTCACTTAGGAAAGTGGGAGAGGTGTGACCTTGGGGGCAAGCATAGAGCCAAGTACTGTCACCTACTCCTAGCTTCTCCGTTTAGGCTAATTCCTAATGAAGCCAAGGGAGGTAGTCCCTAACAAAGAGTTTTCTATGGCTCAATGTTTAAGTTAAGTTTTTGATGTTTGGATGCGGATGGGTGTTGTTTAGGAGTTATTGTGATTAGAAATGATTAAAATTATGAATTTCAAGCACAAGAAAAAAACAATCCACGTGGCTGTACTGGATTAAAAGATGAACAATATATCAAGACTTTATAAGATAAAGATGCATTCACAGATAAAGATTTAAATAAGCTAAAGACAAGTGATCCAGATGTAACAATCACGCATAGATTAATAGACCAGTGCCTTTATGGAGTCAAAGCTCTGTAATGCTTTAAGAAATAAAACCAAGTCCTGAAATAAAGCTAGTGGATGTAACGTTGTGCAAGTGCTCTTGGTATATTTTAAGTGTTTTAAATGGTCTTGTTTAGGGCTTCGACTAAAGGTTTCAATAGCTGGGAAAATCTTCCAAGTTAATCCGTTGGAGACATGACGGCCTGCCTAGTATCTCAAGCTGGTATCGCGAAGATTGACTAGCTAGCTGAGACTCTAGATAGCGGGGAGTTCCGGCGCCTTTACTAAGAAAAACTTAGGAAATTTTCTACAACGCCGATGCGTTGGTTATGGGGTAAAATTTTATTAAGATGAGTCTTGCAAGATTAACAATCCAATGCCGTTTCTGGGTACTCCGATTTTTAAGTCGGTCAGAGCATACTTAGGCAAGGGAATCAACGAGATAAATTAATTAAGCGGGGAATGTGAGTTGTAGAATTTTATTAAGTAAATTAATTAAGATTCTTTGACAGAGAGCACCTCTTGACTTTGTCTTATGACAACAGTTCAAGAGACTTAGCTAAACTATATGCTTGATGCAAGGGTATGCAGTGGGAATGCTCTCCGATAGAGTTGTTGTTGACTTGGATTACGGCAAGTTCAAGAGACTTTAGAGATTAATTGATTAACTTATAAAACAATAAAAAGACTAATCTACCCAAGAATCTCTTTCAGGTTTTTTAGGCCTTAATCGGGAGAGCATGGGGGTAAGTAAAAACCGAAATAAAAGACAACTCTCTGATAGAGAGCACTCTTGATCCACAAAGTGAGATTCAAGAGATTTTGATTCTTTTTTGATTTAGACTTTTAAATGAAATAAAAGCAACTCACTAGCAATTAATCAAATAAATTTTCTTTTCTAAAGACTTTTATGCAAGCAAAAGGGAAATCAAACCTAATCTAGCATGAAAATAGATTGCATGAGAGGGAACTAATGAGAGTATGCTAATGAAATCAAATCTAACTTAAAATTTTTAACGAAATGAAACTAATTATCCCTATTCTACTTTCATCATTTTATTTATTTGCAGGTATAAAGCAAAGTAAAGAAAACAATTTGAAATATGGACAATGGCGATACAAGCTTCCCCCAAATGGGGGAAGTGGGGTGTGGGAGCCGTTATCCCACTTGCTCTTTTATTAATTTTTTACAATGCCTTTTGAAGTTTGGAGTCCTTTTGTGGTCTTGAGAATGTCTTCAAGGCAACCTGGAGAATGGGGATGAAGAAAGGGGAAAAATGAATGTTTCTTGGAGGTTGTATCTTTAATTTTTTGCCAGCATTTCCGCTTAACCTGTCATGAAAAGAGAAAAATCAGCGAGCTATTTTCCTGCAAAATGGTGGATTAGACAATACAATACACTAAAAAATTACTCTTAGTACTTAAGCAAAGATAGGAATTTTTATGCTACTCCAAGTACTAACTAGATTGAAGTAAAATGCAAAAATTTGACACTTCCTAGCAGTGTTACCAACATCGGCCGAGAAATCGCCGATGTCCGAGAAATCGCGAGTTTTTCAGCTCGGGCCGAAAAAATCAGGGCGATTTTTTCTCGATTTTTTGCCGATTTTTGCCTGATTTTTTTCCGATTTATCCCGAGATATTGCCGATTTTTTCGTGGTGATCTTTTCTCGATATATTGCCGGATTTTTCTCGATTTTTTCCCGATTTATCTCGAGATATTTCCGATTTTTTCCTGATTTTTTCTAAAGCTGAAATTGAATATTTTTGTATTTTTTTAAGTTTGCTGATTTATTGCCGATGTGTTGCCGAGATATCCCGAAACGATGTTTCCTGGACCTTGCCTATTTTTTCCCCGCGCTGATGTTTGCAACACTGCTTCCTAGATTTAGAAATGAGAGCAAGTAAGATGCAAACAATTATTCTTATAGATCAGATTTTTACTTGCAAACATAAAGTGGAAAAATTGAAAAATTTAATTTTAGGGTGAATAAAGGAGATAAAACCACTTGGATCTTGAATCTTTGAAACCACCCTGGATCCCAAATAGCATGCAGCTGCTAGAAACATATGCTTGGCTCCAAGAAAAGGAGATGCAACTTAGCTCAACCTTTTACTTGGTGCGATGAAATGATCTGCAGACAAAGACTTATACACTTGCCAAACCGGGGATTAAATCATGTATTATTTACTAAATGAAATCACAAAAGCATGAAATATAACCGAATAAAACAATGCTTTTTAAGATTTCTGGAAGCAAATGAAATAGATAGGTAACTTGAAAGCTACAAATACCTATTCTTGCGTGCTTTTATAAGCCCTCTAAAGCATGCATTAATACCCACAAATTAGCAAAAGCAAAGAAATTGGAATAATATCACCTCATTAACCCGAACATATGCATCCAAGATCTACACAACATGAGCCTCCAAAGCCTTTCTTTATTAAAATAGGTTGCATGAAAGCAACAAGCATTACAATCTAAGTAACATGCTACTTCCAAATAGGGCCCGTGTCTCGTATTCCACGTGCTGGACACGACACTTGACCTAATACGTGTCCGACACCAAAATTTTCGTGTCCCGAAATCTGGACACTTTCCAGCACGTGTCGGACACGTGCCAAAAACGTGTCCTGATTTCTAGACATGTGTCCTGTTAAAAAGGGTATAGAGGAGGAGGAGGAGGATAGAGGAAAGAGTTACGACAGTAATGCTAATTTTGACTTGGAGCAGCAAGAGGACGATTGACAGTGGCTAGTACCATTAATGAGCTATGATATTCTTCCCCGTGGCTATTTAGTATTTTCATTTTGTATCTAGTAGCACTGTAGATACTAGACTTAGTACTAAGTAGTATTGACTTTATTTTGTATTTGTCGATGGCATTCATTTGATATTTATGTAATACATTTTGATTTTTGTGGTTTAATCATAATATCAAATATGCAGTTTATGGTTCAAAGTTCATGATTCATTGATAATTTTATTATTGATTCATCATTGTTATATTTCAATTGAATGATATTATGATTGATGTACATTGTAAATACTTCTAGTTTTTAAAAAATGTAGATATTTATGTATTTTTTAATATATATATATATATATATAAAACGTGTCCCACATGTCCGATTTCCGGGGTCGTTGTGTCTTGTGTCAAATACTCGTATTTTCGTGTCCTCCGTGTCCTCGTGTCATGTGACTTAGATTACAATATTTCACCAGAGGTTCTTTACATCAATCATCCACCATGATAGAGTTGAAAGAGCCTCTATTTATACAAAGAGAGCAAGCTAAAACCCTAAAACCAAATCCCATAACCTAACCGGCTCAACACATAACAGAGAGCCCAGACTTGAAAATAAGTTGGTGTGAGTGAGGGGTGGCCTCCACCTAGGCAAGGCGCCTCCACTCCCAACCCTAAACGACCAAATCCAACCACCTGTGAGCCCACACGTGTGAGGGCGCCACTGTCAAGGAGATAGGGCGTCAGCTTGAGGAGGAAGGCGTGAAGGTTGAAAGAGGAGTGGATTGGTAGTGCTTAGGTGCCAAAACCCTTAGGGTTTGCACCAAACCTTCATTTCATTTATTATCTCACTCCGTAATTATCACCGGACCAATCACATCCTTCCAAATCACCAAATTCATGAGTTTAGCTGGAGATGACAAGTCTGCTAACTGAATGTATCTTTAGTGCTCTCCGATTGTTGATTGAAGAGGATTTGTGCCGAGTTGAATCATCATAAATGCCAAATGCCATGTCATTTAGCCTTTTATTTTATTCAATTTGGTTAATTTTGGAGAGTTTTTGATTTTCTCCAAAATATTCAGTTTTAATATTTTAATTAATAATTTCTCCGTAAATGACTTTTTTGAGAAATTATTAACTATGAGGCTGAATGAACTTCTGAAACTTTGAGATAGCTGGCTGGCTGATCATGAATGATTTTTGGCTTAAGGTTAGAGCTTTCAATCATTGAATTCGGGTTCCGGATGACTGACTTATTAGAAAATTAAATTTTTCATTTAAATTATGGAAAAATTTAATTAAAAACTCAGGAAAAATTAAAAAATTAAAAAAAATAAAAAATCCAAAATTTGACGCATCAGGTAAAATTTTTCTTGAGGGTCCTAGTGACTTAGGACATGACCATAGTCTATTCTAATAATGTCTAGTAGGTTTATACATACTCAGTTGGGCTCTAATAACCCCCCAAGGCCCAGAATTCAAAATCGAACATTCTAGCTTTGGAGGAAGCAGGAGAAAACCTCGTCAATTATGCTCGGCTATAGGCAAAGCATAATTGTCAAGGGCAAAAAAATCCCTGGAATACCTTAGTTGAAATTCTACGTCTTAGGAGATTGAACCACTCAAAACACCCTATTAGCACATTTTATTACAAACCCTGCGGGGCCATGGTCATAATTACTCAAAACAAAAACTGACTAGCCAAAACTGGCTAGGCACAAAGGCGGATAATCTGATACATTGGAAACAAACATTTATCATGTTTGTCAAATGGCGGCTCCTCAGGTAACCCAACTATGGTACAAATAAGTTGGCAACATCTGGCTCCAACTGCGAGACGGGTACTCGCTTGATTTATTGATCAAAGAGAGTGCCTGAGAATCCAGGAATCTCTGGTACCTGTATGTAAACAGAAGTGTCTTAGTTCCATGTATATGATATAAACAATAAGCCATGATGAAATACCAAAAAACTATTTTTTGCTTTTCAAATCAAAGTGCATAAAACAAAACTTTTTCTTTTTTAGCATAAAATGAAATATGATACAAATGCTAATATACAAAAGTTAAGATACAACATTCTACATGGATATGATACATAAAATATGGTACAAAAATAAAGTACATAAAAATACAACAAGGATGGGTTTAGAAAAGCCCTGGGATGACCCCTTGGTCATTTTGGAGGTTGTTTTGATAAAAGGGCTTCAAGTATTGGCCATTCACGGGCAAGTTTAATGTATCTCCATCCATGGTGTTAAGTGAAAAGGAATTTGTGCCAGCAGTGTCGCGGATGATAAACGGACCTTTCCAAAGGCTATCAAATTTTCTATGCTTCCCAGGCTTCTCCCTTCTCTTATCCCATAAGAGATCAGTATTCCCTATTTGGAAAGATCTCGGCCTAGCTGACTTATCAAAAGTGCCCTTCATGCTTTCTTGACGCCTGAGGGACTGATCAAGGGAAGCTCTTCTAGATTCATTCAACTCTATGATCTGATTGATCCTCTGTTCCATTTTTGATTGTTCTGTGCCATATTCACTTAACATTCTGAAGATTGGAATCTGCATTCTGACCGGAAGGGTGGCTGTGAGTCCATAAACTAACTCAAAAGGGGATTTCCCAGTTGAGTTCTTCTTGGTAATTCTATCCGCCCATAAAGCATACTTAATCTTGCTATCCCATGATCTTTTATTATCACCCACAGTTTTCTTAAGGATAGTCATTAGGTTTTTATTTGTGGACTCAGCTAGTCCATTACCCTGTGGATAATAATAAGATGAGTGGGATAGGATAATGCCATATTTAAAACAGAGATCATTTACTTTTTCGGAACTGAAAGCCTTGGCATTATCGGTTGTTATTTTTAGGGGAGTTCCGAATTGGGTGATGATTCTTTCCTCGATGAAATCTATAACAACCTTCTCAGTAGCATTCTTAGTAGGTATTGCCTCTACCCACTTGATGAAATAATCGGTCGCCGTAAGAATCCAACAAAAACCATTGCTAGAGTTATCCCTAAATTTGTCGATAAAATCAAGCTCCCATTGCTGAAAGGGGGCAAGGACCGCAACAGGTGTAAGGGGAAGCGCAGCCAACTTCTGCTTCCCAGTGAAAAGCTGACACTCTTGGCAACACTTGACATGTTTATGAACGTCTGCGAAAATGGTGGGCCAATAATATCCAGCTCTCAAGATCTTGTGGGCAGTTGTATTTGCTGCATAATGGCCTCCACAAAATCCTGAGTGAAATTTAGTCAAGATTTTCTTGGAATCTTGTTCGTTTATGCACCTAAGTATGATACCATCTAGGTTCCTCCAACCCAGACCCTCTTGGGTAAGGCAATACCTAGCAGTCTTGAGTCTCAAAACCCTGCGCTTGTGACCTTTGAGGTGATCCGGGCAAGTGAGATGGAGAAGGAAGAAAATGATATCGGAATACCAATGATTGTCAATCTCTTGAAGGGTAGGAGTCATGGCTGGCTGAGGAGCATTATTTTCAGCAATCATTTCAATAGCTTCTTCATTCTTTTGGGTAAGCATTTTGGCAAGGCCCTGACCTTTGATTAACTTAGTAGGCTTTATTTCAAGGTCATACTCCTGGATCTTGGACACCCATGTGCCCCTTACTCCTAAGCAATTCTGTTGAGACAGGATGTCTTTCACTGCAGTGTGGGGAACATATCCAATAACTTTAGAATACCCAATATAGGTCCTGAAATGTTTCAAAGATTTAACCAAGGCATAAGCCTGCTTTTCCATGATGGTATACTTTAATTCAGAGTTCTGCAAGGCTCTACTCATGAATGCTATAGGTTGCTCGAACCCTTTGAAGTTCTTTTGGAGCAACACACCGGCAATAGTGTCTTCTGAAGCAAAAGAAAAGATCATGAAATCTTTCGTGTAATCCGGGCTGACTAAGACTGGAGACCTGGTAATGGCATTCTTTATAGAATCAAAGGCTTCCCTTCCTTCACTAGTCCACACAAACTTGGCATTTTTCTTAAGTAAGGCCTGCATAGGTTTCATTAATTCGGCCAAGTTAGGAATAAATCTTCTAATAAAATTTATATGACCATTGAAAGATTGGAGGGATTTCACATTCTTAGGTAGGGGAATCTTTCTTATGGCCTCTATTCTTTCAGGGTCAATCTTGACACCGTCCTTATTGATGATGTGTCCCAAGAGTTTTCCTTCTTCTATGCCCAAAACTGACTTAGCCGGATTCAAAGAAATACCATACTACCTGCATCGCCCAAATATCTGCCTGAGATGACCAACATAGCTTGATCTTTCTTTCGAAAATACAGTAAGATCATCTTGATAGATCTCAATGATTTTGCCAATCAACTCCTTGAAAGCATAATCCATGGCACTTTGGAAAGTAGCTCCTGCATTTAAAAGGCCAAAGGGCATTCTCAGATATTCAAAAGTGCTCTAAGGAGTTGTGAAAGTGGTTTTATGCCTATCCTCTTCTTGAATGACCACCTGATTATAACTAGAAAAACCATCTAGCATCAACATCATGCTTGATCTAGTGACCCGTTGGAGGAGGGTCTCCATGTTGGGGAGGGGGTAATTGTCCTTCTGACATGCTATGTTTAGATTTCTGAAATCTATACATATCCTTAAACTCCCGTTCTTTTTTCTAACTACTACCAAGTTAGAACACCACGTTGAATGTCTTGTAGGAGCCTATTATTCTTGCTGCTAACATTTTTTTCTAACTCCTTTTTTATGATTGGTGCTAACTTAGGATTTATTTGCCTAAGTTTTTGTCTGAAAGGCTTGCCCTTTTGACACTCTGGTTTCAAGGGAATGGTATGTTGAAAGACATCTTCCCTATATGCTTTGAGTTCGTCATAAGTAAAGGCAAATACATCCCTATACTCTTTGACCAAGTTTATAAGGCAGTTCCTTTCTTTTTCGGAAGTACCTTTTCCAATTTTTATTATTTTAGGTTCCGTTTCTGTCCCAATGTTGATTTCAATGTAATCCCCCGGTTTCATTTGCTCAACATTACTCTTTTTTCTGTCCTGTCTGTCAAAGATGTTTTCTAAGGCAACTAGACCACGTGGGACAAGATTATTAAACTGGTCGCCTTCTCCATGGTACTCTTTATTTTCCTCCTGATCATTTCCTTTAAAGTTTAGGAATTCATTGACCTTATGAATAAATCTCAAAATTTGCTCATCATCTTTGAAGACCTGCCAGTGTTCTACATTATCAGGAACAGAAGGTCTGAAGTTAATCTCTAAAGGACAATCCCCCTCTAACACCTCATCCGTTGGCTGAAGAGTTGACGCTGAAACTGCAAGCTTATCAGAGGCACTATTCTGATCTCTAGGGATTGCTTCTATAGTAAGGGCATCAAAAAATTCCATTGTATCCCATATTGCATTTCTATATTTTTTAAGTCTTTGACACTTACATGCAAACTGACCCTTAACTTGTTGGACAATTAATTCAGAATCCCCTTTAATACTAAGCAACTTGATTCCCATGTCCTTGGCAATCTCAATGCCTAGTAGAAGTGCCTCATACTCCGCCACATTGTTTGTTGCTTCAAATTCCAATTTGAAAGCAAAGTTGAAAACCTTACCCTCTGGTGAAATAATGACAACCCCAGCCCCCTTGCCTGTTCTAGAGTAAGCACCATCAAAATTCATCCTCCATAATTCATTAAGTTTTTTATTTTTTATTTCTTCTTGGAGGGGTTCCAAGAAGGTGGAGTTGACTTGATAGGTCCCATGTTCATCAGTGTGGCAAGCATACTCATTTAATGGTATTTGAGGGTTTTCAACATGGTGTCTTTTTTCCTTTTTAGAATACAACTTTACAAGCGAAAACTCCAATGCTGGTACGGTGGCATAGGTCCAATCCATTTGAATTGATCCTCCCAAAGTGGCAACCTATTTCCTAGAAAGCAACATCCCCCACTTGTCTGGCACATCAATAACAAGGATGTCCATGGTGATCTGGATATCTGGATACTTAGCCAATCTAAGTAACTAATTCTCAATCATCCCTTCAACTTTAACCGGTCTAGAGTCCATGGCACATACATTTTGGTATGGCCTTGTAGTTCTTAAGTCAAGTTGCTGCATGACTTTTTTGGTCATGATGCTGGAACTAGATCCTAAGTCTAACATACAATTGTGTAGAAGAAGATCACCCATCATCAATGATACATAAAAAGGGGGATGATCTTCTTTTCTTGGGTCCCTAGTATGTAGAACTATAGGAGGATCTGCAAAGACATTATTTGAGATTCGCTCCACGGTATCGGAAAAAGTGACCTTCTTAGGGCTAGGTAGCTTTATAGGATTTGAAGGGCTTTCTTTAGTTCGAGGATCAACATTACTTGAAGGATCTAGAATTTTCAAGAGTCTCTCTCTTTGGCCAGGGATTTTGCATAATTCAAGGACTGGAACAGGAACTTTTGTATTTGCTAGCCAATTACCTAAGTCAAAACTTAAATCAACAATTTCTTTAGTTTCTACTTCTTTGGGAGGATTAGGAGCTGTTACCTTGGGAACATTTTGTGTAGAAGACCCCTCTCTTGCTTTTCTTTGGTAAGTTATTCCTTTGAAGTTTTGAGTGTTGTTGATCTGCTCGGCTGAAGGCATCTCACCATAGTATTGAGTTAAATTGTCAACCTTCTTTTCATAATGATTGGCCTGTGGCCAATTTCCTGTGGAGATGCTAGGGATGTCATCTAAGTTATTGATGTAATCAGGCTCGCTTGTTGACGTACTAGGACCACAACCTTCAGGGTGACCATGCTCTTGAACATAGCATGCATAGTGGCAACCAGATTCTTCGTGGAAGTCTCTACGTGTCCTACAGAATGGCTTGTAATTATTAACCATGTTAGCAGCCTCTATCTGATGAGGAGGCCTCTGCTCATGGTTGGGAGGCTTTCTTTTCCAAGTTGGCTTGGTAGGATTGATAATGATTGATTCATTACATTGTAAAATAGGTAAGGCCCAGTAGGGGAAATGCACTGCCAAATGTGCTCTGTAAGAAGAGTCCTTTAGGTTCAACAACTACAAGAGGAAGTCTTTGTTGAAGATACATTAATAAGTGGAGGTATGATTCCGAAACGATTTCAAACCGGAAGCTTTTGAAAATTTTGCTTTACGTTCCCGTTCCCGCTCCCGCTTCTCGCTTTCGCTTCCGCTCCCAAGTAACACAGATCCAGGCGAATCCGAATCCGAAACCGTATTGGATCTGGGGATCCGCTAGATCCATCCCCCAGGGCTGATGGATCTGGTAACACAGCATAAATTGCAATGGCCAATTGTAAGAATCATCACTATTTTGAGAAGAAGCTGATTTCTTCACCAGACATGTAGACAAAGCATCTTGTTCAAATCAGAAGAGAAGTTTTTATGCTGTACACATAAGTGTCAGCCATAACTTCAGCAATCCCCACAGCCATGCTGAAATCCTCCATGAAGCATGAACAAAGGCTAGAAGTGCCTGCTACAGCGCCAAATTACTTCACCATCAGGTCTAGACTCTAGAGAAGAAGGTGAATGAAATCACAACGCGCTGTAAAATGTGATAGCCTATGGTCAAGACTCAAAATATTTTAAATGCAGAGCAGAAAGGTCTTACTAAGCTGAGCTGGTTAGCTACAAAGGTTGGTCTTGAAAGGTTTTACCTGAGCTAGCTTGTTTCAAGTCGACAAACATTAAATTGAATTACCGAGGCCAAAACCCAAATTGAAGTGCTGATTCTGATACCAACCAAACATATCTTGCTTGAAATCTTTCAACTAATTGACAAATATAAATGACAAATGATCTGATACCCCATATAGGTTCATATACATTGTATGCAAGGAATTCTCCATGCACTTAAACATGCAACCCAGGTGGCTGCCACTAAAGAATTTTTGGGTGACATACAGTTACATTACCTTTCTTAAACATATTTATAAAGGAATGATAAACTGCAAAGATAGTCATCAACCTTCTAATTCTTGCCAGAGTTCATGAGTTGGACTTTTTATGTGGCCAAAGGCTCAAGTGCAATTAGGCCACACCATTCTCACTGTAGTTTGAAAGGTCTTCAATCTCGGTGTAATACTTTTCAATCATCACATTTAATTTCTCTATAGTTTTGCTCATAGACATGTTGATGGGGAACTTGCCTTTCTTAACAGGATCCAACAAAGCTGCTCAAAAGTGAGAAAATGAGGAAATTATAAATTCCCCTTAGTATGCTTCCACATGTCCTGAAAAGGCCAAGCCCTACCCAATGGGCATTTGCGCTTTGCATAATACTGTTGTTTCTGGAACTCACACTATATGCACTCAGTAAAACTGTACACAGTGTACAGAGTCTATTCGTCTTCCCCCAACTACCTTTGATCCAGTTTTGTGTTGCAGGCAGGAGAAGGGGATAGACTGCTTCACTAATGGAGAAATAAAGATTTGCCCTTACAGTTGCATCACTAGCTTCCTTTTCCATTCTTTCAGATCAACTTACAAACAATTCATTCCCTGCCATGATAGTAGGTATAAGGAAACTTGGTTCTACTCTGCTAGCAAACCCTCCTTTGTGTACAGCCCATGAAACAGAGTGTTGTAAACCACAACATTAGGAAATCAGGTCCTTTTGCACCATCTCCTCTGCAAGTCAATCTGGAATTGATTGCTTTAATACAAGTATACATAATTTGTTTTATAAATGTGGCACATTGATAACTTTGAACTTGTTTTGCAAACTCATTTCCTGCTGCCCACTGCAGCACATTTTTCTCATATCCATCATTGTGGCCGAAACTGAGAGGAGACTTGGAAGGACGAAGAGCTCTTGAATCAATACCTAGAGGGAGAGCTGTGCAAGCATTAATGAATATAAGAGGGAAGAACCCACGTTCCACCACCTTCAAGAAATTGCTTATCATGGCTGAGTACTATTACTTGGGCAGGATCAAACTCATAGAAATTCTTGGTATACACTGTCATTATAGGCTCAAAAGAATCAGAAGAACTTAATATAACATAGGTTCATGTATTTAATATTGGCGACTTCCAACACAATAGTTATTGAAGTCATTCCTCATAGAAGATGAAGGGCATAACTTCAATATGATGTTGATAAAATAGCTTTTGTGTTATACATGCTATTAAATGTGCTAAAACCGACCAGGCTGACTTTCAGAAGATTTGAGAACCATGCAGTAAATTATTTCCATCTACAGGTGATCATACTAATATTGCTATCCTTGCTGGAAAACATGCATACTATATTAACAAGACACGCAGGAGGTATACATAAGTTTTAAGTCAGAGTAAAATCAGAAATCCCAAAGTTTAGAATAGTTCTTTTGCTAAACAGTTAGATCATATGAGTTTTGCTTTGCCACCTGATTTATTACAAACAGTAGCCCATTTATTCATCAATCCTACAGAAAATTTACCGTGTATTCAACCATAAGCAACATAGAATTATATTCACGAGTCATAACACGATAAGGATTTTGAAATTTTCTGAGCAATGAAGGAGTACTTATCTTTTCCAACAGCTGAATACCAAGCAGCTTAATGAGACAGCAATTTTCCACCCAACCGTAGGTAGTCTTTTGTAGATGCCACCCCCTTAGTTAGGTTATGATACCATCGCCTAGTTAAGCTATGATACTAGAAGGGTGAAGAAGACAATGCAGAATTCTTAGGGCATTCTGCCCATCTCAAAAACCAGGAGAAGATCAACCAAGTGACTCACTGCTGAGTTCTTTATTCAGACTAGCTTTTGGCACTCACAATATGTGCCCCACACAACACAAGGGGGAAACTTTCATCTCTGCTCAACAGTACTTCAGAAGTCCCTCCCTCTGGTGCTCTTCAGTGTGGGTATAGAAAGTCCTAGCTGCTGTCTCCGGCAGAATTTCTCTTGGTCCTCGGCTTTTCACAAGGCTTAAACTTCCAATGGTTGCCTTTCATGGCAGCTTCTTGAGTCTTTTTCCAAGGTAAAACTCTTTTTTTCTCTTCTCTAAAGCTTGCAAAAAGAACCTACTCGCTCCCAATTCGAATTTTCCTCTTGCATGACTGAGAAGCGGTGAGGGAGTCCTAATCAAACTTCTCTTAGTTCCAATAATGTGGGGGGCAAATTTCCTAGGATGTAGGAGGTGGTTTTCTAGATTTAGGAAATGGTTAGGTCCACTTTTCTTATCTCAATTTAGATTATAGGCTAGGCTCAACATCTAAAAGAGCGAAACGTTTGGGTAATAGCAAGGTGGACAAGCAGGGCATACACAAAAGACATAAGTAGGTCCACTTTTCTTATCTCAATTTAGACTATAGGCTAGGCTCAACACAATAAAAGAGTGAAAGGTCTGGGTAATAGCAAGGTGGACAAGGAGGGCATACATAAAAGACATAAGTAACTACGTTTATAATCATCCAATGAAGCCCCCTACCTTTCCCCTCTCATGGTATCATAGCCCCTTTGGGTGCTCATTCTCTGTAAATCTTGGTTTTTTTATTAACTGAAAAATAACAATGCTTACAAGCATTCAAAATCACCATGCATGTCTACCTCATGGTGTAAATAAGGCATAGTAAATATATCTATGCAAAACATTTAAACGTATACACGGTTAAGTTCTTATCACGCCAAATGGTTGAGACATTACATGCCCCAAGGTGGTACTTCTTCCAAGAAGGGAGCCCATGCCTTGTTAAAAAATGTGGAAGCTCCAAAAAAGCATAATACAGATACCTAACTCTCAACAGGTTGGAAAGAATGCAGCTCAATCTTTCAACGTGCGCACAGATTAACACAGAGGGAGGTGTTGGAGCACGGGATCTAATGCCAAGGATGAAGCTCCAAACACAGGTTTGGCTTCATTGAACCGACGATCTTCAAAAGTACTACCAACATAATCATCACAAAAACATAAAAAACGAAGGTCACACAAACCAAGAACAATTTTGATAACTTAAAATTTAAAAATATCGGTAGTTGTAGAATTTGGTCAACAACGAGATGAGGCAACATCATTTAATCTGTTTTTGGTTTGCCAAGGTTGCTCGAGGCTCAAGGCAAAGAGCATATGTACATCGTGAACTAGTGTCACCAATCAAACAATGAAGCAAGAACTATTGTTAGAAAATATTAAAGTAAAAACTCTATAAAACAATATTTTACCACATTTGTCGAATCACTGGGGAGAAATACCCATAATTCAGGAAAACGAAACCATTTTCAGATAAGATGAAGGGCGTTCCCAGCTGGAAATGACGCTGAGTCTGGACAAAATGGTGTGGATTACTCAGCTCAGAAATGCTTGTAAACTGTAGAAACAGAACTGCACTTTGTGCATGCAACACAGTGTCTGGGGCCTATCTCAATCAATAAAGGAGTGAAGCTTTAAAGCACTCTGATACCAAGTTAGAAAAAGAGAAGTATGTTGACAAAGATTGAACACCATCAAGACAAACACTCACACACAGATCAAAGATTGGGGATTTCTGTGGTTAAAAGTTAAAACCCTCAAGGAGGGAAACAGTCCACAACACATGGGCAATTGATTAATGCATAAAATAATCTATAAAAACGTTTCTCAGTTGATCATCAACGAATCACACTCCATGCTCTTTAAATAGAGATCATGGGCTAATTGGCTGTTAAGACACAGATCAAGTGTTGTTAATATTGATGAGATGTTGAACTATCGGATCACTCATGCGTAAGACATGATTGTGATTGTTGGATTAATAAAGTACAAAAGCATAGTAAAGAAATATACTGAAAGCACTTTAATTAAAAATCATATTAGACAAGTTGTACTTACCAACTCCTAGTGTCGAAATATCCTGACATGAACATCTTGGTTAATGGCTAACCAACCCCTACTTGGGGGAAAATATATGTGAAGTGCTGAGATCAGTATAATCTAGGATATTTAGAACTCTAGGGTAAATTTTAAAATATGGAAATGCATCACCTACATTTACATTTGTAACTCAACTCTGCACTGACATATTTGCATTTTCATGTAGTTGTGACTTGCAACTTGAAGGACAATGTAGAGTTGATTTAATGTTTCAGTTTAACGTACTTGTCAAGAACCACGAGTAAGTCCTTCCCTTTGAAAGTCATAAACATCTACCAAAGCATGTACTTCCCTGAGTCCTTGTTAGGTGGCATGTGGAAAATGGGTGGACCCTACTGCGATTTGTAAGTCCATGGGGTGTCTACTACCATGAATCGCTTAATCATTGTTCTGGATTTGGTTAAACTATCATCCACAGATTGGAGACTTAGCATTGCTGGTACCCTGGGTTGCCCACTACGGTGACCATCTTTTGTCTATTTAGTATTTTATGGATAAAGTTTAAATCTGTCAAAAATGGTTTTAGGCAATTACCATAAATGCCACGGATAATCACATATATGTACATTTTATCATTTTGCTACAACACATTGTAGTGCCTTGTTAAACAAAATTTGGGCAAAAAGTAGGTACTTCTGTGGGGCACATCAGTACGTCTTGTACTGTGCTTTTGCTTTTTGTTTGCAAGTTTTCTTTGTTGGTTTATATTATTTCTCTGTTATGTCTGACAGGTGGTGCATCTGTATAAGAGGATTTGGATTGAGGCAGCCACTTATACTCACTTTACTCTTATTGGACAGAGTCTTGGCTCAGTTTTACTTGCATGGGAGGCTCTTAACAAGTTCACACCTATTTTGTATTTTGATTCAAGTGGCCATGCCTTCACATACCCTCTTGCTCGTTTGTTTGGCTGCAAGGTTGCTTGTTACACGCATTATCCAACAATCAGTTCAGATATGCTTTCTCGTGTTCTCAATCGCAATTCAATGTATAATAACGTTAATGCCATTGCAAGCAGGCAAGTTTGTTATTTTTCTTGATTTATTTTGAAGGTGGATAGTTTGATTTGATCTTATGTTAGACTCAATGTTGTTTACCTCTTTATTTTTTTTTTGAAGAAACCTTTTGATAGTCAGTAATAGATGTTTCTTGAATTCAGAGCATATGAGTTGTTGATCACGTTTGAGTAGAAAAATAACAGGTTCTGTTGATCATATTGGGAGCAAAATCAATGGTAAATTATCCTATCTATATTATGTTGATGGAGAATAAGTATTTTTGAATGTCATGGCAGAAAGCTCTGAAAAAAGAGACGACACATACGATACTCAAGTAAATATTAAATGATCTTTTAGAGACTCTTGAAGTTGTAAATAAAGAAAAAGTGTTGAAATAAACATCGGAACTTGAGACCACAAAAATAGAAGATGTGCTTAACCGCATTACAGACCTCGTTAGAGATTCTGTTAGAGATCCCTTATATCTATAAGATGTTATATAGTTATTTGATCCAATTTATTGGTAGATAACATAAAGATCATTATATGCAATTATACACCATGATGGAAATTTTTTATTTCAATCTGATATGAGCAGAGGTAGTGCAACATAAGAAGAACCATTAGCACAGCTTCTAGGAACAGATGAGATGCCAAAACTCACATTGATAATACCAATGTTTTATGACTTTGGGTGGTAGTAGTAGTACATGGAATAAGAGCTCCCTTAATTAGGAAGGATAACTTTTTAAGAGAATACCTGGCAGTCTCTCTTGATGCATAATAGTGTTACATGCTTACATACATGATACAACTAGTTACGCCGTGGAATTTTATATCTACTATATTGCATACATGATACAACTAGTTACGCCATGGAATTTTATCTCTACTATATTGCTTCCATACAGATATGATACAAAATTTAAGTACATTAAAGTTTACACTCAAGGAGAATATAGATTGGGTGCTCATATTTTCCTCCTTGCTTAGGAAGAAAAGTCCCCAGTTGTTGAAGATGGACACCTTGTTGTTCAAACGTAGTTGGAAAATCCAGTCTGCTTGAGAAGGTAGACTCCCTTTTGGACAGAAAATATGGCATTATTTGTCTCCTCCTGGTTTTTATTCTGGTATTAAATAACCTATCCTATCAGAGTTGAGATTGGATTCCATAATAGAGTCCCATGGGTCTAGCACTTGGGTGTCCTCTTCTGAAACAAATAATATTTGTTCACTGGAACTTCCACATCATAAAATATAAATAATCCATGACTAGTAATATAAAAATATGAGATAAGATGTGAAATATTATTACATTTACAATGTCTGGACTTTATATAAGCTCGTTGTGCCTTTTCAAGCATAAGGGCACGTTTGTTTGATTTTTAGTTAATTAATTATTAATCTTATATTATTATTAATATATATTTTATTATGTTTTATATATATTTTATAACATTGCCTTCCTCTTAGAGATGCTTTGTCCTCAAACCATGATTATGGAAGACTTTTAACACTTGTTCTTGCTCGTAATGATTTCTGATGATCTTATGTGTTGATAGCTGCGACACTTGACAAAATGAGACGACATGTCCTTTTAAACATTAAGTGAAAATGTTGCGTCATTTGTGAAGTTGTCCACCCACGATCTACCTTCATTGGAATTATTTGTCGATCGGTTGTTCAGATAGAACTTCTCGTTTTCTGCTTCCACCCAGTTTGTTGATTTTGTCTCCATTCTGTTTTGAAATCACAACGAATATGTTTATGGTCCTTTTGACCTTGTCGTTGGTCATTGCTAGATTTTCTTAATATTATAACAGTATATCTTAATTGCATTTATCAATAGGATCTCTAGAAGATAGACAAAGCACAGAGCAATAACACAAGTATTTTTCACCTAGGAAACCCAAATGGGAGAAAACCCAGCAACCTTTGTCTAGAGATAATAATTTTGAGATCAGAGTACAATGAAGAAAGAAAAGAAAAATATGGAAATGCTTTCCAAAGATTGAAACCCTGAAAACAATCTTCTTCTGCAGTGTATGCAAACTTCTTTGAGCTGCTATGTAGCTGCACTCTGCCAAAAAACTACGCACTTCACTTGTGCTACTGTATTGCTGCTGTATTTCAAAATGAGAAGAGGCTCCTCTTATTTATACTGTTTTCCCAGTAAAAATTTAACTGGGGCCGACTTCACTTGGGGGAGCAATATAATTTTATTTTATTTCTTTTATTGCCGGCTTTTCACCCCAAGGTTTACATTGTTCTTTCTAGGGTTTGTATGAATGATTACAACAAGTTCAACTCCCGAAGGAGGACAATAAGAATAGCTTCCGAAGTTGCACAAACTCCAATAGTCATTAATGACTTTTGTGATTTGGATGACGATACGGTATTCTAAGCTTTTGTGATTGTTCTTCAGCACCATCTTTTGTTGATGTTTGTAGTGATTTGCCAATATAAGCATTCTTTTGAGTACCGCTTTTCCCATAAGAACATGGGTAGACTCTGGTCATGAATCATGGCTTTGGCTACCTCCACAATTGTTCTGCTCTTTCTTTCAGCAACCCCGTTTTGCTGGGGATTGTAGGGAACTGTAAGCTCCCCCTTAATTTCTGCTTCTTTGCAGAAATCATTGAATTCCATAGAGGTATATTTGCCACCATTATCTGATCTTAGGATCTTGATCCTCTTCCTTGACAAATTCTTGACTTGTGCTTTGAACTCCTTGAATTTACGGAGTACTTCCTTAGATTCCTTAGTCTTAAGAAAGTAGATCCAAGTCTTCCGTGAGTAGTCGTCAATGAAGGTCACATAGTATTGATATCCTCCCAATGAGGCAATTGTCATTGGGCCACACAAGTCGGAGTGCACTAGATCTAAGATTTCTTTGGATCTGCTCTCACTATTTGGGAAGGATTTCTCGACATTTTTGCCAAGTGCACATCCTTTACATGTTCCATCATGGTCTACCTGTAGCACTGGTATACCTGTAACTATGTTCTTCATTGCTGGGAGAGCTCTGTAATTTTGGTGAGCTAGTCTTCTGTGCCATAGCTCACCCATACTTGTAGAGTCATGGACTAAGGCTTGGACTGGTGGAGTGTTTAGTCGATACAAGCTCTCCTCTCTCATACCAATTACTTTGGCTGTATCCATGCTTGAGTTCTTCTGCCAAGCAAGTACTTTTCCATCTGAAAATGCTACTTTATATCCTTTGTCTTCTAAGGCTGATATGGTAACAAGATTTCTTTTCATACCAGGTACGTAGAGCACATCACTTAAGTGTAGAGTATCATTAGACTCTAGTTGAAGGGAGGTAGCCCCAGATCCCTTCACAGTGTAGTTGGCATCATCTCCAAGTACAACACGGAGATGAGAATCTTTCTCAACTACTTCTGAGAGATTTTCTTTATATCCCGTCATGTGTTTAGATGCACCACTATCAATGAGCCAAGTATCACTAGTGGTGGGAACCGTACCTGATAAAGCTGATATGAAGAAGAATTCTGTATGATCTTCATTCTTTTGTTTCTTGTGATGATGATCTTCCTCTACATCAACAGTTGAAGCTTCATGCTTTCTTTTGTGAGAACTTTGACAGCTACTGGCATAATGACTGTATTTCTCGCACTTGTAGCATTGGATCTAAGATAGATTCTTCTTTTGTTTCTTCTGATCTTGGGGAGGACTTGATCTATTATCTTGATTCTTGTGAATGTATGACTTCCTTCCCCTTCCATTGCCTTTCTTGGCATGAGATACGAACGCTTGATTTTCCTCAGGTTGAGTACCATGAAGTCTTTGGTGTGCTGCGATTCTTGTTTCTTCCTGAGTGCATTCTGGCCATAGTTTATCAAATTTGGGCAACTTGGTTCGGCCACTTATAGTTTGGATGAAAGACTCCCAAGGTGGTGGGAGACCATTTAAGGTGGTCATGACAAGATGCTTTTCTTCAAGATTGTCTCCACTAGACTTTAGCTTGTCCCGAAGCTCGGTGATCCTAATGAAATATGAGGCAATATTCTCGGACTTCGTCATCTTCATATTCGACAGTTGATTCCTCAATGTGAGAGTCACATTGATGCTACTGTGTCCAAATAGCTTCTTTAGGGTTTTGAACATCCTTCTCGCCGTCGACTTTTCTGAGATCTGAGGAACCAAGTGATCTCTAACTGAGTCCACTAAAATCCTCCTTGCTTTGGCATCATTCTTTCTCCATCGAGTTTGTCTTCTTCGACTTCTGGTTCTGGGACCTTTGCCTTTACAAACTGTAATAGGTCATTTTCTTCTAGTAGAAGAAGAACCCTAGATTTTGAGGGGATGAAGTTAGAAGCCCCTTCCAAACGATTTCCAACCTTCATGCTTATCATCTTGACTGCAGATCTGGATCTGAGACCCTAGTAGAGGCTAGGTCAAAAATGAAAGTTGGAGTTTTGGAAAATTGACTCCACAGATAAATGAGCCCTAGGGAGGCGAGTTGAGTAGAGGTAGAGTGGAGCCAAAACTGTGGAGAAAGTAGGTCATAACTGGAAACCCTAATTTCTGATGCAGCTGCAGAATTAGGTCAAAATTGAAAATTCTCAGAATTGAATTTTGTTTACACCAAAAGATGCGCCCTCCTTAGAGTGAAATTCCCAATGCTCTTTTTCTACCAAAAGGCTGAGTGAAGACCTTGAAAGATGAAACCCTAGTTTCGACAGGTTGCCGACAGAGTTCCGACAATGGTTTCTTCCAGTACTGCTTTGATACCATGTTAGATTTTCTTAATATTATAGCAGTATATTGTATTTATCAATAGGATCACTAGAAGATAGACAAAGCATAGAACAATAACACAAGTATTTTTCACATGGGAAACCCAAATGGGAGAAAACCCAACAACCTTCGTCTAGAGATAATAATTCTGAGATCAGAGTACAATGAAGAAATAAGAGAAAAATATGGAAATGCTTTCCAAAGATTGAAGCCCTGAAAACAGTCTTCTTCTGCAGTGTATGCGAACTTCTGTGAGCTGTTGTGTAGCTGCACTCTACCAAAGAACTGCGCACTTCACTTGTGTTGCTATGCTGCTATTGTATTTCAAAATAATGAGGGGTGCCTCCTATTTATACTGTTTTCCCACTAAAAATTTAACTGGGGCTGACTTCACTTGGGGGAGCAATATAATTTTATTTTATTTATATTATTGCCGGTGTTTCACCCCAAGGTTTACATTGTTCTTTTTAGGGTTTGTATGAATGATTACAACAAGTTCAACTCTCGAAGGAGGACAATAAGAATAGCTTCCAAAGTTGCACAAACTCCAACAATCATTAGTGACTTTTGTGATTTGGATGACGATACGGTATTCTAAGCTTTTGTGATTGTTCTTCAGAACCATCTTTGGTTGATGTTTGTAGTGATTTGCCAATATAAGCATTCTTTTGAGTACCGTTTGACTATGTGTTTGTTCTCTTTTCTGATGTTTGAATTTAAGCATCCAATGACTTCTTTATTGGGTAGGTCATCATTTCTTTGTCGATTTTTTGCAATCTAACTCTTCTTGTAAATATTTCTTATCATGCTTTAGCTTCTTGACTTTTTATAAGTAAGTCCTGATTATGTCTTCTCAAGCGTAAGAGTTATTCTTTATAGTGTTGTGACTTGTCGACTTCATTTTGATTATCTTGATTTTTGTGCTCTTTTTTTCTTAAGATTTTTATTTGCTCTAGCAATTCCTGATTAACGCTTTTTGAGGAGCTTTCTTCGTCTTTGCTTGATAATTCTTTTGAAAATCTCGATTCTCCTTTTCTAACTTTTGTTGCTCTAGCAATTCTTGATTAACCCTTTTTAAGGAAGAGATTTCTTTGTCTTTGCTTGATAATTCTATTTGAAAATCTCTATTCTCCTTTTCTAACTTTTGATTGCGTTGTGCTTTGTCCTTCACTTTCATGATTTGAAGAAGTAATTTTTGTTTATGATCTCTTAGACGAGAGATCTCTTCTTCTTTGTTCATGACAACTTTGTCGAATTCTTTCGGTATCGTTTGTATTGATTTCTCATTTTCTTGCAAAATCACCTTTGATATATCTTTGAAGTCTTCAAATGATCGACTTCTGATTTTGACTTCATTTTAATGTCCCAAAATGTGTTTTTTTTTCTTGTAAGGAAATGTCAGAAACCTCTTTTCAACATTTAAGATAAAAGTCCCCAATGTTTCTATCCAAGGTAATCCCAAAATTAGGTCACTGTCATTGCTCCAAAAGGATCTGACTATGTAGTATGAATTGCGAGATGCCAGTGTAATCTCCAATGTTCAATTGTAGATTGCTTATTTCATATTCTTTCTTATTCCAAAAGTCTAAGCTGTCACCTATATTTGCCTCTAGAATCACTAACTCATTAGCAAATTCAACACTAATATAATTATTGCGTTCAATAGGAGCAATATAAATAGTAATGTCTTTTCCTCTAATTGTTCCTTTTATTTGAAATAACACTGAACCATAAGTTTTTGAAGTGCTTGAAAATGTTCCTTGTTTTCGCCTTGAGACTGCATTTTCTTTTGTCGTCACAATTTTTCGCTAATGTTCCTTCTAGGATGCTTTGATTACGACTTTTGTCTTATATATTTCAATACTTTGTCTTCTTTTGACCTTTTTTTTTACTTTTTATAACTAATAATTGTAATAAATATTTTTTTGAAATAATAATGAGGGTATTTTTTTTGATGGGAAATTCATACAATAATAGTATAATAATTAATAATACTATAATATAATTTTTTTGGAGATTGGATTAGAGGTAGGGTTTAAAATATTAAAATAATAATAATTATTAATGACAATAATTATATTATTTATAATAGATTTTGGAGGAGCAAGGTACTAGAGTTTTAAAATATAATAATATATATTATTATAAATAATATAAATTATTATAAATAATATATTATTATTACAATATTTTTTTTCAAATTTGAGAGAACTAGGGTTTAAAGTGGAATGACGGGAGGAGGGGGTCACAATACAAAAAAACAACCTTCTAGACCAAGAGGGCGAATTGATTATTAAGCTAGTGCCTTCACTAGATGGGCATATAGAGTCCAAAGATGACATTCTAAGGTTCTTAGGTGTTTTGAGGGATGGCAAGAAATACCCAAGTGCAAGATTTTTGAAATTCCAAGTGACGTGACCCACATAATTTTCCTAGTTACTACAAAATGAGGGTTTTGCTTATTTTATTACGATCGACAATGGAGTAGATAGAAAGACCAGAGAAAAACTAAATTGAATTCACTTGGATCCAAGATTTGATGCCCCTCTTCCAATGTTTCCAACTTAGAAATCAATTCTCATGCGATAGCTTTTCTTTCGATTTGTCCAAGTGCGCCATCTTGAGACACAAAAACACCACAAATAAGCTTGTGTTTGTTAGAAAGTAGCAACAAGGAAGGTCTTCTAGCATTGCATGTGTCCTTGCATGCTAGAGAGACGTTAAACTGGAAGCCAAATCTATTAAAGTGATTTTCCTAATTTTTGACTTAGGAAAATACTTTAAATATTCTAATTTGATTTTGATTTAATAGAGTCATTTTATTAAAGTGAAAAGTGAAATATTTAAGTGATGGCTAATCTAATTTTGGCCATTGAATCTCATCGTAGGATCCCATCCATAGATCCATAGTGAGGGTTAGGGTTTTCGCTTAGCCATTGAGTTAAAAGGGGATTTGGTGGAGAGGACACGGACACAGGAGAGATACAGACATAGAGAAGTTAGATAGAAGAGTTTACAGAAAAGACGGAGGAGCATCTTCTCGACAAGTTCACTAGGTGAGCAGGGACCGTACAGATCACGCATAGGAGTAGCGCCATACAAAACATGAGGGTCGTATAGCTTCTGTACTATATCGTATGTATCTGTATGGTTGACGACAACACCGTATGGATTTCGTACAACAGGTCGTACTATTGATGCAGGGCCGTACAGCTGCGCAGAGTAGCTGTACTTTGCTGCTGGGTTGCTCAGTGATTTTGCCGAGGTTTTCCATTCTCCAGGTTGGGTGGATTTTACATGTTGGTTGTAAAAGTTCCATAGCTTGATAATATAAATTCTATATCCGGCTGTTGCACCGGTTCTCCCATCTGGGGTTTTATTCAGAGGATTCCATATCCAAAATATCTGTCTATATGTGATGTGATGTTGTGAATGGTTTTTAGTATTTATATTCCGCTGCATACTAATAAAGAAGTTCAGGTGTGGTTATTTTAGTAAAACAAATTAAATATATTGTTTAGCCCTAGTTTGAGCTTTAAAGGAAAATTTACATGGTATCAAAGCTCTGGTGAGCTAAATTTGAGAGACTAGCAACAATATTGATAGATCAGGGGCAGATCTAATGAAGACACAAACCTAGATTGCAGATATAGGATTTGACAGGTACACTTGAGTCTGGCCGTGCAGTTGAGAGTTGAGGTAGACTCCACGGGGCTTAGAACTTCCCTACATGGAAAGAAAGGATCACAAGGATCGTGGATGTCAGTGATGCAGAGGAGCACATTGATTCCACGAAGGTTGCGCCCATTGATTCGACAGATTTGGTAGCTTGGAAGAAGATAGATTCCAGAGCCATGTTGATCATCATGAATGGAGTGAAGGACCATATAGTCCCTCACCTTTTCGAGAAGAAGACCGCATTGAATATGTGGAAGGATTTTGGAGGTCTCTATCAAAGCAAGAATGAAACCAGAAGATGGTGCTGCAAGAGAGGATGCGCAGTACAAGGATGGACAAGGGAGAAGGAGTGGTGCCTTATCTCACAAGGCTCACACAGATCAGAGACAAGCTTGGAGCTGTTGGATCTAAGATTGAGGATGAGGATGATTGCATTGTCATTGATTCCAACATGGGACTTGCAGTGGCCCCACAGGTAGTTATTGATGCCACCCAGTCCCTCTTGCAGTGCACAAGAATGGATGATCCCAGTACACTCACATCAAGTGCCTTGGAGCCCATACAGATATGGGTTGCGCCTTGGAGCACCTTGTGGAGTCCTGCAAGGTCTTTGTACCCACAAGGTTGCATCTTGGAGCCACCATCTTGTTGATGATGCTGAAGACCCTGTTGGTGTTGCTGAATAGCTTGGTGATGATGCTAAAGCCCTTATGAACGATGGAGAAGCCCTTGATGAGTTGGAGAAGCATTAATGACCCATTCTATGGTCATTTATGCTCTCATGGGGTCATGGTGCCCTAAGAGAAGGATTCGAAACCCCACAATGTTAAACTAGCAGCACTAAGGTCGGTCTTTTTGCAATGCATGTGTCCTTTGCTTGTAGAAGACTCAAAATAAGAAGCCAATTGTATTTGATTATTTTTCCGAAGTTTACTTTGGAAAATAATTGAAGGGATATAATTATTAATTGACTTTATAAAGTGAAAGTGAGATTAGGGTTTTCGCTTTGCATAAAGTGATAAAAGAGAGATCAATTGGTGGAGAGGATACAGTTGCATTCCGATAGAGACAGAGGAAGAAGTGTGAGAGAGAATTTTGGCGAAGAAGACAGAGGAGCACTAATTTAGGAAGGCAACCCTAAATTGCAGAGGAGAGAGACATGAGACTTTGGCGGATGTACATCGTACAGTAGGGCCGTACATAGTACAACAACAGGGCCGTACAGTCCATAGGGATCCATATAGCAGGCTGTACGGATTTCGTACAACCGTACAACAACAAGCTGCCTTGGGAACCGTGCCATCTCACAGGTTTTTCTCAGTGATTTTTGGGTGTTTCGATTTTGCCATCTAGGGCATAAATTGATTTTCTGATATTGTAAAAGCTTTGTATTTTCTTAATAAAAATATCCTCTCATACTGCTGCACCGGTTTTCCCATCTTGGGTTTTATCCGGGGGTTTCTACCCAAAAAGATTGTGTCATTTCTATTGATGTGATTGATGTTGTAAATGGTTCTCAATTTTATATTCCGCTGCAAACAGTAAAGAAGTTCATGTGTGGTTATTTCAGTTAAATATAAATATATGGTTTTAGCCCTAGTTGTGCTTTAAAGGAAAATATACATGGTATCAGAGCTTTGGTGAGTTAAAGCTAAGAGATTTGCAGCAACAATGATAGATCAAGGGCAAATCTATTGACGACACAAACCTAGATTGCAGATCTAGGGTTTGACAGGTACACTTCAGTATGGCCGTGCAGTTGAGAGTTGATGATAGACTTCAGGGTGCTCAGAATTTTCCTACATGGAAAGAAAGGATCACAAGGATCTTGGATGTCAGTGATGTAGAGGAGCACATTGATTCCACGAAAGCTAAGCGCATAGATCCGACAGAGTTAGTAGCTTGGAAGAAGATTGATTCTAGAGCCATGTTGATTATCATGGATGAAGTGAAGGACCATATAGTCCCTCACCTTTTCGGGAAGAAAACTGCAACAAAGATGTGGACGACTTTGGAGAGTCTGTACCAAAGCAAGAACGAGAACTAGAAGATGGTGCTGCAAGAGAGGATGCATAGTACCAGGATGGCCAAGGGAGAAGGAGTTGTGCCATATCTCACAAAACTCACACATATCAAAGATGAGCTTGGAGTTGTTGGCTCTAAGACTGAGGATGAGGAGCTAGTTCGGATAGCCCTTATGGCTTCTCTAAGCCCCGGGACACCTTTGTCAAAGGTGTAGTGGCTAGGGAGAAGCTCCTTGATTGGCAGAGATTGTGGGATGACTTTGTGCAGGTGGAGACTCACATGGGTCAAGGATCAGGCTCATCTAGTAGTGCCCCATAGATCGTGGATGAGGAGGCTCTAGCCCTGATAGGGAAGAGCAAGGGGAAGGCAAAGAGGAAGAAGGGTGGTAAGAAGAACCTTGACATGTCAAAAGTCAAGTGTTTTATCTGCCATAAGCAGGGACACTTTTCCTTCCAGTGCCCAGACAGGAAGAAGAAGAGTAACACTCAAATGGATGGATTTGCAGAGGTGGAGGTGTTCAGCAGAAACTTCGATGAGGAGTTTTGCTTGATAGCTTGCATGGCAAGCACCGCAGGGAGCAACATATGGTACATCAACAATGGAGCATCTAGTCACATGACTGGACAAAAGAGATTCTTCAGAGACTTGCAAGAGGGTGGAACAGGGATCCACGTTAAGCTGGGTGATGGTGTGTGGTATCAGGTGTAGGGAGTTGGCATTGTTTCATTTCAGACGGAGTCTGGAAAACCCCTCAGTTTTGCTGATGTGTTATATGTTTTAGGATTGACCAAGAACCTCATATCAGTCTCCACTCTGGAGGAAAAGGGATATAAGGGAAAGTTCCGAGACCATAGAGTGTATATCAGGACCAAGGGGTCGGATAGGGGCTTGGATTGGGTGATTGGCATCAGGAGCGGGAAAGTGTACAGACTACACTTTGAGCTTGCAAAGGCTCTAGTCAGCAACAACATCAGTCAGGGTGAGTTGTGGCACAGTTACACCATGGAGCACTGAGGCACTTGAGATAGGATGTCATTGGAGTTGCTCGAGTATAGGAGGAAAAGCATAACCACTGCAAGGGTTGTGCTTTGTGGAAGAACATCATGAAGCCTTTCCCACATATTGAACACAAGTCTAAGGAGCCCTTGGACTTGGTGCATTCGGATGTATGCAGACCTATGAGTGTCCATTCTTTCAGTGGTTACAGTTACTGCGTAACCTTCATTGATGACTATTCCAGGAAAATTTGGATCTATTTCCTGAAGGCCAAGTCAGAGGTCTTTGAGAGGTTCCGAGAGTTCGAACTCTCGTGGAGAACCAAACAGGAAAGAAGATTCAAGTGTTGAGGACAGACAACGGGGGTGAGTAAACCTCCAATGAATTCATGGATTATTGTTCCGCAGAGGGGATCAAGAAAGAGCACACTGTGCTCCATATCCCCCAGTAATAAGTAGTTGCAGAGTGGAAGAACAGGACTATAGTAGGAGCAACTAAGGCTATGCTATTTGATCAGGGATTACCACTATTCCTTTGGGTCGAGGCATACAGGACTGCAGTGTACATTAAGAACAGGTGTCCCCACACAACTTTGGGGAGGAAGACACCTGAGGAGGTCTTCACAGGCACTAGGTCAGATGTGAGTCACATTCACATATTTGGAAGTGTCTGCTATTGTCATGTTCATGATGACACTAGGAAGAAGCTGGATGCTTCTAGAGAGAAGGGGTTACTTGTTGGTTATAGCGAGACTTCGAAGGCATACGGAGTTTACATTCCTGCTCGCAAGAGGACCATTGTGACCAGGGATGTCCAGTTCGATGAGGACAGGGCCTTGCAGAGATCTATGGACTTACCAGCAGAGCAGCAACCAACACAGGATACAGAGATGAAGTTGGAGGAGCTAGATGTACAGGTACAGGTACAAATACAGGGCACAGGTTCTGATAGTTAGAGGGAGTCAAGTGGACAGGATCCTCCTATCTTTGATGGGGAGTGTTATCACCAACCTTGTAGTTTCCTGTGTGAGGTGGATCTAGGATGGATGGTAGAGGGGCAAGCAACTAAGGGGTGGAACCACGACTGCCTAGACTCCCAAATGGATGGTTGTCACGTCAATCAAGGCAGCCTTCACTTTATGTTATCCTAGTCCAAGACAACAATGGGGGAGACCCGGATCTGCTCCCGACAGGAGAGATCAGACCTAGACACCAGAACAGATCAAATGGGGCTTTCAGGTATGTAAGGTGCAAGGTAAATGGAAACCCTAGTTCTAGGGTTTAGGTACTAGCAACTGGTGAAGATGACCACTGCCTTGGGAAACATAACTGTGACAGGGTAAGCAAGGACAAAGTTGGGATTGTCTAGTACCAAGGAGACAGACTCGGTGAAAGGTAGGTGACTTGAGTTATCAATGAGTGTTGGCAAAGGGAATGGGAGTGAGGTCAAGTTAGGGCTAGCACTAGCTGGGAGATCAATGCCTTATGTGCATTGGGCAATGGAGTCAGCATCAACACAACGTTTCAGTGAACCCGCTTGGGATATACCTTGATCTATGAACCCAGAAAGGAGTTAGCCCGGAAAAGTCAGGTTACAGGAAAACCGGCTCAATGGAGGGCTAGCGCTAGGGCTTGGAGAAGTAGATCTGCAGTTCTAGGGTCACCTGGAGGCTAACAACTCAGCGCTGAAGGAGAAATGAGGTTAGGGTAACCTGATCTACAAACCCAAATCAGAAAATCAGCAGAAAAATCAGATCTGGAAAAGTCAAAATCTGATGAGGGGGCTAAGGGGGGTTGAAAACCAATTTTTCAAATCTAGGGAAAACCGGAAAGAACTAGCTCAACGTTGGGGGTGTTTTGGAGTGCTTAAGCCCTGATCTATCAGCCTATCTTGTCAGATTTCAGAAAAATTCAAATCCGGAAAAGTCCAGTTTTCAGTGAGGGCGCTAGGGCTGTTTTAGTCAAAAATTCAGATCTAGGTCAAACTGCCAAGAATTTGGACAGCGTTGGGGTTGATTTGGACTGTGTGGGACTCGATCTATCCGTCTATGAAGTCAGCATTCAAAAAAATCAAAACCCTAGCAGGTCAAATTTTCAGTGGGGGGGTTTTGCAGTTTTCTGGCTAAAAATCAGATCTAGGTGAAACCAATAGGATTTTGACCAGTGTTGCAGCAGATTTAGTGAAGGGGAGGCCCGATCTATGAAACCCAGAAATGGTTTGGCCAAAGATCGAACTATTCCCAGATTTAGTGCTTTTTAGTATTTAGGAGTTTTTCAGAAAATTTGAAGTAAAGCAAGGTACAATGGAATAAGATCTGAAAAGAGGAGACTTACTTGTTAGATCTTACCTGGAAATGCTTGTAGAAGTCTTTAACAGTGATGATCTTTGCTATCTCGATCAATTCTTGAAGATCCCAATGATTTCTATGAAGGATGTAAGCCACAAACCACCAATGCGCCCCCTATCCTACATGAGCAAACGTCAACAATATTAGATTTGCCAATACGAGATAAAGAAACCAAATGCTACAAGAAAGTAAAACGAAGTAATCATAGATCACAATGAAACTAATGAAAACCCCGTGATCCAAGACGGAAGAAAACCAAGCGAGTTGAGGTTCCCCTGCAAAAACGCTCCAGCCAAAATGCCCTCCTGTAGGCAAAACAATGATAACAATAAAAAAATATAGATCTCACAAGAATTTCCACAATGCTAGGAAGCTGAAGATTATCCAATCACCATTTGAGAACATCAGATTCAAAGCAGATCCAGAAAATATCCACAAAAAAAGTCTTTCTATTATTTAGATCCAAGAGCCAAAGACCCCTTACAAATGAGAAGCTCTATCCTTTAAATAGAAATGAGAGAACCACAATCATAACCGAATCCTAACCACTTTCAAAACGAGTGGCTAAGATTAAAAGATAAAATGTTCTAATCAATGGTTGAGATGAGCTCAACATACAATACATGGATCAATATTACCATAAAGTACCAAAGTAAACTAAATCACCCATAAAGAGGGTAACCCACTTAACAAGAAATAAATGAAGCACATGGTGGGTCCAAGGAGTGTTTGACTAACTCCCTCTGGGTGTCCCCATGGCACAATAAAATAATATAATAATTTAATTCTTTGACTTTGTGCTTCCTTGAGGAAATCGCGAGCAAAAGCTCCAAAAAATAATATAAAAATGCCCAAAAATAGGTGTGGGCCTAATCAGGTGCTGCAACTGCTGGAGAAGGTGTGGAGGACATCACTCTTATCATTGTGACTCATCCCATGTCATTTCCTTGCCTCAGTAGCCCAAATCGATTTCTTCAATAGACATTTAATCATTTTTTAATCTGCCTCGGGAAACGTGGTCCTACCAAAACAGCCTCCTAGGTTGCCTGCGTTATCAAACTGAGCCCACCAGGCTCTTTGGGATGTGGGTACTATGGTACAAACAAGTGGCTGCACCCCCTATGCCCATACAACGCCCTAGGAGATCCGACTAAAACATCTCCCTGCTCAGACATATCAACCTGTGAAGAAAAACTGCATCAGAAAGGCAGAATGAGCCTAATCATATCTGCAAGTGCCCGGAACTAGAAATAAACTATCTCATTAGACTCAGAGAGTCCAAATCCATCATATCTGCAAGTGCCCGGAACTAGAAATAAACTATCTCATTAGACTCAGAGAGTCCAAATCCATCTACGGTGTATACTCATACCCCTCACAGGGCTCTATCTGATCATCAATCATATCCAATAAACAATATAACCATCTGTAAATGATCTATCACCAATAATAACTCAGACTATCATCCATCTGCTGCAAGTGTTAAAAGGCTAAGACATGCTCTACAACTCATTCAAGAAACAATCACAACAAGTAGCATTCATTTCACTGGCGGTACATCAACCAATACATATATAAGGCTTTATTTATTATTACTCAGACTTAGACTTTCAGGACTATACTCACTTCATAGCTGTAGTCAATTTGCTAGTGAAGGGTGAAGGATGAAATTTACAAGGCTAAAGCAAAGGATGACTTCTTGCTCAACATCATAATACTTTGGATAATGGAAAGGGAATACTCACTATAACCAATGTCGGACAAACAACAACATAAGGAATGGCAATGCCTCACAAATGGGTGAGTTGTTTAGAGAGTGCTTATTCAACTTAGGCATCATGACTACATCAAGCTTGATCCAAGTTCACTAGGATCATCATTTTATTCCATGGCCTTTTTGGCCTATATGACCCTTTGGGACTTCACCAGTGCTTAAAAGCACAACTAATTGCAGCTTTCATCCGGGACATATTTATTTTTATAAGGTCAGCAATATTTGGATATAGCATATTTTTAACCATTGCCTCTTTTTTGGACCTTTTCTTATACTCTTCAAGGAGTATTTTAGCATTTCATTGCTCTTTCCCTCTTTACATATGTTAAGAAACACAGGTTTATAATTTTCATTTTCCATGGGCACATATTCAATATTTTCAATACAGGTAGTACATGAGCTTTCAGTTTTAGCCAACAACATCTGAAGTGACCAAGGGGAGTTCTGCACAATGCCAAACATCGGGACAACCAACCAGAATGATTTAGGCATACAATCCAACTTACCAAAGGCAAGTTTTGTCACCAACTCGGAGCCGAGACAAAATATAAATAGGGAGGCTTGTCCAACAAAAGTTCTAGCAGGGAAAAAGGTCCTCCATGCCATAAGTCAAGAAGTCAGTCGGGTTGAAAACTAAACTGGAAGGTAATGGATGGGTGGAGACAATGAATGATGGAGCCAACACTAGCAAGCCAAAACAATGGTGGAAATGACTACCTCTATTCTCCCTAAGGAGGGTAAAACCAATGAGTATAGATCAGGAACTTTCAAGTCTAAGTAGGGACATCAATACATAGTACAAAATACATTCAAGTCCATATAATTATGACCGCCAAATCATGATACCACAAGTTAATACATGTCACAAAAATCAGTATAAGAGCAATAATAACCAAAACACAATATAAAAAGCTGATTCATAAGCATGCAATATAATCTATCTGAGACACCATCTGTCCAATGAGAAAGAATTGATATAAAACTGGGCATCAATGACTGCTTTGTAATGACATAAATGGCTACATTGGTCCTCAAATCTGAGTGTCCTGAGACTCAGTCCTGACATGGGAGAGTACAACAGTCCACTAATATAATAATGATCCATCAAAATTGCTCATCTCAACATCTCATATGTAAGAGATCTGGCTGAAAAATGTATTGTGTCTGAAAAATAGAATATGGTAGCCTGACTACTATATATGTGATAACAGGGAGGATGAGCAGCAGCAGAAAACAAACATTCAGCAGCCGCAACAGGTAGACACTAGGCCAAGGCCTAAATGGTTCAGTTCCACAGTACAGGATTCCATGCAGATGGATCTTCCACAAAGATCTTTTAGACGTAGCGTACCACCAGATAGACTCAGTTATATGGCACTAATGACAGAGTTAATTAACTCTGAACCTTCCAGTTTCGAAGAGGCTGCACAACATGACGTGTGGCAGGAGGCCATGGTTTAGGAGTATGACTCAATGATGAAGAACCAGGTATGGCAAGATGTGCCGAGCAATGTTATCAGAACCAAACCGGTGGTCGAATTGGCTGACCCCGAGAATCTGATGTTAGACACTGAGAGGGGGGGTGAATCAGTGTGAAGCCAATTTTAAAACTTTTCTTAGCTTATCACAATCAACTATCAATTCATCATACGATTATTCTACTAATCTCTTAATCATTTCATAAGCATCTTTCACTTCATCATTCACATATCAAAAGCATTTGAATCATCAAGAACCATAACACAAAAGAACACAACACCATATACTTTTGTAATATTTTTGTATTAGTTTTGGTCCGGCTACAACCGTTAGGTAAAATCAGCACCTACTGATACATAGAGCACCTACTCTGCATCCAGGACCCTGCTTGGTTTTCTTAGACCCTGCTAAGAAGGGTTTGAGGTATCCTAACCTCAATAGCAAGACTATCTTGCTTTTACAATACAGTATACTTGTGTTACCATACTCATGTCATCATACACAAGAAATCTCTGTCACATCATCAACACAGCACATCACATCAACTCTGCTGTAACGCTGCTCATCATTACTACTGCTGGCCATCTACTGCTGCAAATTATCCTCTGGTCAATACTTCCTCTGCTGGTCAACACAGCTCATTAATCTTTGATCATCATTCTTCATTGCTGTGCTCATCAGTTGTTCATCATCATTTTGTCAGGCACATCATTCTAACCATAACCATGAATACATCATATTGTCCATCAAATTGCTATCAGCATCATCCAACAATCATCATATCAATCTGTTCTGCTGCTTGTCAACATCATCAACAATTATGTTAGTCTGCATGCATCATCACATCATAGCATGTCTCATATTCACCAACTCTATCATGTCAGTCTGCTGTAGGTGTATTGTTTATGCACCACAAGAAATCTGTTGTGTCAATACTGTCAGCATCATCATGGTCTTCTTCACTTTGTCATTGATCATAACTTGACAGAGCTGAGCATGTCAAGTCATCAAAGAAGTCTTCAATACAGCCACAGAGATGCCATCAATTCTCTTCATTGCTGAGTCATGTCTTTTACTGAAGTTATCATTGTCACACATACCTTGTCATGTCTTAGCTTGTCATTAGGATAACTCAGCCTTGGACTAATCACACTTCACACTCAGCCTCATAAGCTAGGGCTGTCATCTTTTGTCAATGTTCAAGCTTTGTGTTGTCAACCTCATGGACTATGTATACATGCACACCTCTTTTCAGGGAAAACCCCAACACACATGTCAAACTGAACTGTGTATCAGCCTTGGACTTGGAAGCATCAAAAGTTGAACTGTGGAAGAAACTCGGGCTTGTCTACATGGTGAAAAAGACTCCATCCAAATCCCAGGTTTGAACTATGAGTTCTTACAGACACATTCGGATGTGTTTCAAGCTTGACTGTGCATACAAGCTTGCACTGTGGACCAATTCAGACTGTGTCTCAACCACTGTCATCTACCTCAGACTTGGAGTCAAACTCGGGACTGTTCATCACTCATCATCCTAGGGTTCCAAACTTCTTCACAAAAGACTGTCAAGAATATGACTGTTAACTGAGCTTAGGGTTGCCCATTCTTCAAAGGATTGTCATCATCAAATAGATTTGACTATGCCAAAACCATGACTGTGTATGGAAATGTTTTCTTGCTCAGACTTCAATTGTGTATGCTTTAGCAGACTTTACTCAGATTTTCACCATTACTGCTATATCACTGAATGTTTATCAGAAGTATGTCATAGTAGTATTGTTTCATCACTGTGTGTGTATCATAGGGTTTGTGTAATCAACCAGCAGTCTGCTAATCAACTGTTTACTTGGCTGTACAATCAATTAGTGCATACATCACTGAGCATATTATCACTTAAGCATTTGAACATCTCACAGAGTAAATTGAGTATACTGCCACATGACTATGTAAATCACTGACTGAGCATACATACTATCTCATAACTGTGTAAGTCATCACTATGTAAACTCAGCATACTGTAGTAGACAAAAAAAATGACCTTACTGTAGCAGGCTTATTGTTTAAGCACCATAACTCAGACTGTAGAAGGCTCGGATCTAGCAGCAGTGACCTTAGACTTTAAACCTCAACCTTGGACTATAAAAAGGACTAATCAAGCAACCAAGACCTGAACTGTTCTAACATCCCAAAGCACAGTAACATATCACTCAGATTGTGGACGATCTCCAAGAATTCGGGCTGTGTAGATGACCTTAAACTCAGACCATAAGCAACAGTAAGACATCAGACTTCAATCCTCAATTTGGTCTGTACATTCTCCAAAACTTGTGTTGTGTGGAAGATAATCACCAAACAAACTCGGAATTGTTTACTGCTTAACCCCGAAAATATATCTTTGTGGAATAACTCGGATCCTTCTCTGCTGCTGCGAGTTGTCTTCATGCATCCAGATGCTTCCAACAGAATTCGGGTGCAAGTAGTATGCTGGTTAAAAACCCTAAGGAAAAAACACTGTTAGAGAGCCCAAAACTAGGTCAAAACATACCTTGTATATGCTTGTGTGAATGCTGCAAATTCGGACTGTTTGTGTCCACAAGAACTCGGTTTGTTGCTTGACTTCTCCAACAAGAGAAAATTCAGGACTTCGTTGGATATATAGTTCAAGACCAAAAAGAAGTTTCAGACTGCTGCTCCCACGAATTTCCCTGCTCCTGCTGTTCTGCAGCTGCCTCAGAGACAAATTTGCCTCAGTATCGAAAATTCAGAGCAAAAGATCAAATATTTGTGTGTGTAAATGAAAACGCTGATTGGGTATTTATACACATTTTCAATTATATTTTTGAGCCGACTTGTAATAAAATCAATTTTTATTTTTATCTATCCGAATTTTAATTTTTGTTTGGAGCTGACTTCTTCAAGGTCAATATTTTGTGTCTTTATTTGTCACACAAACCCTTTCTTACCATAAGCAAGGGTGTCCTTACGTGGGCTTCTTCAAAAGTTGTTATCATCTTCAAGGTGGGCTTTTCAATGCTTCATCAAGGCATCTTCAAGGGCTCTTTTCAACAATCCATTGATTCTATCAATACAAGGGCTTCCACTTCAAGCGTTAGGGCTACTTCACCAAGTCTTATGGATCAAGGGATTTCGTCATGGTTTTCAAAGGCTAACACAACACCAAGCTACGATATGTGAGTGGGTCATATGACCAAATCATGTCTTCTTCAATTAATAAGTGTGCAAACCAAGTTTCATCATGTGCAAGAGGTATTCATCAAGTCTTCAAGGTCAAGTACTTCTTCAACAACCAACATATAGGATTTAAGACATTTTCAACCACCTCAAGAGACTTCCTGGGGTTAAGATAGAACTTGTGGGGTAGATGGGCCTTCTTCTGGGGTGCCATGACACCATCAGAGCATAAATGACCACATAATGGGTCATTAATGCTTCTTCCACCCATCTAGGGCTTCTCCAACATCCATCAAGGCTTCAGGACCATCTCCAGGGTCTTCAGCATCATCAGCAGGGTCTTCAACATCTTCAGCAAGGTGGTGGCATCAAGATCCAATCTTGTGGGTACGGAGACCTTGTCAACTGGGTACAAGGTGCTTCAAAGCACAAACCCATTCTGTAAGGGATCAAGGCACTGCAGGTGGGACTTTGTGGCATCAATGACATCCCATGGGGCCATTGCAAGTCCATGTTGGCATCAATGACAATTTCATCAACATCTGAACCGGACAAAAACCGAGAAACAAACCGGTTTGAGAAAAAATACATAAAAAATCATCGTTTCAAAAAATACATATATATCCATGTGCATCCATGTGAATTCAAATCATTATACATAGATATGCAAAGTTTCTCATGTATTAGCAAGAGTGTATAAAACCAAAATAGCATCAACCGCAAATACATATCTAAAGAAAAGCACATCAACAAAGAGGTTATAAATGACCTCTAAAGTCAAAATATAAGCATATGACTTCTCTAGAATCTACAATCTAATGATTCTAATCATATATCAGAATTATCTGAGTCCTCATGCTTAGACTCAGAGTCATCATCTACATCCTCAACATGAGCATGGCTTGACTCCCGTAGGCCCGAAGGCACTTGTCTAACTGCAACATCAATGTTCACATCCTCTTGTTGTGGAAGAGGGCCCAAGTCCATGCACAACTAAGTGTGATTGATATGGAGGGTGGGAGCCTCCATTTATAACATTAAAAGGGTCATGGGTCAAGTAAACAACTCACACATGGACCCTATTTTTTATTTTATTGAAAGAATTTGAAATCAGCTGTTTTTGCGGGTCCTTGGCGTTTTTGTACAGAACCAGTCAGTTTTGTACTGAACCGATCGGTTTGGAGAAAACCGGGCGGTTTTATACGGAACAGGTCGGTTCAGCCTTGAAACCAACCAAAAATGGTTCGAGTGCGTGATTTGACTCGGTGAAGCTTGTAAACCAGTCCAACCAACAGGTTTTTTCAAAACCGGTTGGGTTCTGATAACATTGGTGCCGAGACATGAAGGCAAGAAGGTGGTGGGATCCAGGTGGATCTACAAGGTGAAACTTGCAGGTATTGACTATGAGGAGACCTTTGCCCCTATAGCCAGGTATTCTTCCATTCAGACCATTATCTCTTTAGCAGCACAGATGGGTTGGCGAGTCCATCAGATGGACGTCAAGACTACCTTCCTCAACGAAGTGATAGAGGAGGAGGTATATATTGAGCAGCTAGTGGGGTTTGATGCGGAGAACATGGAGACACATGTATGCATACTGCATTGAGCTCTTTATGGGCTCAAGCATGCACCTCGAGCATGGTCCTCGAGGATAGACAATTATCTACGGGAGATGGGATTTCAACGGAGTAAAGTTGACCACATGTACTTCTTGATAGGTGAGGTGCCTCTCATACTGGTCCTATATGTGGATGATCTCTTTCTTACAGGAGATGAGAGGCTGATTGGAGACTGCAAGTCCAACCTTGCAGTGGAGTTTGAGATGAAAGACCTTGGGTTAATGCATTACTTTCTGGGCTTGGAGGTTTGGTAGAGAGATGGATGCTTCTTCATTGGACAGGGGAAGCATATAGTGGAGATCTTGAAGAGATTCAGGATGGAAGATTGTAACCCTATGGCCATACCTCTAGTTTCCAACTAGAGGGAGATTTATGAATCAGGGTCAGACGGATTTGATCCTACCTTGTATCGTCAACTTATCGAATCGCTTATATATCTCGTCAACACTCGATTAGACATCAGCTCTGCAGTCAACTCTTTGAGTCAGTTCATGGTGGACCCTCATAGAGTGCATTGGACGGCTACGAAGCACATACTTCGCTACATCAGAGGTACAATGGAGTATGCATTGGTTTATGAGTGCAGGGGAAGTGTACAATTAGTAGGATTAACGGATGTGTAGAGGACAGGAAGAGTACTTTAGGTTGTTGTTTCAGCATTGGATTAGGGTTTGTGTCTTGGTTAAGCAGGAAGTAGAAGTCAGTTGCATTGAGCTCGGGAGAGGCTGAGTACATGGAACCTAGCATGGCTGTTGGTGAGGGTATGTGGCTGAGGAAGTTACTTTCAGAGTTGTGTTATAAGATATATAGTAGCCGGGCTACCATATTCTATTTTTTAGATTTCAGTACACTTTTTCAGCCAGTTCCCTTACATATGAGATGCTGAGATGAGCGTCTATGATGGATCATTATTTGATGATGGACTATAGTACTTTCCTTGACTGAGTCTCAGGACACTTAGACCTGAGGACTGATGTTGCCATTTAGCCATTTACAGAGTAGTTAGTATTGTCCAGAGTTGTAGCAACAGTTTCTCAATGGACAGATGTTGGTTCAGATTGGTTATTTACATGACTCGGCAGATATTATCTTGTGTTATGGTTATCATTGCTTTTATATTCATTCTTGTGACATGTCTTATCATCTAGTGTCATGATTTGGGGGTCATATAAATATGTGGACTTGGTTGTATTGATATTATGTATGTATGTCCCTACTTAGACCTGGAAGTTCTTGACCCATACTCATTGGTTTTACCCTCTTTAGGGAGAATAGAGGTGATCATTCCCACCATACTTTGGCTTGCTATTGTTGGTCTCATCTTTCATTATCTCCACCCATCTATTACCTTCTAGTTATGTTTATGTCCCGATCTACTACTTGACTTGTGGCATGGAGGACCTTTCCCAATTAGAGCCTCTTTTTTGGATAAGCTTCCCTGTTTATTTGTGTCTTGGCTCTGAGTTGCCTAGGTTGTGTTGGCTAAACCTGAAAGAAATAGCTCTGCCATCAATACAATGTATTTGGAAATGAAATGAATATCTTATGAAAAGCCCATTCATGAAAAGTAGTGTTTTTTGAACATACATGAATGTAAGGCAAGCCTAATGAAATTGGCTTTGAAGTATATGGAATTGAAATGAATATCTTTTAAAAGCCCATTCATGAAAAGTAGTGTTTTTAAACATACATGAATGCATGAAGCCTTAATAAACAAAAATCCGTGTAACAAATGCATGGATCAAGGCTATGGAAACTCGAAGGCCCAAAAAGCAATGGTTCTTAAAAAAGTTATATCTAAAGATTGTTGGCCTCACTTGTATTTGATTTGGATTGTGAGCAGTTGTCAAGGTGAATAAGCACCTCTGAACGTAACTTACCCATTTGTGAGACACTGCCATCCCCTGTGTTATTGCCTGTCCGACATATGCTAGAGATCTCCTTTCCATTTCCAAAGTGTCACAGTGTCAAGTTGGTAGTCACCCTTTAGCCTAGCCTTTTGATCTTTAGCCTTCACCCTTCACTAGCAAATTGATTACAACTATGAAGTGAGTATGGTCTTGAATGTCTAGTCTGAGTTATAATTTATTAACAAAACTCTGTATATTTCGTTGGTAGATCGCCAGTGAAATGATTACTATTTGTTATAATTGTTACTTGAATGATTTGTAGAGCATATCCTGATCTCTAAACACTTGCAGCAGATTGATCTTAGTATGAGTCATATTATTGATTATTTGATCATGTACAGATTATCTGTCTGGATTAGATATGGTACCTGATCATGCAGAGATCTGTTGTAATATCCCAAACTGGTATTTTTCTTTTAATGTGTGTACTATAGATGGCTAATAGACTTATGCCTCAATAAAATAGGAAAGCAAACCTCGATCTTGCATGCATGCAGTTGAATGCAGATCTGTGCCCTAGAAAACACTGAGATGCTATAAAATAGGAGAAATCAATGCATGTACATACCAGTATATAGATCAGCTGATGGTGAAGAGGATGGTCCCAGCATGCAAGGATTCTGCAGGAGGAATAGGGAGATAAACCAAATCGTCCTCCACAGGTGAATGCGCCCTCCTCTCAAACTGTATATGCTCCAGAATAATAAATAAGCAACTGCTGAAAGCCCAGATGATATGCACTAGGGTTATAATACCCCTCTGATGGTGATGGAAGCGGCATGCGGAAGAAACAGAGGCACACTAGCCCAAAACGTGAATGCCTCCTCAAATCAATTCGCCCATGTAGAATAACACCTCCAGAAAAGGGAGCACTGATGATAACTCGCTGGAAACTCAAGCTGAATGGTCCTTTTTCCAGGGGAAGGGTAATGGAGGTGCTCCGGGATGAATGGAAGTAACATGCGGAAGTTCTGAACCCTGTAGATAGGAAAACGAATTGCTTGGTCTCTGACCACGGTGACACAGTGTGATGGTGGAACTCTTTGGTTGGATGAATAATCAACCTCTCGAAATAACTGTTGAATGTAACCTGATGATAAACTAGTGCTGAACCTGGATGATCCAACCTGATGATGAACTAGGGCAGATAGATTTCGTTGCCGAAATACCCCTGTTAGTTGAGCATGCGCTCAACCCCAACTTAGCTCACTGAGCTCTCCAATTCGATTCCACAAATCAATAATCACATAAGTGTTTTCTCCATTCACTTTATCTTACTTTTATAACTTTCAACTGCAAAAACCCTAACTTTTGAGTTAATTAGGTCACTTTATCTTCTAATTTGCAGTTGACTTGCATGCATGTGCATGGAGACTTAATCGGGTGCATGCATCATTAAATAATGCCCGAATGTCATGCATGCAGGTGGCCTTTGGCTTTGGTGGCCCTCTTCGACCCAATGGTGATATAATATTGATGCCCTAGATCTTCTATATATGGCATCAGTCTTCGGCTGATTCCTTTGAGTGTCAGTACCCTCTCGAACCTACAGGAATCACATAGGTTAGCGGGTGGGTCCTCAATGCCTAAGCAGAAGATGACATTACAGTCCTTCCCGCTCGAACCTACAGGAATCACATAGGTTAGCGGGTGGGTCCTCAATGCCTAAGCAGAAGGTGACATTATAGTCCTCCTTGCTCGAATTTGCTTGTCCTCAAGCAACTGTAAAGCTGGGTGTTGTAATACCTGTTCTGCCTCCTAAGTGGCCTCCTCTATCGGCAGATCTTTCCACTGAACCAGGTAATCTTTGATGATTCTGTTCCTTAGTTTTCGCTCTCGCATCTCTAGGATGCGCTCCGGAATCAGAACCAATTGCCCCTCGTCATCAAGGGGAGGCAGCTTGGAAGATGTAACAATCTGTTGACCAACTGCCTTCTTGAGATTGGAGACATGAAATACATTGTGAATCTTGCTCTCTGGGGGTAGTTATAGCTCATATGTTACCTCTCCGACCTTTCGAATTATCTTGTATGGACCATAGAAAAGAGGTTGTAGTTTTTTTGCTCCTTTCTTTTTAAGAGATGACTGTCGATAAGGTTGGAGGCATAAATAAATGAAGTCTCCCACCTCAAAACTGTGCTCAACTTTGTGCTTGTCCGCATATATCTTCTGTTGATTCTGAGCAGCCTGTATGTTCTCCTTGAGTATCTTGAGGATATCTTGACCCTCCTGTATCCACTCTTTGGCCTTGGGGGCCTTGCTATCGCCAAATATCCGGTCTGCGAAAGTGGAAGCATCATACCCATAATGGGATCGGAAAGGGGTCATCCCAATGGTCATATGGTAGGTGGTGTTGCAACAATGTTCACTCAAGTGTAACCATTTGATCCATGTCCTTTGCTAACCTGATACGTAATTTCTCAAGTATCCCTCAATCCACTTGTTGACAATCTCTGTCTGCCTGTCACTCTGCGGATGATAACTTGTGCTCATGGCTAACTCGGTCCCCACTAATCGAAAAAGCTCTTGCCAAAAGGCTCCTATGAATTTGCTGTCCCTGTCACTGACAATGGTCTTGGGTAACCCGTGGAGTCTAAATACCTCTCAAAAAAATAGTTCTGCTACTTGTGCTGCTGAATATTTTGATGATATGGCAAAGAAGTGAGCAAACTTGGTCAGTTTGTCCACTACCACATACAAGCAGTCTCTGCCTTGAACCGTGGGTAACCCAATAATGAAGTACATAGAGATGCTCTCCCATTCCTACTCGAGAATAGGTAAGGGATGTAGTAAACCAACCGGGTGGGTGTGCTCTATTTTGTTTTGTTGGCACAAGCTGCACTCCCTCACATGTTGTATTACATCTTTCTTGAGGCCCTTTCATGAGAACCTTTCTCTAATCTGTCTGTAGGTCTTGAGAAACCCCTGATGCCCTGCTAATGGTGAATCATGCAATGCCTGTAAAATTTTCTTCTTGAGTGGAGACTTGGGAACCAGGAAGATTCTATTTTTGTAGTATATGATGTCATCAATGACCCTGTACCTATCATCCTGAATCTGTCTATCCAATAGCTCGCAAGCAAACTTATCTTTGGAGTACTCAACCAAAAGATGAGACCTCTAATCTGATGAGATGCTCATAAGGGATAAAGTAGCTGGTCGTCTAGAAAGTGCATCGGCCACTACATTGCTCTTCCCCTTTACGTACTCGATCTTGAAGTCATAGGCCTGAATTTTGCTTACCCATTTCTGCTGTCTTTCGTTTAGCTCTTTTTGCTCTAGGAAGTATTTCAAGCTGTTGTGATCTGTCTTAACCTTGAACCTGGCACCCACTAAGTATTGCCTGAACTTGGTTAGCGCATGGAGGATGGCTAACATCTCTTTGTCATATATCGAATAGTAGCGGTCATAGTCTTTGAGCTTCTTGCTCTCGAATGCAATGGGGTAGTTGTTCTGCATCAAAACTGCCCCAATTCCCTCTCCTGAAGCATCACATTCTAACACAAAGGATTAAGAAAAGTCTGGTAAAGCTAATACTGGGCATGAACTCATTACCTCCTTCATTTTCTCGAATGTTTATTGTGCTGCCTCTGACCAACTGAATGCCCCCTTCTTGGTAAGATCTGTGAGGGGTGCGGTCATCTGTGAGAATCCACTGACATACCTCCTATAGTAGGTGTAAAGGCCCAAAAAGCCCCTCAGTGCTGTCACATTTTTAGGTGTAGGCCAATCCAAAATTGCTTGAATCATCTCTAAGTGCACCTGGACCCCATTGGCCCCTATCGCATGTCCTAAGTACAACATCTCCTGCATGCCGAACTCACACTTGGACATTTTGGCATATAGTGACTGCTCCTGTAGAGTACCAAGTACCTCATCGAGATGTCTCAAATGTTCTACCCAAGTTCGACTGTATATCAATATGCGTCGAAGAATAGCAGAATATATTTACATAACTGCGTCCTGAAGATATGGTTCATGCATGACTGGAAAGTAGCTGGTGCATTAGTGAGCCCAAATGCCATCACTAGAAACTCATAATGTCCATAGTGGCAACGGAAAGCGGTCTTTGGAATATCTTGTTCCCTGACCTGAATCTGATGGTACCTTGAGCGGAGATCAATTTTGGAAAAGTACTTTGCCCTCTGTAGTTCATTCATCAACTCATCAATCCTAGGGATGGGATACCTGTTCTTTATGGTCTTCTTATTGAGTGCTCTGTAATCAATGCACATTCGTAAGGTTCCATCTTTTTTCTTTACTAGCACTACTGAAGATGCAAAGGGACTGGAGCTAGGTTTGATGTACCCAAGCTTGAGTAGTTCCTTGATGGTACTCTCTATCTCATCTTTATACCTCTTGGGATGTTTGTAAGGAGTGGTGATAACTGCTTGGGTCCCTTCCTCTAACTCAATAATGTGCTCAAATCCTCTATCTGGAGGTCGACCTACTGGAAGGTCTCCGAATACTGCTTTGTGCTTCTGCAGTAAGGCCTCTATATCTGTTGGATGTTGTGTGGCCTCATCTAGTGGTTTCTTGAAGGTAACCATACACTCTGCAAACCACTCAATATCTCCCTGCCGGAGTACCGCCTCCATCCTGTGTGATGTCACTGCTGTGGGAGGATAGGTGTTCATCCCTCTCAATACTACCTTTTGTCCTTCTGCTCTTGTAAACTCCATCTCCATGGCCTGGTAATTTGTGGAATACTTCCCTATCGAATACAGCCACTGAACTCATAGTACCACATTCATGTCAGGTACATCTACCACATAGAATCTCTCTATCACTGTATAATTCCCAAGCGTTACCTTTAATTTAGGAATCCTCTGACTACACTCCAAGGTGTGACCTGCTGCTACTACCGAAAACCCATCAAAGCTCTCAGTCTGAATGTCTCTCTTTTTAACCCATGCAGCATCAATAAAGTTGTGGGATGCCCCACCATCTATCAGTACTCCCACTCTGTGGCCCTGTACGATACCTCTGATCCGAAGAGTGTGGAATCTAGGAACCCCTGTCATGGTAGCAATGGTACCTCCTGAGGCTTGTCCCTCAGCAACTGTCTCTGTTGTCTCTCCTTGCTCTTGATCCTGGTAATCCTCATCCTCCTCACTGTCAGAATAAGCCTTTATGTAGTAGGCCTTTTCTTTTCCTGAACATCCGTGACCTGGTATCCATGGTTCCTAGCAAGTGAAACATACATTTTTTCTTCTGAGGTCCTGTTGGGTATCATTGTCCATCCATTCTTTCTTGGGCCATTCTTTTTGGAAGGGTTTCCTTTCTTTATCTTTAATAGGAAAATTGGTCCTGGGAGGAAAACCTTTTTTTGGGCACTGCATCCTGCAAGTCTCTAGTTCGTTTGATGGCATCTGCTAGGGTGGTGGGCCTATAAGATTTGACCCGTCCTCGTAAGGGTTCAGTGAGAGCCTCCATGAACAACATAATCAACATGCTCTCTAATATATCTATGACCATGACTGCTATCCTCTGAAACTCAGAAATAAATGCATCTGCACTACCTATCTGCTTGAGCTGCGCCAGCTCCCTGAAGTGTACCTCCGGATCCTTCTGATCAAACCGCTCAATGAGCCTCTGTGTAAAATCTGTGTATGAGGTGATGGTGTTGTGACCCAGTGTCACTAACCCGTGGTACCACCACTCATGTGCTTCTCCGTCCAAATGCAAAGTAGCCAATTTAATGGCATCTGTCTCAATCATGGGGTTGAGTTGGAAGTATGTATCCAACTTCTGTACCCAATTCCTGGCTGGGCCACCCTGGGTGCCCTCATAGGTAGGGATAGTCAGTTTCCCTACGGTGCGCTGTAACTCATAGTGCTGGGTGAATGGCCTATTGTAAGCTTTGGGTTTGTTCTTACTCTTAAAGTAGCAGAAGTCAGTGAAGGTCATGGTTGAATGGAAGTCCTCTCCTAAAGCCCTATATTCTCTCAGATAGGCGCTCATGGGTTCTTTTGGTTCTGCTTGTGCTAGAGGCACTGCAACTGGACTATCTAAGAATTGAGGCATGGTAGGTCGGAAAGGCTTGTATATATGGGGATGGTTCTGCATGTTGGTATGTAAGTGCTCCCTACTACTGCTAGTGGATACCCTATCATTGTTGGGAAATAAGGGACTGTGTAGGGTGGGCCCATTCTTTTCAGTCATTTGCCTGAAGGTGCTCATCATTTCTTTTTGCCTAGTAGTGAGTTCTTTTATGGCTGATATGAGACTATTGAAAGCTATTTTATCATCATCGGCCATTGTTTCTTTGCCTTTTTCAATCTGATACTCTATGTTCCCCAAATCTATGCCCTCTAACTCCTCTTCTCTATCTCTATCCCTTTGTCTCCTGTGAATAATGTTGTATGAGTCTTCTGAATTCATCTATAATTTTTGCATGCCCACAGCTGGCAAGGAAAATGGCTCTGATACCACTATAATATCCCAAACTGGTATTTTTCTTTTTATGTGTGTACTATAGATGGCTAATAGAATTTTATGCCTCAATAAAATAGGAAAGCAAACCCCGATCTTGCATGCATGCAGTTGAATGTAGATCTGTGCTCTAGAAAATACTGAGATGCTATAAAATAGGAGAAATCAATGCATGTACATACCAGTGTATAGATCAGCTGATGGTGAAGAGGATGGTCCCAGCATGCAAGGATTCTGCCGGAGGAATAGGGAGATAAACCAAATCGTCCTCCACAGGTGAATGCACCCTCCTCTCAAACTGTATATGCTCCAGAATAATAAATAAGTAGCTGCTGAAAGCCCGGATGATCTGCACTAGGGTTATAATACCCCTTTGATGGTGATGGAAGCAGCATGTAGAAGAAACAGAGGCACACTAGCCCAAAACGTGAATGCCTCCTCAAATCAATTCGCCCATGCAAAATAGCACCTCCAAAAAAGGGAGCACTAATGATAACTTGCTGGATACAAAAGCTGAACGGTCCTTTTTCCAGGGGAAGGGTAATGGAGGTGCTCATTAGAGGAAATTTCAACTCATAATGGGCCTCCTAAAAAAATTAATAAAATAATAGTTAAAATAATAAAATAATATTTATTAATTTTGGAGGAAGAAAAGAAAAAAACTACTTTTTTGTTTGTATTTTTGACATATCTCCCTATGTTTTTACTCAAATTTCGATCGGGAGAGCTCATTGGATGCGGAATTAAATTCCGCATCCAACGAGCTCTCCTAATCGAAATTTGAGTAAAAACACGGAGAGATATATCGAAAATACAAACAAAAAAAAGTAGTTTTTTTATGATACCTATCCCCAAATTTATATTAAAAAAGTGTTTAAGACCTATATGGTATTTCAAATTTAAAGCAATTTCATTAGCTAACAAATGATGACATGGAATTTGAATAAAAGTTAAAATGCCCATTTTGAGTTTAAATTTCCTCTAATGCCGGGATGAATGGAAGTATCATGTCGAAGTTCTGAACCTTGTAGATAGGAAAATGAATTGCTTGGTCTCTGACCATGGTGACACGGTGTGATGGTGGAACTCTTCGGCTGGATGAATGATCAACCTCCCGAAATAACTGCTGAATGTAACCTGATGATGAACTAGTGCTGAACTTGGATGATCCAACCTGATGATTAACTAGGGCAGCTAGATTTTGCTGTCGAAATACACTAGTTAGCTGAGCATGCGCTCAACCCCAACTTAGCTCGTCGAGCTCTCCAATTCGACTCCACAAATCAATAATCACATAAGTGTTTTCTCCATTCACTTTATCTTTCTTTTATAACTTTCAACTGCGAAAACCCTAACTTTTGAGCTAATTAGGTCACTTTATCTTCTAATTTGCAGTTGACTTGCATGCATGCGCATGAAGACTTAATCGGGTGCATGCATCATTAAATAATGCCCGGATGTCATGCATGCGCATGAAGACTTAATCGGGTGCATGCATCATTAAATAATGCCCGGATGTCATGCATGCAGGTGGCCTTTGGCTCTGGTGGCCCTCTTCGACCCAATGGTGATATAATATTGATGCCCTAGATCTTCTATATATGGCATCAATCTTCGGCTGATTCCTTTAACTGTCAGTACCCGCTCGAACCTACAGGAATCACATAGGTTAGTGGGTGGGTCCTCAATGCCTAAGCAGAAGAGGACATTACATTTGTAGGGTGTATGCGTATGCACCTTAGATGGATTTGGGCTCCCTTAGTCCAATGAGACAACTTATTTTTAGTTCTGGGCAGTTACAGTGATGATTTGTCTTAGTATACCATTTTGGTGCAGTTTTGCCATGCTGAATGTCATGTCAGTGCAAAAAGGTGGCTTGATTGGTTCACCTAGGGCGCTATATGAGGAGGGGGTGGTCTAGTCACTTGTTTTTACCATTTTATCCCCCTCCGAGAGAGCCTGCTGGGCTCAGTTTGACAACGCAGGCACTTTGGATGGCAGTTTGGGGCAGTGTCACATTTCCCAAGGGCAGATTAAAAATGATAAAAATGGTTACTGAAGAATTCGATTTGGGCTACTGAGGCAAGGAAATGGCATGGGATGAGTTTTGATGATGTGTGTGATGTCTTCCACTCCTTCTCCAGCAGTTTCAACACTTGGATGGACCCACACAGTGTTATCGGAACTGGCCCAGAACCGGCAAAACCGGCCGGTTTGATCGGTTCACAGGGTTGACCGGTCCGGTTCCCTAAAAAAATTAAAAAAACCGGAAAATGGACCAAACCGGCCGGTTCCGTACGGAACCGGCCGGTCCGTACTCTGCTGTACGGCTGCGTGCAGGGACCCACGTTTTTTCAAATTTAAAAAAACAAAAACAAAAAAACAACCTAACTACTACTCCTAACCTAACCCTAAGCCTATCCTAACACTATTTAAAGACCCCCCCACCCCCTACATTCCTCACACTATTCATTGCTATTAGTTTGGCAATCTTGAGAGCACGGTTCGTTGGGCAGTTGTGTAGTCTTTTGCAGCTGAGTTTTACCGGTGGTTTCCATGAACTTGTTGGGCATAGTCAAGTGTGTATTGCAGCAAGGATTTGGAGGAGATTAGAAGCATCATTTTTTGCAGCACATTTGGAGCTATTACGTGGACTGTTTTGGAGGTTATTGAAGGCTTTTGTGCAGAATTTGTGGACTGTTATCACGGATCAGCATCCTCTTTTTCTCTTGGCAGCTTTTCTTCATTTCTTCTTCTCTCACAAAGGTATGTCTCAAGACTTTTCTCTTTGAATTTTTTTTCCTTAAGGCTTAGTTAAGAAGTTATTAATAAATTATAGGGTTTTATTTTCATTTTTTGTTTGAAGTTTGAACTTTGCCATGGCTCCAAAAGAGAGGAAGGATGCGGCATGGCTTCATTGCCAAGTGGATGATGGTGGGAAAAAAATATGCAA
>LPNX010985240.1:810620-856084 GCA_001517045.1 Pseudotsuga menziesii
TTAGGTGAAGGATGCACAATTATTATTTCATCTTTTGGATGGAGTAGTTATGGAGGTCGGGCCAGAGAATGCTGTACAGATCATCACTGACAATGCCTCAAACTATGTTGCAGCCGGAAGGATGTTAGAGGAAAACACCCCACCATTTGGTGGACACCATGTGCAGCCCATTGTTTGGACCTCATGCTGGAGGATATTGGCAAAATTGAGTGGGTGAAGAAGTGAGGAGCAGGCAAAATCAATAACCAGGTACATCTACAACCACTCATGGGTTTTGAGTCTTATGAGGAAGAACACTGGGGGTAAAGAGCTTGTTAGATCAGCCATTACACGATTTGCAACAAACTTTCTTTCGTTGCAATCCCTTGTTGATCAAAAAGCCAATTTGCGGAAGATGTTTTACTGCGATGAGTGGAATGAATGTCAATGGAGTTAGAAGGCTGAAGGGAAAGATATTGCTCATAAAGTGTTTGAAAAAACATTTTGGAAAAAGGCAGAAGAGATAGTTTTATTCACTGAGCCTCTTGTGAGAGTGTTGCGGATGGTAGATGGTGATAAACCTGCTATGGGTTTTATTTATGAGGCCATGGATCAGGCCAAAGAAGCAATAAAGAAAGCATATGGTGATAAAAGGCAGAAGTATTTTCCTATTTGGAATATCATTGATGACAGATGGAACAGACAACTCCATCGTCCTTTGCATGCAACTGGCTATTACTTAAACCCAAGGTAAGAAATCTCAAAATTGCTATTCAAAGTTATAAGTTTTCTTTTAATTTCAAACTTTAAAGTTCAAACTTTCAAAGTTATAAGTTACAATTTCAAATTCATTGATGAATATTTTTTGTCTTTTAAACTTTGAATGAACTTTTGAAGGTACCACTATACAAAAGACTTTGAAGCCAATGATGATGGGGAGGTAAAAGACGACTTGTATAGATGCATTGAGCGCATGGTTCCTGATCCCAGGATACAAGATGAGATACACAGTAAGCTACTGCAATTCAATGAAAGTATGGGTAGCTTTGGCATAAGCATGGCCATACGAGGCAGATCCAAGGATCCTCCGGGTAAGAATTTTGAAAGTTTTACAGTTATTTAACCCATTGTAAAGAATGAGTTAAATTTCCAAAGCCATTTGCTGAAACTTGTTTGCATTCAACTCTTATTGCAGCCTATTGGTGGGGGCAGTTTGGTGGGAGCTGCACTGATTTGAAAATTTTTGCAATTCGAATATTGAGCCAGCCATGCAGTGCTTCGGGATGTGAATGCAATTGGAGTGTATTTGAGCGTATACACACCAAGAAACGAAACCGTTTGGAACACAAACGGTTGAATGATATGGTCTATGTCCAGTACAATCTTAGGTTGAGGCGTAACTAGTTGTTGAACAAGACACCAGTATCAGGAAACATAACCTTGGATGACTTTGATCCATCATCAGAGTGGGTTGTGGAGACTCAAGCACCAGTGTTTGATAATGAAGACCTTTCTTGGTTGGATTTGGACCCACCTCCAGAGGTTCCATCTTCAGGGCCAGGGGAATCAAGTGGGGCTCAGAATCCCACTCCTGAAGAGGATGAAGAGGATGAGGATTACGATGAGGAGGACGATGATGAGTAGTAGACTACTAGACTCTAGTAGTACTAAGCAGTGGCTAGTAGCCTGTAGGGTAGTGCCATATGATCACTTTATTGTTATTCATTAGTACTATGGTTTATTTTTGGATTGTAGGGGCCATTTAGAGCCTCTTTGTTGATGTACTTTGGTTCAGAACCTCACAGATGTATTGCACTAGGTGCTATTTTGGATATTTGCACCCATATTTGCTATATATATGAGAAACTTTGCATATTTGTGTATTAATGGTTTGGATTCATATGTATGCACATGAATATATATGTTTTTTTACAAAATATGAATATTTTATGTATTTTTTAGTCAGCTTGTTTTTTACCCGGTTTTTTGCCGGTTCCGGTCCGGTTCACATTTTGGGCTTCGCCAGTTCGATGACCGGTCCGGTTTTGATAACATTGGACCCACATCCATCTCTCCGACATATTTTATGTTTTTCTGGAGCTTTTGGAGGCTCATGATTTCCTCAGAGAGGCACTATTTGGCATTTAAATTTATATTTTATTCATGTTGTGCCATGGAGACACATTAGGGGTGTTAGTTAATACCCCCTGGACCCACCATGAGCTTTATTCATTTTTATTTCTTCATATTGAGTGGGATCCCCTCTCCTAGGGTGATTTGGTCCATTGATATATTATATTATTGTAATGATCCATGTATTTTATGTTGAACTCATCTCAACCATTGATTAGAACATTTTGATCTGTTAATCTTAGCCATCCATTTGAAAGGTGGTTAGGATTTTGGTATCTCTCATTCCTATTTAAAGGAGAGAGCATCTTGTTAGTTTTTGTACCTAGGAATATGTTCCCTAAGTGACTTTTTTTGCCTAAGTCACTTAGAAGAGGGAAAAAGGTGACCCTCACATTAAAAGCTACTTAATGAGACTTTATAAAGTTAAAAGCACCTTTTGATAAATTTAAGTGGGTGAGTAAATTTATTTAAGTGATTTAAATAAATGGGATTTTTACTCTCATTGAATCTTAGCCATTGGATTGGATCTTTCTCCACCGTTGGATTAGATTCCCACTTAGGGTTTAGACAAAAAGGCTTGAGGGAGGCAAAACACATTCATTCTTGAGAGAAGAGTGAAGAGAAGGAGAGTGCTGAAGAAGAGAGAAGGGCACGATTTTCCAGGCAACCAGCTGAGAGAGATTTTCAGTTGGCACGCATTCCAAGGCAGCCGTACAGTACGGTTTGAAGGGCACGGATTTTGAGGTCAAGTAGGGCACAGAAAACGAGGAGGACTGCATTTATTACAGTCCATACCCTGCACGAATTTCGAGGCCGTACAACACATAAATCAAGGTCTGTACAGTCTGTACGGATAGTACTTTTCTGCACAGTTTTCGAGGTGAATACTAGGCACATTTTTCAAGGCAGCATTCTGTTTTTTTTTCGGCACAGTTTTCGAGGAGTACGGCAACATTTAATGCTGTCCGTACAGTACGTTTTTTTCTGCTGTTCTGGGCAAGAAAAACAAGGGCAGATTTTTCTTCTTCTGCACAGAAATCGAGGCTGAGATTTGCTGATATTTTTGGCACGTTTACCGAGAAGGTTTGCACAGAAATCGAGGCAACAAAAGCATGAAAACTGTGACAGTCTGCTGGTCAAATTTCTGGGTTGAGATAAGTTGGATTTTTGACTGTAAAAATTAATGTCTGATTTTTATCTTGAAGCATAATAATAAACTCTCTCTCTCTGACTGGTTTTCCCCTTGTGGGTTTTTCCAGGGCCATTGGCCAAAAATCTTTGAGTCTATCATTTTATGGTGTGATTGGAAAATGTGTTTTTCAGCCTGTTAGTATTTTTACTGTGTGTTTAATTGTTCAGCAAAATTTCTTAAGTAACTTACAGCCAATGCAAAACCGGCTGTAAGTGAAAACCACGAAATGTTAACATAAACTAGCAAACAGTAAAACGCAGAAATTTCTACACTTCTCATTGTAAAGGGAGTCTTTGTCTCTTGAATCTGGATAATAGAAAAACTATTTTGTGGAAATTTTTGGATCTCCTTTGCATTTGGTGTTCTTTGATGGTGAGTGGAAAGTCTATTGCTTCCTAGCATTTGAGTATTTGTGGTGAGATCTATATTTTTCGTGGAAACTTTGTCTTGTCTACAGGAGGGCGACTTCAGTTGGGCGTTTTTGTTGGGCTTCCTCAACTCGTTTGTTTGGCATCGCTCTTATCAGGGGTTATCGTTTGTATCATTGTGATCTATGGTTTCATCTTGCTATTTTTCTGTAGCATTGGTCTATTTCTCTTGATGCATCAAATCTGATATGGTTGACGTTTGTTGTGTAGGAGAGAGGGCGCATTGGCTTCCTTGGGAAAAACGATTGGCATAGAGGCTTCATCCAAATCTTCTCAAATTGATTGGGATGGCATAGATCATCATCATCAAGGCATCTACAAGGTTATCCAGGTAAGATCCACTGGTTAGTTCTTCTTTCGTTGATCTCAATGCATTGGCACCTTTATTTTACGGTCAAAATCCTAAATATAAAAAATAAAAAAATATTATAGATCAAACGGCTTGATCTTTTGGCAAACCATTTCTGGGTTTTGTAGATCGGGTCAAACCCTAAGTGGGTCCTCCTAGACGTTTTGCTTAGGTGACTCTATTGGGCCCAAATCCCAAGGCCCTGGTCTCTCAACCCTAGCACAACCCCTCACTTGGCCATTTTCTCCTGCGTTTTGATCTTATCTCTGAGGCTTGATACTGTCATACCTCTCGTCAAGTCTGTCCTTTGGTACTAGATAGTCCCAGTCCTCTTCCTAACCTCCCTGCATTGGTCACATTTCCCAGGGAAAGCCTTGTAACTTAAAGGTCGACTTCAACCATTTCTTTTCCAAACGAAATATCCCTGTTCCTCTTGATGAATTTCTAAATATCCCTTCCTTATTTAACCAATCTACTCAATTTCTAGGGATCAAACCTAAGATTAAAGCTGTTGAGAAATTAACGATTGAGAAAGACCCTCTTGTAAGGATTCAAAGTGTAACTGGCAATGGTAGTGGTCATCCCTCGTTCTATATAGCTTTAGAAATAAACCAATTGATTCTTCACAGTTGCATACTAGACTCGGGAGCAGAGGTTAACGTTATGCCACTTAGGGTAATGGAACAACTAGAGCTAAAGCCATCTCGACAATATAATAACGTATGTGGAATGGACTCTAGACTTGTTAAATCGAAAGGGATAATTGAGAATTTAAAGATGAAGTTAGCAACATATCCGGAGATTGAAATAAACATGAATGTTTTAGTCTTAGATATACCTGATACATGGGTAATGTTGTTGTCTAGAGAATGGGCCGCTAAGTTAGGAGGAAGCATCCAAATGGACCTTTCGTATGCCACCATCCCTATCGGAGAAAATGCCTTCTATAAGTTAGTAAATGGAAAACCTATGAATGAACATGTGGAGACCCCTGCACACCTTTTTGAGGAAGCCATGCGTCCTACAGATGAAGTTGGAAACTATATGGTTTTGGCAAATTACTAGGAAGAGCCTCGACAACATCCTTTTCCTCCTAGCCAAGTATGGAAGATGCATTTCGATGGAGCTAAATCTAGGCACGGTGGAGGAGTAGGAATTGTCCTTATTTCCCCCTCTAGAGAGGGAAAATATTTCTCCTTCTGTCTTGAGTTTGAAGCCACAAATAACGTGGCTGAGTATGAGGTGTAACTTTTGGGATTAGAGATTGCCCGAGATCAGAAAATCAAATGCCTGAGTGTTATAGGCGATTCAGATTTAATTGTGTCCCAGGTAAAAAATCAATTTGCGGCCGAAAACAATATACTTAGAGATTATAGGAATGTTGTTTGGGATACTATTGAAATGTTTGATGCATTTGCAATCTGAGCAGTCCCAAGAGAGGAGAACACCTTGGCTGATGCATTGTCAGTAATAGCATCCACTTTTGAAATCCCAAATGACCTTAAAGAGGAGTGTAAAGTTGAAGTGTTATTTAAACCATCGGTTCCTGATAATCAAGATCATTAGCAAGTTTTTGATAATGATGCTCAGATCATTGCATTCTTACAGCACTCTAGATAATTTTAAGGACTGTAATGTTGATTTGGAAGATAAAGTAAACAACCTGTCTTTGAAAGATGTTGATGTTATGAAGTTAGCAATCCCTCTGGAGAAGAATTTCAATAGGCATGATGACTATAAAGGAATAAGAGCTGAACCAGTAGATGAGGTCATAGAGATTAACATTGGAACCCCAGTTTCGCCTAAAATGATTAAAATCAGACAGAATGCGTCCCCAAAAGAAAGAAAAGCTATTGAAAATCTAATTAGAGAATAGAAGGATGTTTTTGCTTGGACGTATGATGATCTTAAAACTTTTGATCCTACCATTATCGAGCATACTATCCCTTTGAATGAAGGAGCAAAGCCCTATACACAAAAGTTGTGAAATGCAAATCCTAAGCTAGCTCCCTTTATTAAAAAAAGCTTGAAAAGATGTTAGCTGTTGGGATTATCCGACCAGTCCGACATACCACTTGGGTTTTTAATCTCGTGATCGTGAGAAAGAAGAGCGGTGAAATTAGGATATGCATAGATTTTAGAAATCTAAATCAAGCGTCTCTTAAAGATAACTACCCTTTGCCAAACATGGATAATTTATTGCAAAGTGTTACATGCACATGAATGTTGTCAATGTTAGATGGTTTTTCGGGTTACAATCAGGTGCGTATTAAAAAAGAAGATAGCGAAAAAACAACTTTTACAACTCCATGGGGAACTTTTGAGTACATAAGAATGCCTTTCGGATTATTAAACACTGGCTCAACTTTTCAGTGAGCGATGGATCAAGCCTTCATTGACCTCATTGGAAAGATCGTTGCTATTTATCAGGATGACCTAATAGTTTTCTCTAAAGAACGAGACGATCATGTGAAACATTTAAAGAAAGTTTTTGATCGGTGTAGGAAGTTTGGTATATCTTTGAATCCCAAAAAGTCCACTTTTGGAATTGATGAAGGTAAGCTATTAGGACATATTGTGTCTAAAGAAGGTATCAGGATAGATCCTGAGCGTGTCCATGCCATTAATACTATTACTGCACCCCACAATGTTGCTTCCTTGCAATCATTCTTTGGAAAAATAAACTTCGTCCGAAGATTCATTCCGAACTTAGCAGAGATAGCCAAGCCTCTAAATGCTCTTCTTAAGAAAGATGTGAAATTCATTTGGGATAAAACCTGTGAATCATCATTCATAAAACTAAAGAAATCCATTTCAACTGCTCCTGTCTTAACTTGTCTTGATTACAACAAATAATTTGTGATCTATTCATACGCTTTCGAAGATACCATTGCTGGAGTTTTGTAACAAAAGAACCATGAAAATCATGAGCAACCCATAGCCTTTATGAGCAAAAACTTGAGAGATGCTGAATTGAAATACACTACTACGGAGAAACAAGCCTACGCTTTAGTCAAAGCCCTAAAACATTTCAGAACTTACATAGGGTATTCTAAAATTAAAGCTTTTGTGCCCTATCAAGCAGTTAAGGATGTTTATCACAAGCAAACGGTATAGGTGTTAGAGGAAACTGGATTTCACGAATCCAAGAATATGATTTAGAAATCAAACCCATTAAAATTGTGAAAGGTCAAGGTTTGGCCCAATTATTAACTGAGAAAGGTAGTGGTCATGCAGTTAATCTTATAATGAGCAAAAATCCCATGTTTTGCATATTGATGAGGACCATGAATGGTATAAGGATATTATATATTTTCTGAGAAATTTGTCTTGCCCCGATTATTTGGTAGACCACCAAAGGAGAGCCTTAAGGTTGAAGGCTGAAAAGTATATATTGACTCAAGATGGTCTTGGTTGGAGGAACCCTGATGGGATAATTTTGAAATGTGTTAATGTGGAGGACTCTAAAACCATCATTAAGGAAATGCATGCGGGTGTTTGTGGTGGACATTATGCACCTAGAACAACTGCCGCAAAGATTATGAGAGCAGGATATTATTGGCCAACACTTTTCAAGGATGTGCACTCTTTTGTGAGAACATGTCAAGAGTGTCAGTTTTTCTCAAGAAAACCCAGGTTGCAAGCGTTGCCGTTAAACCCGGTTGTGATAGAAATTCCTTTTCAACAGTGGGGCATGGATTTTATTGGGCCTTTTGATCAGAATGCAAGTAATGGATATAAATACATCTTGACTTGCACAAACTATTTTACTAGATGGGTTGAAGCTATACCAACTAAGAAGTGCACATCTGCAGTAGTTGCCAAATTCCTGGAAGAAAACATTGTATCTCGATATGGATATCCTATAAAGATAACCACTGACAATGCCAAAGCCTTTAGAAAACTTGAGATGTCAACTTTTTGCATGAATCATTGAATTACGTTATCCCACTTGTCCAACTATTACCCCCAAGGTAATGGTCTCCCTGAATCCAGTAATAAGAATTTGATTAAGCTTTTGAAAAGAAAGGTTGGGGAAAGAAGAGAAGTTGGGACAACAAATTAAAGTATGCATTGTGGGCCGACAAAACAACAATAAAAAGAATCTCAAGCAAATCTCCTTTCGAATTGGTTTATGGGAAAACTTGTAGACTTCCAATTAATCTGCAAATCCCAATATATGAATTGTTGCAACAATGTACTTCAGACTAGGAAGCATTTCAAGCAAGAATTGACAAATTAGTGGAACTTGATGAAGTAAGAAGGATGGCTTTTGACTAGACTGTTATTGAACAAGAGAGAGTCAAGGGAACTTTTGATCAAAGAACAAGAGATGTAAAATTCGAAATAGGAGACATAGTCTTGTTATGGAATAAATTAAAGGAGAAACCTGGAAACCATGGAAAGTTGGAAAAAATATGGATGGGTCCATATCCAGTATCGAGTATGGCCGGAAAGGGATCAGTTTATTTGGAAACTTTGGATGGAGATGAATTTGAACTTCTTGTGAATGGGATTTTACTCAAGCACTACTTCCCTCCCATTGCGTGAGTCTGGTTTTTCCTGTTAAGATAGTGTAGGTAGGGCCTGAATAAGCCTTTTTGGGCAGTAGTCTAGCTTTTCAGTCTTGCGCCTTTTGTCTTTTCCTGAAGCTTGCTTTTTGAAGCTCTTAGTGTAGCCTTGAGTTTGCCATTTTTTTGCACAATAAAAAATAAACTCTTTTTGAGTTAGTAGATTAGATTTACTTTCTGCTTTTCAAGTTCATGCATTTCAGTTTTAGTACTTTATTTTATCTACACATTGTTCTGACGACCGGTCTGTGAGTTTGGTATAGATTTGGACATTTTTGCAGGTAGTTAGTGACATTTTGGTAGCTGTTGTAGTGCCGGAGTGATGGATCGAGGATGCGAGTAGCAGAGTGTTAGGACCAGAGATTTTGAGGTTCTCAAGTGCTCTATTCAATAGAGCACTTGTCCCAGCTGGAGCCAGATGTTATCACATATATAGTAGCTGAGCTACCATATTCTATTTTTGAGATTTCATTACACTTTTTCAGCCAGTTCCCTTACATATGAGATGCTGAGATGAGGATCTATGATGGATCATTATTTGATGATGGACTATAGTACTTTCCCATGCCATGATTGAGTCTCAGGACACTCAAACCTGAGGACTGATCTAGCCATTTAGCCATTTACAGAGCAGTTAGTATTGCCCATAGTTGTAGCAGCAGTTTCTCAGTGGACAAATGTTGGTTTAGATTGGTTATTTACATGACTCGGTAGATATTACCTTGTGTTATGGTTATCATTGCTTTATATTCATTCTTGTGACATGTCTTATCATCTAGTGTCATGAACTGGCGGTCATATAAATATGTGCACTTGGTTGTATTGATATTATGTATGTATGTCCCTACTTAGACCTAGAAGTTCTTGACCCATACTCATTTGTTTTACCCTCCTTAGGGAGAATATGGGTGATGATTCCCAACATACTTTGGCTTGCTAGTGTCGGTCTCATCTTTCACTATCTCCACCCATCCATTACCTTCCAGTTATGTTTATGTCCCGATCTACTACTTGACTCGTGGCATGGAGGACCTTTCCCCACTAAAGCCTCTCTGTTGGATAAGCTTCCCTGTTTATTTGTGTCTCGTCTCTGAGTTGCCTAGGTTGTGTTGGCTAAATCTGAAACAAATAGCGCTACCATCAATACAATGTATTTGGAAATGAAATGAATATCTTATGAAAAGCCCATACATGAAAAGTAGTGTTTTTGAACATACATGAATGCAAGGCAAGCCTAATGAAATTGGCTCTGAAGTATATGGAATTGAAATGAATATCTTGTAAAATCCCATTCAAGAAAAGTAGTGTTTTTAAACATACATGAATGCATGAAGCCGTAATCTAAGTCACCGCGTTCGGCGAATTTTCGCTTTGAAAATCGAAAATCGTCGATTTTTTAGCTTGTCGAATTAATTGAATAAAATTCGCCTATTTGAATCGAAAACTCGAGTTTTAGGGATTGACAAATTCCAAGTGGCTCAAAATAAGGTCGATTTTAATTAAAAATAGATAAAAAAATTGGTTTAAATATGATTTCCTGCTTTTGTGGCTCGTGACTACATCGTAAAGCCTAGTCGGCTTTCGCGACCCACAGTGAAATCGAAAACTGGAGCCATCGATTGTCATTGCGAGTTCTTAGGAATCATGAATGAAAGCTGCTGATGGTTTGAGTTTCTCTATGGAGGCCGCCGACGGTTGTCGTTCGTTGACCCGTGGCCGTGAGCAGTCTACAGGGTGTGAGACGTGAGCCTTGGCTTCGACCTCACATTTATCTTGTTAATTGATATATTACATATATTATAATACGTAACTTGTAATGTAATTTGTAAAACTATACCATTTAATTTATTTGTAATGTAATTTGTAAAACTATACCATTTAATTTATTTGTAATGTAATTTAATTTAATTGTAATGTAATTTATAAGACATAACTTGTAAGTTGTTTTATAATAAAATTTATAATATATAACATTATAAATATATATTCAATATTTTTACCCTTTATAAAAGTTATATTATTGAAAATAAAGTTTGGGTAATTATTTTATTTATATTTATATATATATATATATATATATACACGAATTTAATGAGGAATTTTATCAAAAAATTTGCTCGACGATTTTTTTTCCGAATTTTATTCATGTCGAATTCGAACACGAACTCGAACCAAGTGACTTAGGCCTTAATAAACAAAAATCCGTGTAACAAATGCATGGATCAAGGCTATGGAAACTCGAAGGCCCAAAAAGCAATGGTTCTTAAAAAAGTTATATCTAAAGATTGCTGGCCTCACTTGTATTTGATTTGGATTGTGGGCATTTGTCAAGGTGAATAAGCACCTCTGAACGTACCTTATCCATTTGTGAGACACTGCCATTCCTTATGTTATTGCTTGTCCGACATATGCTAGAGTGAGTATCCCCTTTCCATTTCCAAGGTGTCACAGTGTCAAGTTGGTAGTCACCCTTTAGCCTAGCCTTTTGATCTTGAGCCTTCACGCTTCACTAGCAAATTGATTACAACTATGAAGTGAGTATGGTCTTGAAAGTCTGGTTTGAGTTATAATTTATTAACAAAACTCTGTATATTTGGTTGGTAGATCGCCAGTGAAATGATTACTATTTGTTATAATTGTTACTTGAATGATTTGTAGAGCATATCCTGACCTCTAAACACTTGAAGCAGATTGATGTTAGTCTGAGTCTTATTATTGATTATTTGATCATGTACAGATTATCTGTCTGGACATATTAGATATGGTACCTGATCATGCAGAGATCTATAGGGTGTATGAGTATGCACCTTAGATGGATTTGGGCTCCCTGAGTCCAATGAGAGAACTTATTTTTAGTTTCGGGCAGTTACAGTGATGATTTGTCTCAGTATACCATTCGGGTGCAGTTTTGTCATGCTGAATGGCCTATTAGAGCAGAAAGGTGACTTGATTGGTTCACCTAGGGCGCTGTATGAGGAGGGGGTAGTCCAGCCACTCGTTTTTACCATTTTACCCCCCTTCCAGAGAGGCTGGTGGGCTCAGTTTGACAACGCGGGCACTCTGGATGGCAGTTTGGGCAGTGTCACATTTCATGAGGCAGATTAAAAATGATAAAAGTGGCTACTGAAGAATAATTCGATTCGGGCTACTGAGACAATGAAATGGCATGGGATGAGTTTTGATGATGAGTGTGATGTCTTCCACTCCTACAGCAGTTTCAACACTTGGATGGACCCACATCCATCTCTCCGACATATTTTATGATTTTCTAGAGGTTTTGAAGGCTCACGATCTCCTCAGAGAGGCACTATTTTGCATTTAAATTTATATTTTATTCATGTTGTGCCATGGGGACACACTAGCGGTGTTAGTTAATACCCCCTGGACCCACCATGAGCTTTATTCATTTTTATTTCTTCATATTGAGTGGGATCCCCTCTCCTAGGGTGATTTGGTCCATTGATATATTATATTATTGTATTGATCCATGTACTTTATGTTGAACTCATCTCAACCATTGATTAGAACATTTTGATATTTTAATCTTAGCCATCCATTTAAAAGGTGGTTAGGATTTTGGTATCTCTCATTCCTATTTAAAGGAGAAAGCTTCTCATTGTATATGGCGTCTTTGGCTCTTGAATCTGAATAATAGAAAAACTATTTTGTGGAAATTTTTGGATCTCCTTTGCATTTGGTGTTCTTCGATGGTGATTGAAAAGTCTATTGCTTCCTAGCATTTGAGTATTTGTGGTGAGATCTATATTTTTCTTTGTGGAAACTTTGTCTTGTCTATAGGAGGGCGACTTCACTTGGGCTTTTTTGTAGGGCTTCCTCAACTCGCTTGTTTGGCATCGCTTGTATAAGAGGGTTATCATTACTATCATTGTGATCTATTGTTTCATCTTGCTATTTTTTTTGTAGTATTTGTCTATTTCTCTTGATGCATCAATTCTGATATGGTTGACGTTTGTTGTCCAGGAGAGAGGGTGCATTGGCTTCCTTGAGAAAAACAATTGGCATAGAGGCTTCATCCAAATCTTCTCAAATTGATCGGGACGACGTAGATCATCATCATCAAGGCATCTACAAGGTTATCCAGGTAAGATCCACAGGTTAGTTCTTCTTTTCTTGATCTCAATCCATTGGCACCTTTATTTTACTGTGAAAACCCTAAATATAAAAAATAAAAAAATATTATAGATCAAATCGCTTGATCTTTTGGCAAACCATTTCTGGGTTTTGTAGATCGGGTCAAACCCTAAGTGGGTCCTCCTAGATGTTTTGCTTAGGTGACTCCATTGTACCCAAATCCCAAGGCACTGGTCTCTCAACCCTAGTGCAACCCCTCACTTGGCCATTTTCTCCTGCTTTTAGATCTTATTCCTGAGGCTTGATACTGTCATATCTCTCGTCAAGTCTGTCCTTTGGTACTAGATAGCATTGGTCACGTTTCCCAAGGTAGTGGATATTGTTATCTTTTGCTGGTACTTTTATTCTGGATCTAGTAGTAAAACTCATAAGTCACTTGCATTTCAACGTTGGATCAATTTCACATTTCATAAACCTTCTGATCTACACCGTAACTCACCTTGTGACTTCATCCATAGATCTAGGGTTTACTCCACCTTACACCTTACGTACTTCAACTTCCATTTGATTTGATCTGGTGTTTTGGTCTGATCTTTACTGTCGGGAGTAGATCTGGGTCTCCCTCATTGTTGTCTTGGTCTAAGACAACATCAAGTGAAGATTGCTTCGATTGGCGTGACAACCATCCATTTGAAAGTCGAGGCTATCTTGGTTTCACCTCTTTGGTTGGCCATCCCTCTACCATCCATCCTGGATCCACCTCATAGGGGCAACTACAAGTAAGGTGATAACAGGTTGTTCGAGTGTGAGCATCAGGCTATCTGAAAATCCAGTGTTCCATGATCGGAGGAAACACATAGACATCAGGTACCACTTCTTGAGAGATTATGTTAGAGAGGAACCGTCCGGTTGGAGTACATACAAACAGATGAGCAAGTGGAGGACATTTTCACCAAGGCACTTTGCAGACACAGTTTTGTAAAGTTCAGGGATAAGTTGGGGTTGCTACAGAATCCCTTCCTCGTTGAGAGGGAGTGTTAAACTAGCAACAACAAGGAAGGTTCCCTGCATGCTTGTGTCCTTGAATGCAGAAGACTCAAAATAAGAAGCCAATTGTATTGATTATTTTTCCCAAGTTTACTTTGGAAAATAATTAAAGTGATGTGATTGATGTTGTAAACTGAGAAGCCAATTGTATTGATTTCTACCCAAAAAGATTGTGTCGTTTCTATTGATGTGATTGATGTTGTAAATGGTTCTCAGTTTTATATTCCGCTGCATACAGTAAAGAAGTTCATGTGTGGTTATTTCAATTAAATTTAAATATACTGTTTTAGCCCTAGTTGTGCTTTAAAGGAAAATTTACACACAGGAGGTGGCATGATGGATCTTGACCCTTGGAGGTCCTCTTGTATGGTTTAGTGGTTGAAGAAGATTTATGTAGAAGTTCCTCGACTCACACTTGCTGGTTTAATGGTCCTTGAACCCTTGAAGAAAATGATGTGGTCGTTTGTAAGTTGATGGGGTCTGAGAACCCTTGGAGATGGTCCTAGGGCATGATAAAGACTTGGCACCCCCACAAATGGTGGTTTGATGGTCCTTGTACCCTTGAAGGAAGGGTGAAGATGTTGTGTGTGTTCATGGGTTATTGAAACCCTTGAAGATGGATTGCACCCTTCATTTCGGGAGTTGGGGACATGACACTTAATGGCTTAATGAAGGACACACCCTAAGACATGATGACCATTGAAGATGCTGGCACCCACACATATGGTGGCAGGATAGCACTTGGACACTTGCTGGCATGCCCTATGGTACACATGCCTTGATCTTGAGGTCATGTGCATACCCTTAACTAAGGGTCCTTGGTTCCTTGATGTACCCTTGGATGACAATGTGGAGGATGCCCCTGCTCTTGAGGACTTGTGGTTGACCCTTGAAGTCTTGGGTTAATTACAACTAACCCTTAGACATGTTGACCATTAAAGATTTGTGCAACAAAATATAAAAATAAAGTCGGCCCTAATTTGAGAATGTGAACAACGTAGAAGGAGTATTTAAACAAAACGAAGATGAAGAGGAGTTTGTGGGTGGACTGAGGAATTCGGGTAGGAGTAGTCAAGCCTTTCCACAGTCCTGAAATTGAAGTCTTCCCAGCAAGTAAACGACCACGAAGTTGACTTTCTTCAGCATGTAAACAGTCCCGATTTTTCAAGGAGAAAGATTATTTTGTCTTGGTTCCTTTCTGCTGCTATATGACAGTTTGTTCTTGGACTTGTCTTGGGGTAAAACTTTTATGTTTTGTGACTGGTTTTGGAGGGTTTCTACAGTCCTAAAACAGTCTCGAATTTGCATGCTAAAACAATCCGAGTTTGCTTTCTTAATAGTGATTTGGATTGTGATTATTGCTGTTAGTGCTAAAAGATGCACTCTGACTGCGAAGAGGGCATGGCTAGCACATGTTAATGCTCAAGGTAGAAAATAATGATTTAATTTGATGAAGTAGCTGGAATGACTGGTGTAAAGGAATCAAGAGATAAATAAACCTAGAGAAGACATAAGATTGCGGAAAACATCAACCTCTGTGAATATGATGGAGTGCCGGATTGAAGCAAAACTGATGTCAAAGATGTCTCAGGTTCAAGGATTACTGATCATGTGTGGAACAAACAGGTCATTCACACATAGCATAAAAACACCACATTCAGAAAAACATTCTAAGCATGGAATCTAAGATATTAATTCTGAGTATAGGCATTCGTAGGGAAAACATCGATATAAATGAATCTACAATACATATTAGTCTAAACAAGACTGCAAAATATCCATACTATAATGATAACTAGAACCTAGCACAAACTAATAGAAAATCATGTTTAAATTACAGGCCTGCAACAGAAATTACAGAGCACGGTCACAAACTTTTCAGGTATAGCTCCCAAGCTCTCGACCCTTTACAAACTTCTCAAAGCCCCTTGGCTGGAACTCCTATCCCTCTATCTTTACCCTTGATAAATAAATAGTATAATATTTAACAAGAGGAAGATTTTAGATGCATCAAAAGTGGATCGAAATTCCTAATTGAGGCAATAAAAACAATACAAAGTTATCCTGAACTGAATCATGCACAAAATCTGATTGTCAAATCTTATTCATCAATCTCAAATCAATGTAGGGAGCCTGAAGATAATGAGGTTGCATGACACGTGTCTGTCATATTTTGTTACAATGTGTTGTGTTCACAAAATATGGATGAATTAGATCCCTTAAAAGTAAACATGCTTATTGGAAATTGAAAACAATCCTTTGATATTTGATGATGATTGATTGCTCCTTTGCTATCCATCGATCCTTTGCTTGGAATGCTGAACTTGATTACTTGGAAATAAACAGAGCTAATCTTGTGCCTGGAAATCTTGGATATCGTTTTGACTATCCCCAGATTTCATGTTGAATTTTTATACCTTGGAAGTTGTTTCCCTAAGTGACATTTGCCTAAGTCACTAGGAAAAGGGGTTAAGTCACTTGGACTTTATATTAATGACTTGAGATGAGCATTAAATGCACTTCAGAGAATAAAGTGTACTTTAAGTGAAAATTTAAAAAGTGAGTGAATTAATTTTAATTTTGTGGAGAAAAGTGATTTAGTCACAACCACTCATCTAATCTAATCTGGGCCCTTGGATTAGATGGCTTTTCAAGTTTTCACTCACCCTAATTTTTTACCTAAAAGGAAAGTTTTCCAAGTGAAGATGCACTTTTGCGTTTTTGAGATAGAGAGAGCCATTTCCGAGAAAGAGGGAGAAATAGCAGTAGGAGCAATTTTTCCTCTGGCACGCAAATAGAGGAAGAGGAGTACAACAACTTGGCACGAATTTTGAGGAGGCAACAAGTGCATTTATTGCAGCATGTCCGTACAATACAGATTCTGTACAAAGCACAAATCTCGAGATAGAAGTACATGCACGTTTTTGAGGCAGAACTCCAGTTACGAGTTTCGAGGCAGAGAAATACATGTATAGATTTCAAGGCAGTGAATTTGGGAACAAATCCCGAGGCAGTTTCAGCCGACACATTTTTCGATGTAGGTCCGTATAGAATAGGCCATACAACCTATTTGTACAGCTACAGTACAGTCCGTACAACAACATAGAAAACAAGGACGGTGCAGCAAAAAATTTTCTGAGTTTGATGTTTCTGTTTTGGCACAAAAATCGAGGCAGATTTTCTTTCTTTCGGTTGAGATAAGTTGGGACAGAACTTACCTACATGGGACAGGACTTGGGATGACTTTGTTCAGGAGGAGATCCAGAGAGGTCTTGTACAGGGGTGCTCTTCTACTAGCAGGGAGGAGGAGGAGAATGTGGCGTTGACTGCAAAGGGGAAGAAGAAGTTCAAGAAGTGCCCCAAGAAGGGTGGGGCTTGTTGTCGCCCGAAACTGGCATGCGGGTGCCGAAAGCCCAAACTACGGGCGCGCCGGCCCGGCGACAACCTCTCTTTTGAGAGGCCAATGTCACCACACCTTCTCTCTCCTCGCTTCAGGCTGGCTCTTCTCTAGCTCTAGGGGGGTTTCCCTAAGTTTGGATCTCTAAGGCAGGTGTAGCTGAGGGCAGGGTGATCTGAAGAGGCTGCCTTAGAGAAACTCGGGTAGCAGAAAGGAAAATAAGTTGGATTGATGGGTAGGAAGGGAAGGGAGGATCAGTCCTCGAGGAAAAGGCCAGTGCCAGTATCAGAAGGGCGAATGGAGTCAGAAGGGGAATCAGAAAGGCATTGCGTTTTGCAGAGGGGAGATCAGGCTGGTCCGCTCCATAATCAGAGGCCAGGAGAATGGTAGTATAACTGACTACTTTCCATTACTCCCAGACCTCCAAGAACATAACGGCGACAAGCAACTTGGCAGCCGCAAACGCTTGCCCAACGTGCTAGATTGTTAGCCTTCTATGCCGGCTTAGTCTACAACTTATGAAAACACAAGATTACCACTGAAAAACCCAACATGTCCAAAAAGATCGACAATGAATTTCTTTATTAACTCTGGGGAAAAAATCCTCCCAGCCCAAAAACTTTCCAGGCACACCAATCATAAGTGTCTTGCCAGTCACCCAACCACGTGGTGCTGTTTTGCTTTCACTAGGCCATATAATACCAGGGAGTTTTGGTTTTATATAAGATTGATTGGCACTAATGGCAGCTGTACTTTCTGGAGGGGTAACTGATAAGCCTGTTCGATTCGACCAGTAACCAATGCTGCAGAAGCTTGCACCAACTACATTGATAATCTCAAAACTAGAACCCATCAAGTCCCTATTTCTGTCTAACTGTACAGGACCTGCAATGCCCTTGAAAGTTGTTTGTAGCATTATCTTTTGTAACAGTGCTCCTCCTTTAAAAACCTTTAATGCTGCTAATTATGAATCATTTCCACCTGCAGCTAACGGAATAGATGGTTCTGCAAAAGAGATATTCCCTCCTGTTATTTATTCACTTAATTGATGATGCTCATTCTGCTGTGCTCTGTTAACAAAAAGAGACAAATCGTAGGACTTTAGCTCTAGCTGAGATTTCAGATGTGTAATTTTTTGTGCAAGGGCAGCAAGCTTGCAATATCTGATTTAATTTTTGCTAGTCGGTCATGATGAAAAGCAAGCTTGGACTTTGCTTTCGACAATGTATGAAGTCGCCTTAACAACTCACCAATTTGATCTCCCGAAGTGTGCACAAACTCAGCATCTTGAGTTAAGTTAGAAGAGCATCAAAGAAGGGCTAAAAGCCTATTCTTCATCAGTAAACAAACTCACCTCTTTAATGGTCACAGTCCTTAACAGAATTTTGTATCTCTGCTGGTGACATCCTGACCTTTACAACAATCTTAAAGATAGGCTACTATATAATTGACAATGCTTCCTGAACATTTGCTGTTGACTTTTAAAATTTATATCAAACAAGCAGATTACTTTGTTATGCTTTCTAGGCAGTGGAATGACTGTATTTTTGTTGAAGACAAATAAAAAAGGCCACTGATGGTCTTCTCTTGTTGCTCTTTGGATACCCCTGTCAAATCAGGAGGTAACAAGGCTAAGCAGTAGGATGGACAGAAGGACTTGAGCACTGTAAAGTGCTTTGCTTGTCAGAAGATTGAGCACTATGCCAGACAATGCCCACAGAAGAAGAAGAAGAAGAAGAAGAAGCAACAACAGACAACAACTTCTGCAGAGTTGGAGGAGTTTACACCTAGATTCGAGAGAGAGTTTTCTCTTTGTACTGGGCATGTTGATAGAGAGAGCATCCATCATCCCCAGTGCAGATATTGATATTGAGAGGGAGTATTCCTTGTTGACTGGCCATTCTTTGAGTGCATCCACCACCAGCACGTGGTATATTGACAATGGAGCTTTGAGTCACATGACAAGTGCTCGAGAGATGTTCTTCGAGCTTTCACAGGAAGGGATTGATGTGGAGGTAGTGTTGGGGGATGACACAGTTGTCAGAGCTATTAGGTGTGGGACCATTACCTTTCAGAGAGAGTCCATGAGTCCCATGATTTTGGGAGATGTATTGTTTGTACCTGGGCTGAAGAAGAACTTGATCTCAGTTTTCGTGATCGAGGATAGGGGTCTTGGGGTGTCCTTCCTGGATGGACATGTGCGTGTTTTTCCCAAGACTACAGGACCATCTGCTTCCTACACCATTGGAGTCAAATGTGGGAAACTATACAAGCTCTTGTTTAAGCCCCAACATGCTTTGTCACAATAGCAGCAACAACGAGCTTTGTGAGCTGTTGCATAGGAGGATGGCTCATCTGCATCATCTAGCTTTGAGGATGTTGAGATATATAGTTACAGGTTTGCCAGAGTTCAGCATAGAGTACAATGATGTATGCAGGGGGTGTGCTTTGGAAAAGTACACCAAGATTGTTTTTACTAGCAGTGATAGTAGGTCAGCAGGGGTTCTTGATTTGATACATTCCGACTTGTGTGGTCCTATGTCAGTTGTTTCTTTGAGAGGTTTCGAGTATTATGTGACATTCATCGATGACCATTCCAGGAAGATCTGGATCTACTTCCTAAAGAGCAAGAAATCTGAGGAGGTCTTGCAGAGGTTCCAAGAGTTCAAAGCTCTTGTGGAGAACCAGACTGGGAGGAAGATTCATGCACTCAGATAAGATAACGCGGGTGAGTATACCTCCAAGGAGTTCGATGAGTATTGCAGACAGGAGGGCATTCAGAGATAGTTGACGGTGCCATACACTCTTGAGCAGAATGAAGTGGCAGAGAGGAAGAACAGATCTATAGTTGGAGCTGCGAGAGCCATGTTACATGATCAATCACTTCCTTTCTTTCTTTGGGTGGAGGCATGTAGTATAGCTGTTTACCTTCAGAACAGGAGTCCCCATCGTGCCGTGGGGAACAAGACACCTGAGGAGATTTTCACAGGAAAGAAGCCTAAAGTGAGTCATTTTTGGATATTTGGTTGCTTAACTTATTCACATGTCCCTTCTGAGAAGAGGACAAAGTTTGAGCCCATAGCAGAGAGAGGCATCTTTGTTATGATGAGACTTCAAAGGCCTTCCGCATTTATCTTCCTTCCAAGAGGAAGGTTGTTGTGAGGAGGGAAGTGAGATTTGAGGAGGAGCGGGCCTTCAAGAAGTCTAGAGAGTCAGAGCAGGGAGAGCAACAGGTTCCCGCACCTCAGGTAGCTTCACAAGTACCTTCAGTGCAAATGACAGGTTCACAGGTTTCCTGGATTATCGGGCCACAGAGCATAGGCACAGGTTCTCCAATTTCAGTGGTTCGGCCAACAAGTTCTTCGGGGACAAGTTTTGGTTCTCACGTCACAGGTTTACCATATAGAGGTACAGGATCACAGGGTTCACCGACTCCTAGTATACAGGTTTCTGGGCCTTCTATCTCTGGGAGTTCATCAGATGAGGACATACTAGTTTGGGGGCAACCTTCAGGGAAGAAGAAGCCTAAGTGGCTTCGGGAGATTCTGAAGGAAGCTCAGGAGTTTGGAATGCCCAAGGAGCCAGTGAGGGCTATTGTGATGCCAGACATATTGGGTATGGCATTGGTTGCTAGTCTTCGTGATTTTGAGCCATCTACTTTTGAGGAGGCCTCTCAGCATCATGTTTGGAGAGATGCCATGATGGAAGAGTATCATTCCATCATGAAGAACGGTGTTTGGGAGATTGTTCTGAGAACTGAGGGGAAGTCAGTGGTGACTTCTTGTTGGCTTTACAAGCTAAAACACGCTGCAAATGGTAGTGTGGAGAAGTACAAGGCTTGATTTGTGGAGCGAGGGTTCTCACAGGTAGAGGGAGTTGATTATGATGAGACCTTTGCATCGGTTGCTCGTTATACTTCTATTAGGGCATTGATTTCCATTGCTGCGGAAATGGGTTGGAAGATCCATCAGATGGATGTGAAGATCACATTTCTCAATGCAATCATACAGGAGGAGGTTTATGTGGAGTAGCCACAAGGCCTTGAGCTTCATGGGAGAGAGTCACATGTGTGCAGGCTGAAGAAAGCCTTGTATGGGCCGAAGTAAGCTCCTAGAGCTTGGTATGCTTGGATAGACTCTTACTTACTGCAGATGGGTTTTCAGAAGAGTGAGGTTGATTCGAATCTCTATTTCATCATGGTTGGAGATGATCCACTCATTCTTCTGCTATATGTGTATGATTTGCTTATCTCAGGGGGAGAGAGACCTATTGCAGTTTGCAAGAGAGATCTTGCTTTAGAGTATGAGATGACAGACATTGGGTTGATGCATTATTTTTTGGGATTGGAGGTTTGGCAGGAGCCTGGTCATATTTTCCTGGGGCTGGGTAAGTATGCAGTTGATATTCTGAGGAGATTTCAGATGAAGGATCGCAGGCCGATGTCTACGCGTATGGTCACCAATTGGAAGAAGCTTCATGCTTCTAAGGGAGAGTTGGTGGATCCTACTTTATATCATCAGCTCATAGGTTCATTGATGTATCTGGTCCAGTGTTATCAGAACCGGACCAGAGCTGGCAAAACCGGCCGGTCTGACTAGTTTACAGGGTTGGCCGGTCCGGTTAGCAATTTTTTTTGAAAAAACCGGATTTTTTTCCAGACCGGGTATGGAACCGGCCGGTCTGGACTGGGGACTCAGGAAACTCAATTTAAAAAAAAAAAAAACGAGAAAATAGACAATGTTAGTCAGACATACGATGCATTCCATCTATCCCCACTGTCTACTTTATTGACAAATGGTGCTGTGAGCGGGTTTTAATATCTTTGCCTGCCGTGATTGGCATCAGTGCATTATTACTGCTTCTATAGTGTAATGCAAGTAATATAAGTTGTTAAAAGCCTGCTATTACCCTGTGTTATAGCAGATAACCTGTAAGTGCAGAGATGATTTATTCTTCTTACAAGTGGAAAGAAGAGTAGGCATGGAGCTACATTTGAAGATTGATCTGTCACTTCTCTGACCATAACTCGTTTAACAACCTTTGCCTTTGACATGCTTTCTGGCAGGGATTATTTCCAACGTTTGGTGTGATTACATATTGTTTTGAATTATATTCCAACTTGGTCAGATAGTAAAGGTGAATTGCACATCTCAGATGTTTCTGTATTTTAAATTTGAAGAGATTTCTAGAAATTTTATTCCCTTTTATTGCCATCGGAATATATATATAGTGATGACTGTTGCTAAACGACCATTTCAATGTGGTGTTTCATATATAGTTTGGAACACAAAATAAAAAAGACGATGTAGTCTGTTGTATGAGTTGTACATAAAGAATGCAAAATGCTACTTTTTACTTCATCAAGGAAAGAAGTAGCAAGTTTTTGGGCGGTGTATAAATAATTGCCTTGAACAAAACCAGCTTGCTTTTTGGTGCAAATTAATATTTGAAAAGATACATGTGCAGCTTTAGGCCGGCAATGTTCTCTGTTGAAAATGAAGTGCTATTACTGAGAGATCTTCGTTTTCTGTATAATGTTAAAACTTAAGATATGGTTTCTTGAAGTATACCCGTTTTCAAGGTTGTAAAACGAGGTCTCTCCAAAGAAACTTTCTAAAGCTTTTATGATGCATTATTATGTAAAGGGATTCTCTGGTTACTCTTTTCCTTGGACACTCTCTCTCTCTCTCTGATATTTTTCCTTGGTACATTGTTTCCTTCTGTAAGGAGGATTCTTTTTCCGTTCAAACATTCATGTAAGATTTGATTCTTAGATGGGCATTTTTGTCTTTGGCAGATATTTAATTTAATTTTGTATGCTTTTGGAAAATATATGTATTCGTTCACGATATCCTCTATTTCTCTGGCTTTTATTTGTATTTGAGGAATTGCTTTGTTTGCATGTATTGCCAAAATTCTGTCAGGTTCACTTTCAAAACAATATCCAATTCCTCTCATGTTTTCATTTTGGATATTTGCACCCATATTTGCTATATATATGAGAAACTTTGCATATTTTTGTATTAATGGTTTGGATTCATATGTATGCACATGAAATGATGAATATATATATGTTTTTTACAAAATATGAATATTTTATGTATTTTTTAGTCAGCCAGTTTTTTACCCGGTTTTTTGCCGGTTCCGGTCCGGTTCACATTTTGAGCTTCGTCTGTTCGATGACCAGTCCGGTTCCGATAACATTGATCTGGTCAACTCTAGGCCAAATTTGTGTTTTGCGGTGAACACTCTCAATCAATTCATGGTGGAGCCTAGGAGAATGCACTGGGTTGCCGCAAAACATGTGTTGAGATACCTTGCAGGTACAGTGGATTATGGTCTGGATTATAAGAGATCGGATGGGATTAGATTGATTGGCTTCACAAATTCAGATTGGGCAGGCAGTGTGGCAGACCGAAAGAGCACTTTTGGATGTTGTTTCAGTTTGGGCTCGGCAGCAGTGTCGTGGTTCAGTCGAAAGCAAAAGTCTGTTGCTTTGAATTTTGCAGAGGCTGAGTATATGGCAGCCAGTCAAGTCAATTGCGAGGCGCTGTGGCTTCGCAAGTTATTGGTGGATTTATTTGATCAGGAGCTGAGGGCTATGGTGATTTATTGTGACAATCAGAGTTGCATCCAACTCTCTGAGAATCCTATATTTCATGACAGGTCAAAGCATATTGAGATCAGATACCATTTCATCCGTGATTATGTTCAGAGAGGAGCTGTGACATTGCAGTACATTTCCACTGATGCGCAGGTTGCAAATATCTAGACGAAGTCTCTTGGAAGAGGCAAGTTTATTAATTTCAGAGACAAGTTGGGTGTGGTGAAGACTAGCTTCCTCGGTAAGAGGGAGTGTTGAATTTTTATACCTTGGAAGTTGTTCCCCTAAGTGACATTTGCCTAAGTGACTAGGAAAAGGGCTTAAGTCACTTGGACTTTATATTAATGACTTGAGATGAGCCTTAAATGCACTTTAGAGAATAAAGTGTACTTTAAGTGAAAATTTAAAAAGTGAGTGAATTAATTTTTATTTTGTGGAGAAAAGTGATTTAATCACAACCACTCATTTAATCTAATTTGGGCCATTGGATTAGATGGATTTTCACTCACCCTAACTTTTTACCTAAAAGGAAAGTTTTCCAATTGAAGAGGCACTTTTGTATTTTTGAGAGAGAGCCATTTTTGAGAAAGAGAGAGAAATAGCAGTAGGAGCAATTTTTCCTTTGGCACGCAAATCGAGGAAGAGGAGTACAACAACTTGGCACACATTTCGAGGAGGCATCAAATGCATTTATTGCAGCCTGTTTGTACAATACAGATTCCGTACAGGGCACAAATCCTGAGGCAGAAGTACATGCACATTTTTCGAGGCGGAACTTCAGGCACGAGTTTCAAGGTAGAGAAATACGAGCACATATTTTGAGGCAGTGAATTTGGGCACGAATCTAGAAGCAGTTTCAGCTAGCACATTTTTCGAGACAGGTTCATACAGAACAGGCCGCACAACCTGTTGTACTGCTGCCGTACACAAACACAGAAAATGAGGAGGGTGCAACAGATTTTTTTTGAGTTTGATGTTTATGTTTTGGCATGAAAATAGAGGCAGATTTTTTTTCTTTCGGTTGACATAAGTTCAGACTATTTTTTCTGTCTACTGCTGTATTTTTTCAAAGATAAATAAAATTTTCTTTATCATAGGTTTTCCTTGGAGGTTGGGGTTTTTCTTGGGTCATTGGACCAAAATTTATGTGTCTAAAAATTTATGTGTGAATGTGTTTTATTTGTTGCTCATAAAAAGTGGTAGAAATTCTTCTTGTGTTTTCGTCTTATAATGTTTATGAGAAAAATCTAATTTGCAGCAGAATGATAAATTGGGTTGGGCATTAAACAATGTTTAAAACGGAGTTGGAAACCGGGTTGGGAGAGTGTTGAAAATTCTACAAAAGTCACTTTAATAAAGTACAACTCACTTAAAAAACATAAAGTCAAATCAAAAGTAGTTTAATAAATACATTAATAAAGTCACTTAAGACCTTTATTAAGACTATATTATTCATCACTTTTGCACTCAGGCACAAAGTGCAAAAGTACCTCCCGAGCTATAAAAGCTAACACTCCCTCTTAGCAAGGGAAGTATTCACTGTCGTCCTCATCATCAGGTCCCATCATGAAATCCATCATGTTCATAGTAGGAGCTCCCTTTAAACCTGGTACCAACATGACCATTTGCATTGAATTGGAATTTGAGGATAACCTCCTTGCAACAATCGAGCTCCTAGGAGAATCCATTCTCCCATCTTGAGCCCTATACCTGCTGAGTCTCCTGGCAGTACTTTGAAGAGACTCTCTTTTTTCTCTCTGAAGTTTTGACTGAAATCTTGGCGCCACTGCAACTTGAGGAGCCTCCTGCTCCTCTTCCGACTCTGAATCATAAATTGTGGGCTGTCCACTGAGCTTGCACAACTCACCGAACTAATCACCAATCTGCTGGGGTTGGATCGGTCCCTCTCTCTCTGAGTATATAAAAACACCTCCCCTCCAGAACAATGTAGAATACTCGACATTCTCCAAGGTTGACATAGAGAGCAAGTTCACAATCATCCCTGGAACAAACAAAACTCCATTTTGATCTAGGATTTGCCCTTGACAGACCTAGAATCTGACCCTCCCAAATCCACGCACTCAACATGCATCACCCCTTCACTCCGAACCATCCGGTCAGGATCTGTCTCAGTAATCTCATAGAATATATGATATAATCCAGTCATATGACGTGAAGCTCCTCTATCAATAAACCGACTACTGTTATGCACAACTCCATTGCTACTGGCACTTGAAACAAGAGAGATTAAAGAGAATTCCTTCTCAATTCTTCTTGCAAAGTCCTTTACCTGTGCTGTAGCTGCTACGGTCACATCCTCATCTCTTTTCTTCTTCTTCTTCTTCTTCTCAGAACACTTAGAAGCATGGTGACCAAACTGAGCACAAGCAAAGCATTTGATTTTGCTCGAGTCTTTCTTGGACTTGTTCTTGCTCTTAGAAGAACGAGCAACATTCTCCTCATCAACACCCTCCTTCTGTCCACTGCCTTGAGATCCTTCTCCGATCTCCTCCTGAGTGAAATCATCCCATAATCTGCTCCAATCTGGAAGGTGTTCTCGAGCAACCACACACTTCACAAAGAATTCTCAATCCTTGATGAATCGTTTCAAGGCTATCCTTACCAACTTAGAATCAGAAATGACTTCTCCAATTGCAGCCAGCTCATCTTTTTCCAGGGCCACCCGGGTAAGATAAGATACTACATCCTCACCCTTGGCCATCTTTGTTCCCTGCAATTTGTCTTTGAGAGCCATCTTCTGGTTCTCATTCTTAGCCTCATACAAGCCTCTCAGTGTAACCCACATATCATGAGCAGTCTTCTTCTCAGCCTCATGTAAGTCCTGGGATAAGGTGGTCCGTTTTCTCATTCAAAATCATCCTTTGTGCTCTGGCCTCTTTTACTTCATGCATGTCTAGAGCAATAGGATCAGATTCGGGAGGAGTTACCACGGTGCTAACCATAGTGCATAGTTTGCTTTCCTTGAGAACAACAGTCATTCTGACTTTCAACTGCAAGTAGTTGGACATACCTTCCAACCGATCATCATATCTGATGGAAACAACCATATCTGCTGTTAAAAAAACAATAGACCACAAGCTGTCCCTTTCTACCCAACATCTTCCAACAAGATGTTAAAATCAAGCAAAAATAATTCTGCCAAGACCACTGCAACACTGCTGCCCACTAAACATCAGAGCCTTGCTCTGATACCATGTTAAATAAGTGATAAAAACTTATATCTCAGACTGTGTGCATGTATGCACAGTCAATAACAACATTTATCCAACACTTTAATATGACTGATATTAAGTTTAAACAGTCTAAAAAATACCACCATACACCTAGGAATAAATTTCAGACCTTAAGAAGTTAATACACCGCATTAAAGTGTCCCAAAGCAACAGAAAAACTCATGAACAGTAGGCTGTAAATAATTTCAGACACATAAAAATTGGTCAAACTTGACCCATTCGAGAGGTCCTTTCATTAACAGGCAGTGAATCTCAGCATGTTGCAACAGCAGTAACTTTCAGCCATAAGACGGTCCATTTCAGAGATTTTCTAGAAATTTGAGCCAAACATTCACGTAAAAATCTGAGTTGTAGGTGACATTGGAAAATGTGCCCTCAAGCATCCAAAACTGTACACTAACAGCAAAAAACACTACAGCAGATTTTACCTTGGAATTGGTGCCCAACTTTTCCAGCAGTACGGTCCAACAAACTGCCTTGGAAATTGTGCTTTCAGAAACCTCGATTTCTATGCCACAGTACAACTATACGGCCTCCTCTCACTGTACGGCCTGTCTGAAATTAATGACTGAATCAGTCTTGGGAATAGTTCCAGTTTGGGAGTAGCGCCCTCCTTGGGAATTGTGCCCACCATAGGGAAACGTGCCCACCTTTTGCTGCTTCTGCAAAAACCCTTTCAGCTGCCCACTCTCAGCTCTCTTGAACTGTGTGCCCTCTTACTCAGCTCTCTCTTGGTGTGTAAAACAATGGAGTCTCTATGTCTTTTTATCTTCAACTTAGGGTAATTGTCGGTGACTCTTCATCTTCTATGGCTGAGATTTAACCTTAGCCACAAGATCAATGGTGGTGTTTTAATCTAAAGTTCACTTAAATCACTTGAGTGAACTTTATAAAACTACATTGGAGTTCAAAAAGTCATTTTTCCCTAGATAACTAAAAACATAAAGACACATCAAAAGTACTTTAATAAATACATTAATAAAGGCACTGAAGACCTTTATTGAGACTACATTATTCATCACTTTTTCACCCAGGCACAAAGTGGAAAAGTACCTCCCAAGCTATAAAAGCGAACAATATCATGTTGAAATTGACCTACAGTTACATACTGGCATTAGATTTTTACTTCTAATATTCTTGAGGCTAAATAGGGTAATATATGGAGAGATATTATGGATTTACAACGGTGTTTTCTGACAATGTTTGTTGCACTTGCAACAGTGTGTTTGTACTTACTAATTGAGAATAATTACATCAGTTCCACATACACCAAGTGAAATGTAATTATGTAAAACGTTTGTGTAAGATGGTGTTTTGGAATCTTTATCCATGTTTCTTCAATCAACATCAATAGGGATTGTATAGTTCAGGAGATAGATACCGGGTTTTTTATTTTAACTATTCAAACGATATCTCCTTGCAGCTTTTGGTTATCGAGAGGTAAGGCGGTTTACTACAAGCTTATGACTTGGGCATATGGATGGGTGGGTCTCTATTCAAACTTGGTGATTGTCAACTCTTCATGGACACATTCTCATATTGAAAAGTTATGGAAGATACCTGAACGAATTAGGAGAGTGTACCCTCCCTGCAATACACTCTCTCTCCAGGTGCCTTCAATCTTTTCATGCCAATTCATTTCTAAAACATACCTTTTCATAAGTATGCAGTAACATACATTTATAGTTATTAACAAGGAATGCTTATATTCTCTAGCCCCATTGACCTGTTTCTTGGTCATTTGTTGTACATTAATAAAATTATTGTCTTATTTAATAACCATTGTGATTGGCCAGCAGCATGTTATTGGTGTTCTGGGAATGTACAGGAAGCTGTTGTCCATCTCATTTTAGGTCTCCAAGTTAAAGTAGATGATGGGAAAGTCTAACAGAGTTAGCTCACTGAAGCAGTCCAAGTCATGAAGGCTATTTGTTTCATAAGAGATTGGTAATAGTTCAAGTGTAATAGATGACCTGCTGATTCTCTGGGGTACTAGTGTATGAATGGGATTTCATCCCACTTTATAATCAGGGTGGATGAAGGTACCTAATAACCGGTCCTAGGTTAGTTGGGCAAGAATTTAAATGTAATTGAGGACCTGCTGAAGCTGTGGGGTATTTGTGTATGAGAAAAGACTGCATTCTACTTTATAACCAGGGTTGATGAAGGTACCTAACTAAATTCATCTGGAAGTATAACAAGTCTACAATGGGAAAAGTGTTATTCAGAGTCCAGAGTCCAGAGTCCACATCCACAAAATACTTGCAATGATTTACTTCTTAATGTGCAAGAATGAATAGATATATAGCTGGAGACAAATCAATAATTTTATTTGTGATTAGTATTTGTATTTTGGCATGGATGTGCAGTGGAATGTAAATGTAAATCCGTCATGAATTTTCTTCTGTTTTCCATTTTACTATTTTTCAATTCCCCAAAAAATATCAGAGGTATAACTTGTGATAATCTTTAAAATATATATAGTAGGTCTGTTCAGTTGTGTTTGGTTCCTTGCGAAGCATGCCTCATTTGTCACAGATAATATGATCCTCTTTCTCATGGTCTGTATTTTGTTCAAGTCTGTTGGGAGCAGGGTGTGGGAGTGGGAAGCACAATTTTCAAAAGCTTCTGGGAGAAGAGCATTTTGGGAGTGTTTTTTATATAATACATATTTTAATATATTTTGATGCATATTTATTAAAAAAATTATTCAGAATGCCAAATTAACTGTAGAAAACATGAAACATAGATCTAACTAATTAGTAGACGTATAACATCAATCATCTAGTAGCTATAACTTATAAAATTGTCATCAAATGATCAATTATCAACCACATCAACCTTCAAGTTTCAACATATAACATTTTCCATCAACAAACTCATATATAACATCCACCACGAAATGAAATAGAGCATCGTATTCTTCACCAAAACTATCATATAATGTTTACAAAATAGGCCATAATAAATATTAAAGACAAAGTTCTATCTACTAAGCTTTCCTCTTGCCATGAGAAGCTTCCGTTTTCTTTTCCCATAATCTACGAACTAGTGTTCGTGGAACACAAGCAGCAGCTGAATGGCATGCACACAATATTGGACGTTGTGAAGCTAAACATAAAGCTCCTGCATCTGGAAACCTAATGGTGGTTGGGGGTGGCATCTCTATTGTATGAATCTGATCACCATCATGATCACCCAAAGTTTATTCACCAATTGCTCTAAAGGTATGCTCCATCCCAAGTTGCACGAAACGGGAAAACGGGGACGAAACAGGGAAGCGAGGAAATGTTGGAAATGCGACCCCCAATAAACTATCAATTACATTTAGCTGCAAGCAACATTCCCAAGTGATAAATGATAAATGATACAAATAAAATTTAAGTCATACATGTAACATCACATTTTACTCCTGAACCCAAATCTATATCATTTCATTCATGTAAGTAGTAATATCCAAAAACAACCTTTATAAACGAGGCTATTTCGTATATATCCAAAATTAGCCTTTATGTATGAGGCTACAAGTATAATGTATCAAACTGTGAACAATGAACATACTAACATAGAAAAAACATGAGCTCAGATTAATTGTCATCCCCATCTAAATCTTCCTAAAAAGTAAAACAAGAAGCACGCTCAGCAGCAGAATGTAGAGTGGAAGAAGTATTTCCAATTCCATTTCTGGGTTCCTCAATATTTAGTGCAACATGAGAGAGGTCTAAGTCGGCAGATTTTGGCTTGACATCACAATCTGCAAAAGGCTCACTGCTATATTTTGGGCCCTGAGCGCTCAAGTCGCTTGCGTGAGGAGAGAATGAAGTGATGTTCTTTTATTTACTTTCTTCAACCTAATTAGAAGCATCTAGAATTAATTTTTTTTTTTTAAATTTAATGTATTATTGCTTAATTATTGAAATCCGTGGGCAGAAAGAGACTTTACGGGCCATTTTTTTAAGTGACAGGCTTTTATTTGACGAGAAACGCGTCGTATATGATAGGGAATGTGACGGAAACGCGTTTCCTGTACGGGAAACACGTCTTGTATGAACATAAATGAGTTTCTGTCAAGTACCATACATGTTTCAATGTTTCAATGGGTCTTCGAGGGTGAAATGGATGTCAGACCTGCGTTTCCTGCAACATAGGCTTCATCCTTCAAATTATTCTCCTCTGGTTCATTGTCCCAAGTCAAATATGTTTTATCATTCTTGGTCGCATCACAATAAGGGGACAACAACCTCAAGTTGTAGTGCATATAAACCAAGTTTTTTGTCCAATACTACATTCAAGCTGTTTCTCTTCATGCCATAAATGAAAATATAGGTTCTCCAACACTTCTTTGCAAAAGAGGTGTTAACAACTTGTGAAAGCACCCTCACCATCAATTTATGTAGATATGTGGTAGAGGAGCCACATATGTTCCTCCACCATTTGATAGTATTCAACCTATTTGGATATTTGGTTTCATGCAGGTTTGCAAAGATTCCATGTTAACTGATGTATTTGCTCAATTAACTTCGTACTTGAGCACACTACTCTTCATCAGGGACGAACTTGTTTAATGCAAGCATATACCCATTATGTGCTTTTGGATATGTGTGTTGGTTGGGCCAACCAAGATGTAGAATAATATTTTGGTGTAGGGGGACATATGTTAGGGCCTGGAGTGAAACATTCAAATTATCCCACCTTTTGACCACATGTTTATGAATATGATCATACAAGATCACATCTCTTTGCTCAACAATGTCTTTGTTTTGGCCTATGATGCTATCCATTTTCTCATACACCTCCCCAATCACCAGTTGACCTCTATCTACAAATCAAATAATATTATAAACAAGCTTGGTGAATTGTATAACATACCTAACGTGTCTTCAAAACTGACCATCAAGAACATTTTTCTCCACCTCTTGAAAGGCATGTCTATCAGATGTGATTGTAGCCTTGCCTTTCAAACCTTGACATGAATCACTTGAGACTGTTGATTTTTTCTAAGCAACATCGAGAGCCATTCTCTGGGAGAATGGAGGCAGCTGGTCAGTTACCAGGAATTCAATCGAATCTGGGACTGGGACCTCAGCCTGGGCCTGAGGGCCATTCTTTGGGAGAATGGAGGCAACTGGTCAGTTACCAGGAATTCAACCTAGTTTAGGACTATGACCTCAGCTTGGGGTTGAGGGCCATGAATGGAGGCACTTGGTCAGTTATCAGGAAATTTAACCCAGTCTACGACTGCGGCCTCAGCTTGGGATTGAGGGCCATTCTCTGGGAGAATGGAGGCACCTGGTCAGTTACCAGGAATTACCCCAGTCCGGGACTGGGACGTCAGCCTGGGGCTAAGGGCCATTCTTTGGGAGAATGGAGGTGCTTGGTCAGTTACCGAGTAATTGACATTGAGTCATCCGATGCAGCCTGGAGTTCAGGCACCCGGTCAGTTACTAGGTCATCACCATAAGTCCTAGACTATGTTTGGGCAAGTGATGCACTTCTCTCCTTGATCTATGGGCGATGAGACCTTCTCCAAGGACTAGCTACCCTTGGTTGAGAGACCTAACACTTGATCTTGGTGGCAACGAGGAGATCAAGATAAAGCATTTAATAATCCTCCTTATTTATGAAGATGTACTTTGAGTGGGCATGAATGGACCATGAGGACCTTGTAGAACTCTTGAGGTGGCTTGTTGTGGTCACAAAATTACTTGAAGGACCAAGAAACCCTAGCACAAGTTGTTTTGGTGCAAGTGACCATCAAATGAAGGACTAAGTGGCTCAAAGACAAACACCAAAAGACCAATGAACCACAAAAGATTAAAAGTCAATGGTCAAAGATGAAAAAAGAATGAAAGCCCTAATTATGTGGAAACATTCTATGTTTAATGAAATATAAATATAGAAGCACTTCAGCTCATTTTTCATCCATCCAAGGTCATCATTTAGACTACTCCATAAGGACAATTCGGTGGTTAAGGTCTTCTCCTCTATCATAGCAAAGACTGAGGAAATTTGGTGACTGGGTTTTTTAGTCTCTTTTCCCTACCGTGGCAGCTCTCGGTAACTAGGGCTCTTGTTTTTGTGCTCTCTTCCTTCGTGACATCAACAACAGTAATCTCAAATCATGGTGGGGTAGTTTGTGGTAGCAATAGAGAGTGGTGAGGTGGTTAGGGTTTGCTGCAACACCCCTGCGCCCTGCTAGGACAATTTTACTTGCATCCTAGCCGCCCTACATCCACTACAGCACCTCCGAGCCCTAGTAGGGTTGTGCTACCTTACACCTGAGCCCTATTAGGGATGATCTACAGCAGTAGTAGTCCACGTGGGTTGCAAACAGAATTCGGTAGCAGCAACAAGAGGCTGCTAACTGTCATGGTGGAGGTGGCAACAATAACCTCAGTCTACGGTGGGAGCAGGCAGAGGATAACAGTCCACGTGGCAGCAACAGTGAGGTAGTAGTAGGTTGACGTGGCAAGGTAATTATAGTCATTGGTAGCAGTAGTGAACCGTAAGCCTACTAGCGCTTCCTTAGAGTGAAAAACATAGATTGTAAAAGCTTGGATAATTTTCTTATCTACATTCATCTCAGAGTTCCGTGAACAAATTGATATCTTCTCATGTACAAGCTCAATGATCTCATTTAGAGGATGGATTACTAATGCTTTGGGGTTTTTCAATTTTGTCCTGAAAAGGTTTCCTCGTGAAAAATCTTGTGTTCAATTGTGTGGATGTTCGTTTTACTACTGTATATGTTCTACTGTTAACATCTCAAGTACTATCTCTCTTATAGGATGCAAAATTTAAAAATATCGTACACATTAAATTTCAACATGGTATCAGAGCTTTGCATGTGAAGTTTACAGTGATTGAGCCGACCACTGTGGCCTCCATAGACATTGGGACAATTGCAGACTGAGATAGCAGACTTGTTGTTTAGAGATGGCTTCCAACACCTTCAGACCAGAAGAAAGACTTGAAGGATCAACCAACTACAACTCATGGAAAGCAAGGCTTATGGCCACCTTGGAAGAAAACCACCTTGATGACTTGGTCATCAATGCTATAGAAGAACCTACATGTAATGCAGGAAGGATAGCCTTTAAGAAGAAGCAAGCCAAGGCAAGAAGAATCATTTATGACTCAGTTAAGAAGACTTTGATGCTTGCCATAACACCACTAAAGAATGCCAAAGAATGCTTTGACACATTGAAAAAGCTATATGAGAAGAAAGCACACAGTCAGAAGAGAGTACTGAAGAAGAGACTTTGTACATTAAAGATGGAAAAAGATGAAGGCGTGGCCCCCTTCTTCACAAAAATTGCCCAGGTAAGTGATCAAATTTCTGCCATTGGTGTCCCTGTAGATGATGATGATCTTGTATAGACTGCTTTCGATGGTCTTCCCAGTCCTTTGGAAACCTTTCTGGCAGCTTTAACTGGATGTTAAACTTGGCCAAACTTTGATAGACTTTGGCATGACTGTTTGGAAAAAGGCATAATCCAAAGCAGAGCAAATGGCGCTAAGGAAGGGAACCTTGCCCTTACAACCAAGACAAGGAAGTTCAAGAAGTCCTACCCTTCGAAGAAGAAAGAAAAGAAGCCACAAGGTAAGCAAAAATAGAATGCTTTAATTGTCATAAGATGGGACATTATGCCAGGGACTGTAGGTAGCCAAAGAGAAGGTTCGAAAGAAGATTCCAAGCATCTACAACAAAAGGAAGAAGAACCAAAGAGAAAGAAGAGTGCCAATTCTTCCAAAGAAGAAGAATCTAGAAGAGAATACTACTTGATCTTTGCTCTCTTAGGATCCATCACCAACAGTGCTAACTCTTGGTTAGTGGATAGTAAAGCTTCAAAACATATGACAGGATTCCGTGAAGCTCTTACAAGCTACATGAAGAAGAAGTTCGGTAGTCAAGTAGAACTTGGGGATGACACCACCTAAAAAATCTAAGGAGTTGGCTCATCTTCACTTCAACTTGACTCAGGGCCTGTTTTGCATATCGAAGACATACTATATGTTCCTGGATTGGAGAAGAATCTCCTCTCAGTTGCTGGCTTAGAAGATAAAGGCTACAAAGTTATCTTCATGGACATGAAGGTTCTACCATGGGAAAAGAATGAAAAGTTAAGTTCAACTGCATTGATTGGAGTTCGAGAGGGAGGTCTTTACAAAGCATCCAGACACTCCACTCAAGCATTGGTTCACAACACAATCAACTCATGTGAACTGTGGCATTGAAGGTTTGGACACCTTCATTATATAGCTCTCCCCGATCTTCAAAAGATGGTTACAGGTATGCTTGAGTTTTCTCATGAACATAGTGGTGTTTTCAAAGGTTGTGCTCTAGGAAAGAATAATAAGAAATCCTTCTCCAGAAGTAATAGTAGATCTAAAGGGATCTTGGACATGATTCATTCTGACATATGTGGGTCTATGTCTTCACCTTCCTTGAGTGGTTGCTTGTATTATGTATTGTTCATAGATGATTACTCTTGTAAGGCCTGGATTTACTTTCTGGAGGTCAAAAGTGACAAGTTCAAGGAGTTCAAGGCTCTAATTGAAAACCAGACAGGAAGACACATCCGTATCTTGAGGTCAGATAATGGAGGTGAATTTGAATCTAATGAGTTTGATGATTTTTGCCGAGAAGTAGGAATCAAGAGGCAGCTAACAATGCCATATAACCCTCAACAGAATGGGGTTGCAGAAAGGAAGAATAGAACAATATGTGAAGCTGCCAAAGCTATGTTGTGTGACCTTGATCTTCCTTTATCTTTGTGGGTTGAGGCTTGCTTGTACTGTTGTTTACATTCAAAGACAGAAGCCCTCATGCCATCTTGTGGGAAAAGACTCCAGAAGAAGTATTCACAGCAAGAAACCCGCAGTTGATCACATGAGGATCTTTGGCACTCCTATATATATTCATGTGCCAAAAGAGAAGAGATCTAAGATAGAGCCCTCCAGAAAGAAAAGCACATTTGTTGGTTACAGCGAAAGGTCGAAAGCTTACCGCATCTATGTTCCTGAACAAAAGTACATTGAAGTCAGTAGAGATGTGATGTTCCATGAGGAAGCCGTGTTCCGCCACTCAAAAGAGCTTCCAAAAGATACATAAAAATCTCCTTCTGAAATTCTAGATTCTCCTCATTCAACGGTTCAGAGGGATGAAAAAGAATATGAGCTGCAAATTCCGAATGCACCCTTAGAATCAGAAAGACAAGCTGAAGAACTACTTGAGGCTCCTCCCTCCAAAAGAAGACTTGCTTGGTTCCGAGAAACATTGCAAGAAGTTGAGAAGCAAGCTCCTCCTGGAACCTTCAAAGAAAGCATAAAGCCCCATACGTACTCAAGTCTTATGAGCAAGCTCATTGATGCAGAACCTTCTACATATAAAGATGCAACAAGTCTACAGATATGAAATGATGCCATGATCGAAGAATATAATTCAATTATGAAAAATGATGTATGGGGCAGTTGTCCCTAGACTGACAAGGAAGTCTGTGGTAACGTCTAAATGGATTTACAAAATTAAGCATGCCGCTGATGGCAACATTCAAAACGATAAATCTAGATTTGTAGTTCGTGGCTTCTCTCAAAAAGAAGGCATAATCTATGATGAAACTTTTGCTCCCTTTGCTAGATATACCACCATTAGAACAATCATCTCTCTCGCTGCAGTGTTTGGATGGAAACTCCACCAAATGGATGTAAAGACAACTTTCCTAAATGGAAAAATTGAAGAGGAAGTCTACATCGAACAACCAGAAGGCTCTGTGACTCATGGGGACAAGTCCCATGTGTGTAAACGGAAGAAATCCTTGTATGGGCTCAAACAAGCCCCAAGAGTTTGGTATGGAAGAATTGATAGCTATCTTCATAGCTAGGGGTTCTCCAAATGTACTGCTGACTCCAACTTGTACTTTAAGGTTGTTCATAATCATCACTTGATCCTAGTTTTGTATGCAGATGATTTGTTCCTTACTGGGGAGGAACAACTGATAGCCCAATGTAAGAGGGGGCTCACCTCTGAATTTGAGATGAAGTATCTAGGTCTGATGCACTATTTTCTTGGCTTAGAGGTCTGGAAAAAGCCAGATGAGATCTTCTTTACACAAGGAAAGTATGCAGTCGATGTCTTGTAGAGATTTGGAATGCAGGACTGCAAGTTCATTAGCATACCCATGACAACAAACCTGAAGAAGTTACGTGACTTTGCCACCTGTTCAAAGGATGTGGATCCTACTCAGTATTGACAACTCATTGGATCCTTGATGTATCTAGTGCATACGAGACCAAACATCTGTTACACAATTAATGCATTAAGTCAGTTCATGTCCGATCTGAAGCACATACATTGGATACCTGCTAAACATGTGCTCAGATATGTGTGAGGTACTAATACGTATGGGCTCAAGTATACCTCTAGTAGTGGAGTAATGTTAGTTGGATATGCCGACTTCGATTGGGCTAGTAGTGCAGTAGACCAGAAAAGCACATCAGGTTACTGCTTAAGTATGGGATCGGCAATGATCTCTTGGTCCAGCAAGAAACAGGGTTCCATAGCTTAGAGCACAGCTGAAGGTGTGTATATTGCTGCCAGTGATGCCTTCACAGAAGTAGTTTGGTGTAGAAAACTTCTATTTGATCTGTTTGGTGAAAATCTTGAGTCAACTATTATTCATTGTGATAATCAGAGTTGCATAAAGATTTCAGAGAACCCCGTGTTTCACGACAGATCAAAACACATTGAAATGAAGTGCCACTTCATCAGAGACTTAGTTTAGAGAGGTACCTTGAAGATTTAGTATAAATTGCAGACATTTTGACCAAGCCTCTGACATCAACAAAGTTCGTGTACTTTCGTGACAAGCTTGGCATTACAAAGAATACCTCTCTCGCTGAGAGGGAGTGTTGATTTTTCCTAAGCAGCATCGAGAGGCATTCTCTGGGAGAATGGAGGCACCTGGTCAGTTACCAGGAATTCAATCCAGTCCGGGACTGGGACCTCAGCTTGGGGTTGAGGGCCATTCTCTGGGAGAATGGAGGCACCTGGTGAGTTACCAGGATATTTAACCCAGTCTGGGACTAGGGCCTCATCCTAGGGTTGAGGGCCATTATCTAGGAGAATGGAGGCACCTCGTCAGTTACTAGGAATTTAATCTAGTCCGGGATTGGGACCTCAACCTGGGGTTGAGGGCCATTTTCTGTGAGAATGGAGGCGCTTGGTCAGTTACCAAGTAATCGACCTTGAGTCATCTGATGCAGCCTAGTGTTGAGGCACCTGGTCAATTACCAGCTCATCACCATAAGCCCTAGACTGGGTTTGGGCAAGTGATGCACTCCTCTCCTTGATCTATGGGCTATGAGACCTTCTCTAGGGACCAACTACCCTTGCTTGAGAGACCTAGCACTTGATCTTGGTGGCAACGAGGAGTTCAAGATAAAACATTTAATAATCCTCCTTATTTATGAAGATGTACTTTGAGTGGGCATGAATGGGCCATGAGGACCTCATAGAACTCTTGAGGTGGCTTGTTGTGGTCACAAAATCATTTGAAGGACCAAGAAACCCTAACACAACTTGTTTTGGTCCAAGTGACCATCAAATGAAGGACCAAGTGGCTCAAAGACAAGCACCAAAAGACCAATGAACCACAAAACATTAAAAGTCAATGGTCAAAGATGAAAAAAGAATGAAAGCCCTAATTATGTGGAAACATTCTATGTTTGATGGAATATAAATATAGAAGCACTTCAACTCATTTTTCATCCATTCAAGATCATCATTTGGACTGCTCCATAAGGACAATTGGGTGGCTGAGGTCTTCTCCTGTATCGCAACGAAGATTGGGGAAATTCGGTGGCTGGATTTATCTATCTCTTTTCCCTAATGTGGCAGCTCCTGGTCACTAGGGCTCTTGTTTTTGTGCTGTCTTCCTCCACGGTATCAGCAACAGTAATCTCAGCTCACGGTGGGGTAGTCTGTGGTAGCAACAAAGAGTGGTGAGGTGGTTAGGGTCTGCTACAACACCCTTGAGCCCTGCTAGGAAAATTTTACTTACATCTAAGCTGCCCTACATACAGTACAACACCCCCGAGCCCTACTAGGGTTGTGCTACCTTACTCCCGAGCCCTATTAGGGCTGTTCTACAGCAGTAGCAATCCACGTGGGATGCAATCAAAATTCGGTAGCAACAACAAGTGGTTGCTAACTGTTTTGGTGGAGGTGGCAACAATAACCTCAGTCTATGGTGGGAGCAGGAAGAGGATAATAGTCCACATGGAAATAGCAGTGAGGTAGTAGCAGGCAACTGTGGCAAGGTAATTATAGCCATTGGCAGCAACAGTGAATAGTAAGCCTACTAGGGCTTCCTTAGAGTGAAAGACACAGATTGTAAAATCTTGGATAATTTTCTTATCTACATTCATCTCAGAGTTCTGTGAACAAATTTATCTTTGCTCATGTACAAACTCAGTCATCTCATTTAGAGGATGAATTATTAATGCTTTGGGGTTTTTGTCCTTAAAAGGTTTCCCCATGAAAATATTGTGTTTAATTGTGTGGATATTTGTTTTACTACTGTATATGTTCTACTATTGTTAACATCTCAAGTACTATCTCTCTTATAGTCTGCAAAATTTAAAAATATCATACACATGTTAAATTTCAACAGAAATCATAATAGCCAATGCCTCTTGTACCTTCAAAAGGCGATGAAAGATGAGGTAGTAGCTAGTAAATCTGGTTTTTGCAATCTTAAGTAGCTCCAACCTACAGTAATTGTGAAAATTGTGGTGGGCCATTCTATGATTATTAATCAATTTTATCATTTTCTTCCCTCTCTTGTAAGATGCACCAATCCATGTATAATTAGGGTCCTTCATCTTAATGATATCATGCATTAAAAGGTTGAATGTGTGAATTAAACACCTTGACCAAAACATGTTAGGGTACATATCCTCAATGATTGCTCTTGTTGGCTTACAATTAGCAGCATTATCAGCAATGACTTGGATGACATTATATGGCCCAATCTCTTGAATGGTTTTATTTAAATGTTCTGAAATATTATATTAGTCTTGTAGTGATCTAAGCTAAGTTACCAGGATCCGGATACGGATTCGGTAGATTTTTTAAAACACAGGATCCGGATACGGCGGGGAAATGACAAGTACAAACAAATATAAAAATATTTTTATAATAAATAGAAAAATAGAATGAAGAAACAAAACTATTTAGGAAACACGAGTAGAGCTATAAGTTATAAGTTATTGCCAAAAAAGAGAGTTCATGTACCATAAATGATAATTTGATAAGTTGTAATACTGATAATTTAAAAAACCATTTCAGCGTGAACTTGAAGCAGGTCATAATAGTGTTTTTGTGAGCCACATCCACATGTCCCTGTCAGCAGGGAATAAAGTGGTTTTATTGAACGTTGTGGCTAGACTATAGAACAGTGTAGGTGAAGTGAGCAACAACATAGTACATCAAGATACTTCAGCCCTTGACAGCAGACCTTGACCATAAAGATATATCAAATAAAAACGTTGAGAGCAGACAGTGATATCAAAAGTTCAGAGTTCAAGAGCATATCTTGACATAAGGATAGATCAGACCTTGAGAAAAAATGGGGTTTACGCTTTTAGCCATTAGGTGTTTAGGGGTTTTTAAGTTTTTCATTAAAAACTAATTTTTGGGGGGGATGAAGGGGTCATAGAAGCACTGGAAGTTGCAGGATCTGTTTGAAAATTTCAAAAATTGTTTGATTTTGCACAGGATCCGTTTGAAAATTTCAAGAATTTTTTTATTTTTCATAGGATCCGTTTCATGGGACCAGGATACGTTTCCTTCTGCAGGGGATCCGTTTCCATGGTGGATCCGAGGCGGATCCGATCCGGATACGTATCGGATCCGTGGATCCGCGGATCCTACACACTAGGGTGGTGGATCCGGTAACACAGGATCTAAGTAGACATCGGTTGAAAGGAAGGCCTCACCACTAGCCGACACGCCAAGAATATTTGTTAATGGTATGCCTTTACCATTTGATCAACCATCATATACAATGGATACCGCATGGTCGGTCCAATCATTTGTAAACATTCCAAGGGCATTATCGATTTTGGCTCTTTTGTTATCAAGTCCTACGGTTCTATCTTTGTCATACTCGGGGCTCCTTTATCCTTTAAGGGCACCAATGATGGCTTCTAACATTTCATGCCAATAGTGTGAGTGAAGAACATTGAATGGTACAACACATGTATAGCTAAACTTGTAAATTTTTGAATCCACTCCATCCCTCAACCTTGGTCGAGGAAATCTGATATTGTTCTACACATTGGCAAGAATCCACTGCCATGGGGGGATGGGGATCAACTACCAAACATTCTATGTGAGTATGAGGCCTTAGATTCAACCTTTGATTTTTTGGATTTGTTTTCTGCAGGCTCCTCTCCATTATTGTATTTGTTTCTCTCTTTCCTTGGCACTTTGTCATAGGTTTTGAATCTAATAGCAGTGTTCCATGGGGACTCGCCCCCCAAGGTCGGGAGCTCACCCCCCAAGGTTGGGAGCTCACCCCCTTGCTCCCCACGCCACATGGGCTTGGGGACGCCTTCCGAAACGTTTTCCCTCGTCCCCAATTTGGCGAAATTTGGGGAAATGTAGTGGGGAGCTCCTCCTATTTTGAAGCGCACACTAATGAAATCGGGGGCCCTAGAGGCCCCAATATTAATGGTAATGTTAAATTTTTAAAGTAAAAGTGGCATTTTCCTTATCTTTCATTTTCTATCCTTTTCAGAATTGAACAAACATTTTCTATCCTTTTCCATTATTAACATTACCATAAATTGTTTCAGGATGTTTGAGAGTGGTTCCAACCTCAACAGAGTTCATATGCAAAAAGTGGAATTTTAGATCCCATTCAGAATTGAACAAGCTTAACAGTTTTCAGGATTTTAGGTTTGCAACGTTCCCAATGGCTTTTATCATGTATGAGGTTAAGGTTTTTTCATTTAACCAAGCACATCAACCTCTCTATGTACCTTGATGCTGGTGGTGCTGATTGTTAAACTCCTCTATCACGACCTTAATCAAAATGTACCCTTTAGTCAAGCAAATTATGATTTTTTTTCTTTCTAATTCTACCTTTATTTAATGCTTGGTTTAGGAAGTTTCATCAAAATTGTAGGGTGTTGAGTAATATCCTTCGAGGATCAACTTCAAGATTCAAGGTAGAGGTAAGGGCTAAAAGCCTAGAGGAGGTGGGCACATGGTGCTATTGATGAATAGGATCCCAATATGGGATTGATAGTTCACTCTTGCAAAATTGTATGTTGGACTTGGAATCCTCAAATAATGTGATGCCCTCTAGAATCATGAAGAAATAGGGTCCTCTGGTCACACTTACTTATTACAAAATCTATGCCATGGATTTACACAATGTAGGAGTGTGTTGAATCATTGAAGAATTAGACTGTATTTATAGGGAACAACTTAAACTAATTTATACAGGATGAATTGTTATTGCCGAGATTTATAATATTATTATATTTTTTATAATTTTTATGATCTCGACGTTCCTCTCGTCCCCCCAAAATTTCCCTAAAATTTGGGGGTGGTCTCCACACATCCCCAACATGCGTTTCCCTGCTCCCATGCTCCCGTGTCCCAGAAACTTGGGGGAACATTGTCTAATAGTCTTACCTTCGTACCATGGCATAATCCCACGTAGATGCTTTCTCACATGGGTATATGAGCTTGTGTAAGTTTTAGTACATTGAAGGCATATAAACTTTGTGCTTCCACTGCCTTTCTCTCCCCCAAGCCTTGTCACATACTTCCACAAAGGTTGAATTCAGTTTTAACATTTTTGTCCCTCATCACTGTCAGCTTCATTATCATTATCCCCTTACATTTCTTCCTCCTCTCCACAGTATGTGCCACTCCCTACTTCTTCCTCCTTATCCCTGGAATTTCATCCTCCCAACGCCGCATCTTAATAAGAAATGGAACCAAAATGAAAAACCACATACCCATTATCCTTCTTGACTCAAGATGAGAATAAATTGTTGCCTGCAATATAATGATGGAGGATTAAGAAGAGTAGGAGAAAAGGACATTCAAGATTCAAAATTTTAACATGGTGGAAAAAAACAGAAAAAAAAAAAAAAACAAATAGTGGGATTTAGAGCCTACCTCTTTAACTTTGCAATGGTGGTTAAATGTATCTATGGAAATCTTCAATCACCCTTCTAAGCTCTCACAAATAACAACCTTTAATCTCCCTTCCAAGCTCTCACAAATTTGCTCACAAAGAACTAGCAAACCCACTCAAAACCTTAGCAAAGAGGATTGAAATGAGAAATATAATGAGAGCAAATGGAGCGAGAGAGTATTTTAATCCCCTATAAGAAACCTAACTATCCCTAAACAAGATATTGGAACCATGTCTTGGTTCCAAAAATGAAAAGAGAAAAAAAGCACCAAACCCGCAGAATCGCTTAGTGATTGCTGGGGGAGTGAAAATTTTGCTCTTGGGAGTGACTCGGGAACGATGAGGAAGTTCTTAGGGAGTGAAACTCCTTCATTGCTCTTGAAAAAAGTAGGGAACATTTTTTTTATTAAGAGTGCACACTCCCTAAAACCGCTCCCAGAAGGGAGCAATTAGGAATTGCAGTCCTAGAAGCAATTCCTCTATCCAAGGAATGGTCAAATCCTCAATCAATGAAGAAGTCGTTGGGCTGCACGATTTGAGCTAAGGAAGTTGATCCGTATTAAAGATGAACAATGAAGGGCCCGGATCTAATTTGGAGGTGAGATACGAGCCATAAGATCTTAAGTTGCCTCCACATGTGTGCCAAATCAGCCACATCATCAAATTGCCTCAACATATGTGCCACTAGTGCACATAAGCAGATTGACTTAATGGGTAATTTCGCTAAAATAATCCAAAAAGTGCAATCTCAATTGAGAATTAGAACAAAGGTGCTCTTTTTACTTCTCAATGATCAATTAGACACTAACTTAGGAGTTTTAAAATTAAAACCTTAGGTGGGCCAAACATTAATCTGTCATTTGCTGAAATAAGCTTGTGTAAACCCCCTGTGCCTAGAAAACCCTCAAGATGGACAACACTTTGCAGGATGATGGCTGATCGAGATAGAAGGGACAAATGGGTGCCTAGAAATGCAAAGTTATTGTGGAGATGGTGGCTAGATTTTGCCCATGCATGATCATGTAGTTTTCAGGTTGCCCGCAGAAACTGAAGAGATGACCCCTGTAGAATCTGACCAATCTGAGAGAACGTCTTGATATACACGCATAGGAGGCTGTAGTAGAGCCAAATCTGTATCCAAATTTATCCCTAGATCTAGAAAACATTGAGTATAACATTCCCATGCATGCCCATTTCTATTTGCAGAATCTACTCTATATGATGAATCTCCATTCAAAGAGGATTTACAATGGGCAAATGAGATCTCTCCTATGTTCTCTTTGATGAGTCTCTTCCTCCTTTTGATTAATCCCCGAGAAAGCAGAATAAACTAATTGAAAGGGAAGCACAAATTGAGGGAAGCCACGAGAAAGTGTGGAAAGTGAGTTTCAATTCAAATCTGGAAATGCACTCTTCACCCCTACAACTAGCTTTTTACATCTATATTGATGACATTTCCAATGAGACATTAACATTGTTTAGATTGAGCCATACTTTGGACCCCTCTGACCCCATTGAGCACTTTCAGTAGAGTACAATGGATGAGTTCATAAAGGAAGTCTATTCTCACAATTTCTATCCATTCGATTGCATGCACATGATCATATTCAAGCAAATTTTGAGGAACCATAGGAGGAAGAAGACACATGATCCAGTTACTCTTTGGTGCTGATGCTTTGGGGACAAAGCTCCCCAAGGGGAAAGGCATGCTATGTACTTAAACACACCATTTTAACCATGCAAATAAATTTATGTATTTCAACTATTTTGTGTGTTTATCACTCATAATGAATTTCACAAAAATTCATCTTGGTGATTTGGCATCCACGGTTGGTGGATACAATAGCAAATATTTGGCATCGATAGTTTTTGGATACAATATAGAGGAACTTATCATCAAAAGTTCATCATTTGACATCCATGGTTCATGAATATGTTAGTAGATGAACTTATTGTCAAAAGCTCATTGTCTGACATTGAGAGTTTGTGAGTGCTCTAGTCAGGATAAGTACATGGGTGCAGGTTTTAATCCATTGCATTGTGTTATCCAACTTTTTGTACCATAGTTGGGTTACCTGAGGAGCCGCCGGTTGATAGATTTGTTCAAAGTCTGATTCCAGTGTATCAGTTGATCCGTCTGCTTGTCTAGCCAATATTGGCTAGTCACTTTTTTATTTTGAATAATTTTGACCATGGCC